>OX465292.1:124994399-125353131 GCA_949987695.1 Merzomyia westermanni | reverse complement strand
AATCACAATCGCAGTCGCTAAATGCTTTACATAGGTTGGTCAATGAATATTTTTCAGTAGAAAATTTTGGCGTTCGAAGTACAGATCTGGTTTTGGAATCGACCGAAACCCGTCGTGCAAGAGAGATTTTGGAGAAAACTACAAAGTTTCTTGGAAATAAATATGAAGTTGGTCTGTTGTGGAAGCAAGACAATACTGTGCTTCCCCAAAGTTATGATATGGCACTTCATCGGTTAGAAAAGCTTGAGGTACGCATGGCCAAAGATGTCAACTACGCCGCCGATTATAAACGTGAAATACAAAAATATATAGATAAAGGCTACGCCAGATTAATGGATCCAGAAGAGGCCACGATAATTAATTGTACAACGTGGTATCTGCCACATTTCGGTGTAGTCAACCCCCATAAGCCGGGAAAGCTACGTATTGTGTTCGACGCAGCCGCTACCACATCGAATATTTCACTAAACTCAGCCTTACTTAAAGGGCCTGAGCATACACAGTCTTTGCTGACAATCATATTTAAATTTCGCGAAGGAATTGTAGCCGCCGCTGCAGATGTCCAAGAAATGTTCTCCCAGGTAGCCGTCAGACTTGAGGACCAAAATGCACAACGGTTCTTATGGAGGGATGGGGATCCGAATAAGTCAATGCAAATCTACGTAATGTCTTCAATGATTTTCGGAGCCGTCTGCTCACCTTGCTGCGCGGAGTATGTAAAAAATATTAATGCTTTGAAGTTCGAAACCCAAATGCCACGTGGGTCGTCCGCCATCAGAAATAACATGTATGTTGATGATTTAGTCATCAGTTTTACGAGCATTAAAGAAGCCGAAGAAGTAGTCAAAGAAGCCATTGTAATCAACTCCGCTGCAGGATTCACACTGCGTAACTTCGTATCAAATAATGAAAACCTTCAAGCCAGGTTGAATGGTGTAAACAATATTGCAAACAAAATAGTGAACCTAGAGAAAAAATCAACTATCGATAAAGTGCTAGGAATGTGTTGGAATACCAACACTGACTGCTTCGAGTTTCACGTAAGGTTTCACAAAATCAAATCTGAAGTCCTTGATTGCTTACGTCCGCCAACAAAACGTGAACTGTTAGGGATCGTGATGGCTATATATGATCCCTTCGGGTTTTTGGCAAATGTGACAATATGCATGAAAATTTTGCTGCAGTCCTTGTGGAGACGGCAGACGGATTGGGATGAGCTAGTTCTCATCCAACTAGTGGCACAATGGAGTTCATGGTGGACACACTTTCAAACTGTAACCAGTCTTTCGATTCCCCGATGCTATTCGCCTATACTGCTAGTGGCCGACGAAGTGCAGTTACACGTGTTCGTGGATGCTAGCTCCAATGCATATGCAGCAGTTGCTTATCTTCGTATATGCAAAGGAGAATCAGTTGATACCGCATTTGTCGCCGCTAAATCACGATGCGCTCCTCTAAAGGGCATGACAATTCCTCGCCTTGAGCTACAAGCCGCGGTTTTAGGAAGCCGTCTACAAGGGTCAGTAGTGGGAAACCATGACTTTAACATAGATCGCATAGTATTGTGGAGTGATTCAACAACAGTTTTGCTGTGGATTCGATCTACGACCAGAGAATACAAGCAGTTCGTAGGTGGTAGAATCGCCGAAATAATATCTGTCACTAAACCATCACAGTGGAGGTGGTTGCCAACATCGTTAAATGTCGCCGATGACGCCACTCGAGGCCAGCCAATGACAAAATGCGACTCACAAAGCCGATGGTTTAAAGGTCCTAAGTTTCTGCTACTACCAGAATGCGAGTGGCCACAAGAGGTAGCCCCACTTCAGTCTTCAGAATGCGCTGCCGAAGAAAAGAAATGTTTACTTCTCTCCCCAACGACAGATAAGTATATCATTAACTTTACAAATTTTTCGTCTTTTTTAAAGTTACTTAGGGTAACGGGCTGGGTTTTGCGATTCATCTTTAATGTGAAAAACCGTAATCGTCGCTCAGGAGAACTAAAAGCGTTCGAGATCACAGATTCAGAAGCATACATATGTCGTTGTGTACAGAAAGAGGTATTTATTAACGAGTTAGAACAGCTACGCATTAACCAAAGGGTACAGAAGTCGAGCTCGCTTTACCCACTAACGCCGTTTTTAGACAACGATGGTGTTATGAAAATTAATGGTCGTATTGACGCAGCATATTGTCTCCCTCTGTCTGCCCGTCGTCCGATAATTATGCCTCAACATCATCACGTAACCCGTCTTTTAGTTTTGTACTGGCACAGAAAGCTTCATCATCAGAATGACTCTCTTACGATAAACGAAATCCGTCAAAGGTTCTGGGTACCGCACAGCCGTACAGTTCTTTCAACAGTAAAAAAAGGTTGTCCAGTATGTATCATCAACTCAGCCAAACCAAGCACGCCAATGATGGGGCAGTTATCAGACGACCGTCTCACGCCATTTGTTCGTCCATTCAGCTACACAGGGGTTGATTACTGTGGTCCATTTTTTATTACTATTGGCCGTCGTCGAGAAAAACGCTGGATTGCGTTATTTACCTGCTTGACCAATAGAGCAATCCACCTGGAGGTAGCTGAAGACTTAACTACGGATGCTTTTATAATCTGTTTGAGAAATTTCATAAACCGTAGAGGAACTCCCGTACGAATCCGTAGTGACAACGGGACTAATTTTGTAGGTGCTCAAAAACATTTGCGTGTTGAAGACAGACTTTTCGATTTGGATCGCATTGAACAACACTGTGCTAAACGCGGAATAGAATGGGTCTTCAACTGCCCTGCTAATCCAGCATCTGGTGGATGTTGGGAACGATTAGTTCAATGCGTGAAACGTCTTTTGGATCGAGTGTTAAAAGAAGAAGCTCCTCGAGTTGAAACTTTCCGAAGTACCTTAATAGAAGCCGAAAATATTATAAATAGTCGTCCGCTTACCGATATTCCAGTGTCACCTCATGATGAAGAACCATTAACTCCGAACCATTTTTTGATCGGTTGTGTGAATTCAACGCAGACGCCTAGTCTAGACGAGGAGAAGTTGTGTATGAGGAAGCAGTGGAGAATTTCACAAGCCTTGAAAGATCGCTTATGGAAAAGATGGACCACTGAGTATTTACCGTCCTTAATATGTCGCTCAAAATGGAGGGAACAAGTCAAGCCGTTACAGAAAGGTCAACTGGTTATTGTTTGCTAACCAAATTTGCCAAGAAATAAGTGGATAAAGGGGAGAATAAAGGAAGTTTATACTGCAAAGGATGGGCAAGTACGATCAGCCTTAATACAAACCAGCTCTGGAGATTTACGAAGACCAGCCGCAAAGCTAGCCGCTTTAAATATTTGTGAATCTGCAAAGGATTCACCTGGAGGTAGAATGTCGCCGTGATTTTAGGAAACATACCTTATTAAACGATTTATAACATTAAATACAACCCTCCTAGCAAATAAGTAAAAACATATGTCTATGAAATTTATATATGTATCTGAATTCGAATTCTCTCATTTATAACATTAATTTCGAATCCTCTCAATGCGCTCAAATTTATGTATGTGTTTGTAATTACATAACGTGTACGTGTGTTCAAACGTTTGAATTGGATCAGTTGCCTATTTTATATTCTCTTTATATGTAGCTTGGTTTGTAAATAAGTATACATTTTCGAACTTTGCATTATATTCGTTTTTCGTGGAAACTGAATTCATTCCATTGTAACAAGCGCGAGGAAACACACAATTTCTGAACAAGTTATCATATTTAAATTAAAAGGAAAAGTACATATAATAAATATACATGTACCACAGCATACAAATTCTTTTCTTCCCTTTCCTTTCCTTTTTATTGCTTTCCTTTCCTTTTCCTTTCTTTTCTTACTACATACTAATAATATTCTTTTCGTTGCAGGTTTTCAATGCTTGATTTTATGATGCTTGCTGCTCCATATCCGTATCGGAGCATTCACGGCCAGATGACAACTTACTATAAAGCGTTGTGCTGCCCGACCGTTGGTTATAACCATTTCCCTGGTCCCTATAAATGTTTACCTGAGTATGTCGATTGTCCCTATCGTAATAGTTTTTCAGCGTTTCACGTGGTGACCGTGGCGCATTGCCAGGTGTATTGTTGCCTCGCATACTGCTGCCATGTTGATTGTTGCGGCGTTTAGTGGTGATGACACTAATACCCTGACCATACTGAGCCGCCTATTTTTCTGGCTTAAGAAGACTTTGATATTGTGGTCCGCATTGTGTCTAACAACAATTGTGCCAACAGCCACGTGAGAATGGATTGTAGCCACCTTTGAATTTACCTGTGACTTGTTCGTTTGTTGTGTTCCCACGTGATACGAGCACCATATGAAATCCGGTTAAACCGAAAATCGGAATCGCTAGGATTATAACAATAGCCATAAGCACCATAGCTCCGATATGCGAAGTCTGCCTGATGTGTGGTGTTATCTTTAGTATATAAACCAGGCATAATGAGAATACGCTCAACATGTGTATGGACAATGAAACCAAGAAAAACAAGAAAAAACGATAATTTCGACGACCAATGCAATTGTCAAAATCGCCCAGGCGGTTAGATGACCATTTAAAGAAGAATGCAATTGTTCATCCACGGACAGTGAAGATCGAATGTTTCTATGCAATAGCTGCCTACAGAACAATGTGAACAACGTGGCGGTCGGTAAAATTTACAAGTTACACCCCATTTCATTTTAACGCTAATGCCATTGATTTCAGCATTTTTAGAAAGTAGTGAACGAAACTCCTCCTCCCGGTCTTCATCTGGTGAAGCTTTTGGTATGACACCGGGATCCATAAATGTCGCTAACGAGAAATTGGCCAAAACAAAAAATGTTATAACACTCTGATATGCCGGTACCCATGAATGACTTTTGAAATAGTATTGGCAGAGATGTACATACTGCAAACGATCTAAAACTTATCAAATAGAAGCGTCGCCTAAAGATTTAAATGTACTATTTCTTCATTTTATTGATTGTCATTCAGATAAATATTTGGATGCAAACAATGCATGCAACGATTCCAAAATATAGTTAAATTGAACAAACATATGCAAACTATTCACAAGAACTTAAATCTTTTGCCAGGAGATTGTTTATCAAATAAGAATATTGATTTATTTTTATCGGAAAAAATCGATGCTGAAAGGTTTAGTATAGAAAAAGTAAAATCTACAAAGACGCGCTGTTCTAAATCACAAAGAAATGTTAATCTTACAAATATTTCATCTCCTGCAAATATGTAATTATGTATGACTGTACCTTGATCGCATATGGTGCTTCTCCCACCTATGGGGAATTAGGAATAGGCGAATTCCATAAGTCTTCCACTGTTCCTAAAGAAGTCCCCAAACTGGATAATATGAAAATACCTCAGGTTGCTATGGGTTATTCGCATACTGTTTTACTCTTAAGCGAACGTATGTGTCAAAGCATAATTACTATCGTTCAGATGTATTGTTTGGTTACATTAGCGACACGTTCTATTTAGTTTACATACTTGAATAATTTAATTGAATTGGGTCGTATTAATAAAAATTCAGCAATGGCGGTCTTCTTTCTTACACTTCTACAATCTCGACCAAACTAAATTGCTTAATTTTACTTCAAAATCAAAATGATGGTCACTGTGGAGAGTAGTGATGGCAATGCTAAAGTTCGCAGCAGCGTGATAATTGACCATTAAATTGTAGTTTGTAGGCGTGGGTGAAATAGAAAGAACCTTGTCGCGCTTCAAAAAAATAACCCTTAGACGGTCCATCACCGGCTACGCGGTCCACAGTATTTCTGCGAAGAACATACCTTTTGCACCTTTCGGAACACCTTAATCTGTGATTACAACAACCACAAAATTTCCAACTTTGATTTCAAATATCTCTTCACTGAGACAAAAACTCGAAAGTCCGCTTCCGGATTATTGTTACCGGGGTCAAAACGCGTCTTTTGGCACCTTTCCCGATAATTTCGGACGTGTTTTATTAGTTGTCTCTTCAAGGTAACAATTACCAAAATTCACTTCACGTTCGCCATATCCTGGTTTACCTAACGGTTTTGTCGGCTGAAGACGAATATTGACGTTGTTGTTGCATATATAGATGTCCCTCCCCTTGGAATATACTAATGTTTGTCCTACTTTCAGGTACGTGAACAACGTGCAGTACAGAGGGTGGATTGGCGCGCCACTGGGCCATATGGGATTAGCGCTATAGGCGATGCGCACCGGAGGAAGAGGGTGAGTCAGTTATATTATTTTAATTTTTTGAGGTACATTTGAACGGAGAAAAAAAAAATTTCATAGATATATGTGCACCCAATTATTATTTTTCTAAATGTTTTCAAAGTAAATTTGCTACAATAAGCGATATGCAAGCCTTTTCATTTTTAAATTCTTTAAAAATTTAAAGTAAAGCTTTTATGAACTTCAAGAAAAAAACTGTTATCAATCATTTTTACTTTAAAGTGCAATGTAAATGTTTACAAAAATTCAGAAAAACAATATTTGAAAATTTTTTTCTTTTTCAACTTAAATTATTTCCAATTCTTTCCAATATATGAGAATGACGGCGAAAAAACATCGGTCGTGGCTGCATCTTAACCACTTCCAAAAACTGGTAATAGTTGGCTTAAGTTGCAGCATTCAATGTAAGACTAGAACTTAGTTATTTATTTTATAGCAAAAGCTAAATAATAAACAAAATCTGGTTTGAATAAAGTTTAAAAAAAAAAACTTTTAGAAAGCTTTCTTTAAAATCTTTTTTATCGGTTTAAATTAATGAGCTTTTATCAACGTGTCGTTTCAAATACACAACGTTTAATTTCAAACGTTTTATAAACGAAAAAATCAGAATTTTGTAAGCCTAATACTTCGGAAAGCTTTTCAACGATTTATTTTAAGTTTACTTTACTTGTTGGGTGTTAACAAAAAAAAAATTTTTTTTTTTTCATATGTATATTTGAAAAAATGAACATTGTGTATATTGTTATGGTAACGCAACAAAATGGAGCAGTAAGGAAGGCGGTCGGCATGATATCAATGGTGCACAGTGGCTAGTCATTGTCGGCTGGGGTGGGCTCTTGCCAACCTTACCGTCCTGCGCCATAATCAGAAAAAGGTCAAATCATGCCTTTTAAAACGCGGGGGAAAACGCAAAAAAGCCGCGCAAAACCACTTTTAAAACAACATCCGGTTAAAACACCGGATGCCACGGACAGACCGTTGACATTCAAATTTCAAACTCAAATAAAAAAACCGGAAAATCGAATTAAAAATTAAAAGAAACGGCAACCAAAATATTTACAATGAAAATCAAAATTCAAAAATAACCAAAAGCGAAACTAACTCAAATATAAATTTAAAAATAACCGAAAATGAAAACGAAATTAAAACTGAAGTAACGAACGGAAAAAAAGGAAACAAGGATAAATTTAAATTAACCGGAAAGAAAACAAACATGAAAATAAACCAACGAACCGGAAACGACCGGTTACTGTGCTGAAAAAGGAAAAATAAAAAAAGAGGCCGAACATATAAGGGGGCGCCGCGGGTGTTGTTGCGACGCCCTGGTGCTGGCCCACCCTCATCCATGGCCATCGGTGCACCAAACCGAATCCCGATGGCCCCTTACCTATAGTCCTGTCTGCCTTCTAAATGAGTAGAAGCGTCAGCATTCCCAGTTTTATAAATTTATTCACAAATCATTTGGTACTTATATCCTAGGTTCAAGTGAACAAATGGTGCATTTGAAATAGCTACACATGTATATATAAAAGTATATAAAGTTTTTTTTTTTTTTTTTTTTGTTTTAATATTTCATACCGTATTAATATATAATATTATATAGTATTAATATATAATATCAATATATCATGTTGTAATATATAATATCATTCAATCCCCCTTTTTTTATTTTTTTTTATTTCACTTGTAGATTAATATTGGCCATTCTTATTTGTCATAGTTATGTATATATAGTGAATTATTTAATAAGTATTTAAGTATGTTTTGATTTTCATTTGTTGTTTTTAGTTTGGATAAGTTCCCCCATACTAATCTCATTTACAAAATCGCGTATTCAAAACAAAGTACACAGCAAGTGCTATGAATTTATATAAGCTTGCTTCGAAATTGTCAAACTTGTTTGCTTGATACTTAGTAACAAGGGAACGAACGCATTTCAAGCGGGCGTAAACACATTCGCATTACTGGTCCGATATCACGCATCTTGGAGCAGCTTTTATTAAGTTGTATTATACGTTTTTCTTTTTTTTTTTTTTCTAGTTTTACAATTTAAGTTTCTACTTCTATGCTCTTATTGCATATTACTTAATTTTTTTTTTTTTTTAATATTATTTTCTTCTCACGCTCTAAAGTTAACTTATTATTTTACCTATGTTCTCTTTCTAACATTTAAAAATAATAATTTTTCTGAACTATCTCCATGGTTTGGTCTCACCCATTTGTTGCAGTAGGCCGTTGGTGGGGCTCTACTGTTGTTGTTGTTGCTGGTGGTGTTGCGGTGGCTTGGTTAGTGCGGCGGGCCTATACTACGGCGGCCCCCGCTGTTGTCAATGCTGGTGTTGTTGTCGTTGCTGGATATCAAGAAATATTGTTGTGGCTGCTGCAACTGCTGCTACTGATGTGGTTGTTGTTGTGATTTATTTTTGTTGTTTTGTGAACTTTTTCTGTTTGTTGGTTTGTTTGTTTAAGCTATTTATTATCAGCAAGTTGTTATTTTTGTGGTGGTTTTTGTAGTTTAATTTTGTAGCTTTATTTTGTTTTTATATTCTTTTTGTAGATTTTTTGTTTGTATGTGTATCTGCTATCTAATTACCACAAGGTGGACTTTAATGAAGTTGTTTATATTAGTTATTATAACTTTTGTTTACATTTTTTTTTTCCACAACATTTACTTCTATTCAGAAGGTTCTAAAGTTTATTTTTATAATTATTGGGTTTATGTTGTTTTGTAATTCTTTTCTTATTGCGTTTGTACTTTGAAACTTTATTTTCAGTTGTTTTTGTTTGCTTTTGTTCTTATAGCGCTTTTGAATTTGATATCTTTGGATATTTTGTTTTTGTAGTTTAGGACTGAGTCCTTCCGATTCACTTTCGTTTTAAAAAACAAAATGGAACTTATGAAGTTTTGATAGGTTTTCAAGGAAGTGTGCTAAAATTTTCAGATTCAATGGCAATTCTATACGACAGCATTCAACCGCCAATATACGTTCAAAAATCTCGGGAAAGGCATCAATCGACGCGTTCCGACCCCCGTACCAACAATCCGAAGGCGGGAATCAAATAATTTGTCTCGGTGGAAAGCTATCAGCAAAAATTCAAAATGCGCTAGGTTCGATCCCAAATAGGCGGCTTCATCCAAGGTATTTATGTGCACAACACCTTTTCGCGTAGGCGACCTTTGGCCGCCTTTCAAAAGAATAACCTTTAGCCGGTCCAACCCCCGCTACACGGTCCACAATATTTTTGAGCAGGACACACTTTTTGCACTTTTTGGTACACCCTAATCTGTGATTACAACAACCACATGAAAATGACGAAAAATTTTCAACTTGGATTGCAAATATCTCTAAACCGACACAAAATATAGAACTTCCGCCCCCGGACCATCGACATGGAGGCCAAAACCCGTCGCCCGATACACCCCCCGAGACTCTCGGAGGCACATCAGCAGCACGTGCCGTCGTACAGAATTGCCGATTCAATAGCTCAATTTAACTTGATTCAGAATGCTTTCATAAAAGTGAGCTGCGTATTTATTAGTAATTTTTTTTTTTTCAGATTTGATTTGGTATGTATAATAATTTAGCGAAATTTCACTACACACTCGCACAGACACTGATTTTGCTGTCCGGGTATATTAATATTTAGGTACTTCACAATAGTAAGCTTATATGTAAACGCTGTAGGTTAGCTGTAAAGTATATTCACACGCGTAACTGATTTATTTTACTGTGGAAATAATTAAATTTATACTTCTGTGTGTACACACATATACATATAAAGAAGAAAAACAACGCAATCACTTTTTTAACAACTTCTTCGCGAAATGCTACTAACATTTTTTTCCTTTTCTTTTTACACGCGCACGACCGCTCCCGTTCAAATCCGGTATCTTTTTGAATTGGTCGAATGCCGGTGACGCTGCTATGCCCAAAATTATTCACTTAACGCGACTGCGCAATGGAAAAGTTCCGTTACCCGTTGACGTGGCGTGATTATTGCCAGGTGGAACATTCTGATTGGTCGTTACCTTCAAATGCTTGCTATGAACGGATTGAACCATTTGGTGCTGCCACCTTAGCAAAAATCACGCACTTTCCCGTAGCTAAACGTCAAACCGGAAGGTGAATCAAAACTGTCACCCAACCAACCGCATTGAACCAAGTAACATTTACTATCAATTGAAAGTAAACCATAACAGGCCTACTTCGCTTCGAAGACCGGTCGATGAAGCGAACAGGAAAAAGGTTTACTTGCAAGGAAGCCATTTCTGGGTAAAAACGTGGGGCACGACTCACCCCTAGATAAGAGTCCCTAGTTCTACCACGAGCCAGCCGGGCAAGAAGATCCGCCAGTAAAGGAAAATTTTTGAAGTATTTTCTTTCATAGTTTAGTAGGCTTTGCGGCAAATGGAAATTTGTTAAGTGGCTTTACCCCCACCGAAATAGGCTTATAAGAAAAACGTGTAATTTAGTTAGACATTTTGATATCGGAGAACGCGTCAAAACTCCGAGGCAAACGGAGAATTTATTTTGGTTTCCTAGTTACAATGCTTCGCGGCTGTAGACATTTTAATAAAGGAGAACTCGTCAAAACTCCGAAAATTTTTGGTCCTAGTGGTTTCACCCCCACAAAAAGGTTTAGCAAAAAAAATTAACCGGAGAAGCTTGTTCCATGGTAAAAAAAACTTTTCACCCGGTAGACATTTTAATTAAGGAGAACTCGTCAAAACTCCGAAAGACAATCCGCATAACCGAGGATTGCCAGGTTATCCACTACTTCCGATGGAAGCGTATGTAAATACCCTATTAAGTCAATGCTCGGGGAGGATACTGGGCGAGTTGTCCCCGACCGCCAAAACGCCCAGGTACGGTTCTAAATGTCAAAATGTATATGTGAAAAAAAATCAAAATTGTTATTGTGGGCGAATATCCGAAGCGTGAAAGCGACCTATCAGTTTCCCTGTCAGGTCCTCTAGGTCGTACAACGCATTGCCTACTTTTCGACGCACTCGGCACTTGAGGTACTTCGGCAAGAATTTGGCGTTTATGCCTTGTTTAAAGTTACTCAAAGCAAAATTTTTCCTAAAAACCTCCTGACCTTCCCTATAGTTAACTTGCCTAGAGCGTTTGTTATAAACGTTGTTTCCCCTATCCTTCGCCTGATCTAGATTCCTACGAATTTGCTCGCGAATGGTGGACAACTTATCCGCCCTAGTTACTATTGGAATGTCATCTTCCCTAAGAGTACCGAGTTTATCTAATATATTATAGGCTGAGGCGTGTTGGACCATGTTCTGGCCGTATAAGGCAAAGTATGGAGAGCACTGAATTGAGGTATGAAAATCGCTTCTTAACACCGCTAAAATTTCGGGTATATGCTTGTCCCAGTTGGTATGATCCTGTTTATCTTTAAGGAAAATTCTTATTTTTGACAAAATTTCTCTATTTACGCGTTCCGACGCGTTTGCTTGCGGCGAGTATAACCCCGTCTTTATATGGGTCACCCCATAATTCTCGAGGAATTGTTTCATTTCCTTAGAGATAAACTGTTTACCATTATCGCTATGGATATATTCAGGAACCCCAACCGATGGAAAAATTTCAGAGGTAAAGTAATTCATAACATTAACAGCTGTTGCTCTCTGCATGGGCTTCAACCAAACATACTTTGCAAAATGGTCTAGAACAATGAAGAGAAACTGATTGCGCCGCTTAGATCGCGGGTAAGGTCCTAGAAAGTCGCAATAGAACCGCTGAAATGGTCTTTCTGAAGCAAAAGTGTTCGCTATAGGTGGTCTTGACTGCTGATTTGTTGACTTAACAGCCTTACAAGTGTCGCATTTCTGTACATAGTCTCTAACGTCTTTAGCTTGCCTAGGCCAGAAGTAATTTTGTCTGACACGCTCTAAAGTTTTCTGCCAACCCCCATGGTAACTCCTATTCGCATCATGTGCAAGACTTATCGCTTTCTCAGTTAACCCTGTCGGTAACCACACCCGCCATAACGAGTTCTCCTCATCCGCCACACCCTTACGAAATTTAACGCTTTTTAAAACCACGCCATCATTTACACTCAAATCTGGTAGTGCATCTTTTTTTTCCAAAATGGTTCTGCAAAGATCCAAGTATTCCGCGCTTTCAAATTCCGGCGATGCTAAGTCAATTTCGTGAGGTGGGGCGGAGGAGGTTAGCTCGTCTACATCAAAACGCGAGAGGGCATCCGGTACTATATTCAGGGTTCCCTTGCGATGCTCCATGGCAAAATCGTATCTTTGCAGTAGGAGTGACCATCGAGCCAGCCTGCCACTCAAGTCCTTCTGAGTCATCAACCACTTGAGACTTGAATGGTCGGTTATGATTCGGAATGGCAAACCCTCTATGTACGGTCTAAAACGCTTGACACTTATAATGGCGCCGAGGCATTCCAGTTCGGTTAAAGTATAATTGCGCTGAGCATTGTTAAGTTTTTTTGAAACAAACGCGATTGGATGCTCAGCGCCCTCGTCATCGAGCTGGAATAACACGCCCCCTACACCTATTTTTGAAGCATCACACTGAATAACAAATTCCTTTGAGAAATCGGGTTGGGCCAAGACAGGAGCGGAGCTCAAGGCTTCTTTTAACTTTTCGAATGCTTCTACCGCTTCAGGGGTAAGCTTAAATGGGCCTGCTGACTTGCGAAGACAATCAGTCAAAGGACCTGCTAGGTCAGCAAAATTTGTAATAAATGCCCTATACCAATTTGCCATGCCCACAAACCTACGAACCTGTCGTGGAGATTTAGGGATCGGAAAGTTCTGCATTGCTTCTATTTTCCCAGGATCCACCTTCAAGCACCCGCTACCTATCAAGTACCCTAAATACCGAATTTCCTTCTGACAAAATTTGCTCTTCTTCACATTGATTGTGAGGCCCGCGTCCCTCAAACAATTCGCCACTTCCGCCAGCAACTTTAGGTGGTCTTCAAAGTTAGTGCTGCATACCATTAGATCATCCAGGTAGACGAAGACATTCTCCCGCAACCGCGAGGGAATTGCCTTGTCCATCAGGCGGCTCATAGTCTGCGGTCCATTGCACAGACCAAAGGGCATCACCTTAAAGTGGTACAGAGGCTTCCCAGGAACTGCGAATTCTGTTTTTTCCTTGGAAGACTCTGTCAGCTTGATCTGAAAGAACGCGTCCTTCAGATCAATGCCAGTAATGAAGTGCGTGTCCTTCAGTCTGCTCAATAGGCCGTTGATATGAGGCAACGGGTACGAGTCCTTTTTAGTTACCGCGTTGACCTTCCTGGAATCTATGCAGAGCCTGACCTTCCCTGGCTTCCGAACTAGAACAACTGGACTACACCAAGGCGAGTTTGACTCTTCTATAACTCCCATTTCGAGCAGCCTATCTATTTCGCTAAAAGCTTCGGCTTGCCTCGGTGGCGAAAGAGGAAAATGTTTACTTTTGATTGGGACTGCATCACCAGTATCAATATGATGCTCAACCAATCTCGTTTGCCCCAATCCTAACTTTTCGAAAGAAGGAAACGTCTCTATGACCTTCTGCAAATTGACTTTCTGGGTTGGTGACAAATCATGGAAATTTATTTCGTCATCATTTTTATTATTAAAGTCTATGCACTCCACACTGGGAAATATTTCGGGCGCCAGCGCAAAGGCTCTCCAAAAATCAACTCCGAAATAGGCTTCTTGAAGAAGCGACGGAACAAGATAAAAACGAATAGATTTGGTGGAATTTTTGAACGTCACTGGTAAGGAAACACACCCTAATATTTTCTGCTTGCCGCCACCCGCCGTGTATACGAAAGCCTGTAGTGGGTGGTATTTAAGTCCAATTGAATCCAAAAACTTTTCACAGTCCTTCCCAAGGATAGAGACATTCGCGCCTGAGTCCAGCAACCCTACTATGAAACTGTTTTCTATTTTTACTCGCACCAGAGGCCTTTCATCCTCGGTGAGCACCAAAGTGGTGCTTTGTAACAGTTTACGCTCCTGTACTCGACTGTTATATCTCTTCCTACATTTCAAAATATCTTCCGATACAAATGACTCTGGGTTATGAAAAATTCTCGACCTAACTAGCTCGTAATTGGTTACCCTTTGTTCCAAACTAGGTGGAAATTGCGTCTGACAGGCGACCTCCCTACTCGGGGCTTTCAAGATTTTTATTGGTTTGCAAATTACCCCTGATGACCTCGGACTATCGGAATCAGAACCGTCTGTACTGTCAGGAAAAGTTACAACTATTTTTGGGTATTCCTTCGCCAGAGTGCCACTGCTCCTTGGAAGTTCAACACTGCCTTGGAACTCTCCGCTCGCAAGGGACCTACCACTTGGTTCAGTACTCGAGGCGACTCCTTGAGCACTGGCTGATATGGGGGCTATGGCGCCGAACGAGTTTCCCCCATCTTCTCGCTCGGATATTGGTTTCCCTGCCGGCGATGGTCCTTTGGACATTTTGGGGAAAACACGCCTCTGTGCCCGCACTTAAAGCAGAAGGGACTCCTAATGGGTTCCTCACAATTAATATACGAATGCCCCATGGCCTGACAATTCCAAGATTGAATTCCGGAATAATCCGGTTTTCTATTGCGCCGGTACTCCAACGCCTCTATCTGCGGGTCAGCTTCGCAATCCTCGCCTTCCATCCTCATGTCCGGTGTTATCGTGCGGGCCTCGTTGACCTGACGTCCATGGTAAGTGGTTCCTAATATTTTGCTTTCTTTCAGAACTTGTTCCCCTCTTCGTGCTATATCGCGTAGATCATGCAATGTCCTAGCCCCCGCGTTGAAGAGCATTAGCTCCAAGCTACTGTTGACGTTCCGCTTTATTATGTCAATCAGCAGGACTTCAGACATCGGTTCTCTGAGGCGTGCGTTAAGTGCTACTATGTCAGTGTGGAACACGTCGTATGACTCACTTAACTTCTGCTTACGCATTGAGATTTCCATCATAATCTCGTGGTCACTTTTCAATGTTCCAAACTCACGCTTCAGGGAATAGCACAAAAAGGGATAATTCGCGGTTGGATTCTGCTTTGTGAACAGCCAATACCATTCTTCCGCCCGTCCTGACAAAAAGAGATGAAAACTCGCCATAAGTTGGTCGCTAGAGCATTGAGTCCGCTCACATAGGGTGTCCAACTTAAACAAAAAATCAGCAACGCTTCCAGTACCATCGAAGGAAATCTTCCAATCCTGTGGTTTCACTGCCACGCTATTCGAAACGATGTTGGCCTGGTTACTAACGAATGTCGGGGCTTGGTTCCTTTCCTCCCTATTGGTGTTCCTGGTATAGGTCGCACTACCCTGCGACGATGTTACTGCGCCGTTGAGTAAGTCCATGTTCTCCCTGATCGTCCTCATTTCATTCCGCATCTCCTCCTGCGATGTCCTGAACAGCTGATGTAGCACGTTCACCCACGAATCTATAGGAGGGACCTCGGCATTGTTCCTTTGCGTAGTGATCCTATCACCTAAAGTGTCAGGAGGTATACGGTCTTGAACCGAAGCTCTAGCTTCCCCCTGTATACCTGTTAACACGCCAGTTGAAGGGTCAAAAAGATTTTGCATTGGATCTGCTGCCATGGACGAGTCAAGGATATTAGTACTAGCTGGTCTATCCATTTTGTGGTTGGAAGCCGGATTCAACACTATCCTGGTCGGATCTCCCCCGCCCGGACTACCTATTGGAGAATGCAGTACCAGAGGCCGATTGGTGGGTTGCTTCGGAAGCGCCCCTCTACCCTGACCTCTAGGCTTGCCCCCACTTCCTCGTACCGAGTTCCTAGTAGTCATGCGTTCAGCCGACTGATCCATATTGAAAGGAAAAATCTCCAACCACGTTAGATAAACAAGAAAAATACAAAAAAAAGTATTCGGTTACAAGGGGCGGTTGGAAGGTATAACAAGTCAAAATTCACTCCCCCACCCTATAATACCGACGATTGCAAGGGTTTTGAAAAATAAAAAATTTAATCAATGCAAATTTTTCTAACCGATATTTGCATCAACTGATTACCGCGAATATGTCAAAAAAAAATAAATATATACATATAAATATATATATGCTGAAAGAATTAGATTATTAGTAAATATACGTGTTGAAATGTACTATGTAAAAAGCAAAAACGGTATAAAGTTTGGCAAAAGTTATTTGTGTATTTATATATTGAATGGGAATGCTGACATCCCATCATTAGAAGGCATAGGCATAACAAAAAAAAACGAAATAACACTAGACAAGGACATTCTTCCAGGTACACCTACCGCAATGCAGGGGTGGTTATAAGACACCTCGCCCTGAGACATGTTGGTGTACCATGGCGAAAATTGGCAAAATTTTAAATTTATTTGGACTCCAGTACTTCGGACCGCAATGCAGGGGCTGCTAAAGGCTGCCTCCCTGAGACTGGTCGGAGCACTGGAGACCGATAAGAAAAAAAAACGTAAAAATTGCCTTTTAATACCCCTCCTCAGCTGCGCCGCAATGAAGGGATGCGGTTTGGGGCCGCTTTTCCCCAGACTTGCGCAGTTGGGACGGGGTGTGCAAAGGGGTCCCCACCCTTCCTCCCGCAATGCAGGGGCTGCTGAAGGCTGCCTCCTGAGACTGGTTGGAGGAGTAGGGATCCCTGCAAAAAAACATACAAAAAGAAACGAAGACAAAATAAAACAAGTTCGGCAGTCAAAAAAAAACTAATAAACCCAAGAAAACTAAACCCCACTTAGCGGACATAATATTTTTCCGAAGCCGACATCGGACAACAGACCCGGGACAAAAAAAAAGGTATATTACAAAAAACTAAGTGCGTTTAGCACTACCTCACCGGGTGAAATGAAAACTTCCGGTGGACATGACGTTCAGTCTCGTGGAGCCCTTGGCTACTGAACACGAAGACCCATCCGGACAACTTGATCGGTCCCACCATCCCGTCGCAACGCAGGTGGCGGCTCCTGGGCCTGCCTACCTGGGACTTACGGGATAGTGAAACCTCACAAGCTGACCAGAAAGTCATCGCGGTCAGCGCCTCGGGCCCCACGTTGGGCGCCATCTGTTATGGTAACGCAACAAAATGGAGCAGTAAGGAAGGCGGTCGGCATGATATCAATGGTGCACAGTGGCTAGTCATTGTCGGCTGGGGTGGGCTCTTGCCAACCTTACCGTCCTGCGCCATAATCAGAAAAAGGTCAAATCATGCCTTTTAAAACGCGGGGGAAAACGCAAAAAAGCCGCGCAAAACCACTTTTAAAACAACATCCGGTTAAAACACCGGATGCCACGGACAGACCGTTGACATTCAAATTTCAAACTCAAATAAAAAAACCGGAAAATCGAATTAAAAATTAAAAGAAACGGCAACCAAAATATTTACAATGAAAATCAAAATTCAAAAATAACCAAAAGCGAAACTAACTCAAATATAAATTTAAAAATAACCGAAAATGAAAACGAAATTAAAACTGAAGTAACGAACGGAAAAAAAGGAAACAAGGATAAATTTAAATTAACCGGAAAGAAAACAAACATGAAAATAAACCAACGAACCGGAAACGACCGGTTACTGTGCTGAAAAAGGAAAAATAAAAAAAGAGGCCGAACATATAAGGGGGCGCCGCGGGTGTTGTTGCGACGCCCTGGTGCTGACCCACCCTCATCCATGGCCATCGGTGCACCAAACCGAATCCCGATGGCCCCTTACCTATAGTCCTGTCTGCCTTCTAAATGAGTAGAAGCGTCAGCATTCCCAGTTTTATAAATTTATTCACAAATCATTTGGTACTTATATCCTAGGTTCAAGTGAACAAATGGTGCATTTGAAATAGCTACACATGTATATATAAAAATATATAAAGATTTTTTTTTTTTTTTTTTTGTTTTAATATTTCATACCGTATTAATATATAATATTATATAGTATTAATATATAATATCAATATATCATGTTGTAATATATAATATCATTCAATCCCCCTTTTTTTTATTTTTTTTTTATTTCACTTGTAGATTAATATTGGCCATTCTTATTTGTCATAGTTATGTATATATAGTGAATTATTTTATAAGTATTTAAGTATGTTTTGATTTTCATTTGTTGTTTTTAGTTTGGATAAGTTATTATTAAACTGTTATTTTATTTTGAAGATTTCCACCTAGGGTTCTTAGTTCCTAAGATCTAGCAGATTTATTTATACCCAGTCTAAAATTTACTACGATTATACTGGATGAAATGCGTGATTTCCATTCCCCCATACTAATCTCATTTACAAAATCGCGTATTCAAAACAAAGTACACAGCAAGTGCTATGAATTTATATAAGCTTGTTTCGAACTTGTCAAACTTGTTTGCTTGATACTTAGTAACAAGGGAACGAACGCATTTCAAGCGGGCGTAAACACATTCGCATTACTGGTCCGATATCACGCATCTTGGAGCAGTATAAATGGGTTATACCCCCCCCTTTTATTAAGTTGTATTATACGTTTTTCTTTTTTTTTTTCTAGTTTTACAATTTAAGTTTCTACTTCTATGCTCTTATTGCATATTACTTAATTTTTTTTTTTTTTTTAATATTATTTTCTTCTCACGCTCTAAAGTCAACTTATTATTTTACCTATGTTCTCTTTCTAACATTAGAAAATAATAATTTTTCTTAACTATCTCCATGGTTTGGTCTCACCCATTTGTTGCAGTAGGCCGTTGGTGGGGCTCTACTGTTGTTGTTGGTGGTGTTGCGGTGGCTTGGTTAGTGCGGCGGGCCTATACTACGGCGGCCCCCGCTGTTGTCAATGCTGGTGTTGTTGTCGTTGCTGGATATCCAGAAATATTGTTGTGGCTGCTGCAACTGCTGCTACTGATGTGGTTGTTGTTGTGATTTATTTTTGTTGTTTTGTGAACTTTTTCTGTTTGTTGGTTTGTTTGTTTAAGCTATTTATTATCACCAAGTTGTTATTTTTGTGGTGGTTTTTGTAGTTTAATTTTGTAGCTTTATTTTGTTTTTATATTCTTTTTGTAGATTTTTTGTTTGTATGTGTATCTGCTATCTAATTACGATGTACACGCTAGAAGACCACAAGCAAGGTGGACTTTAATGAAGTTGTTTATATTAGTTATTATAACTTTTGTTTACATTTTTTTTTCCACAACACTTACTTCTATTCAGAAGGTTCTAAAGTTTATTTTTATAATTATTGGGTTTATGTTGTTTTGTAATTCTTTTCTTATTGCGTTTGTACTTTGAAACTTTATTTTCAGTTGTTTTTGTTTGCTTTTGTTCTTATAGCGCTTTTGAATTTGATATCTTTGGATATTTTGTTTTTGTAGTTTAGGACTGAGTCCTTCCGATTCACTTTCGTTTTAAAAAACAAAATGGAACTTATGAAGTTTTGATAGGTTTTCAAGGAAGTGTGCTAAAATTTTCAGATTCAATGGCAATTCTATACGACAGCATTCAACCGCCAATATACGTTCAAAAATTTCGGGAAAGGCATCAATCGACGCGTTCCGACCCCCGTACCAACAATCCGAAGGCGGGAATCAAATAATTTGTCTCGGTGGAAAGCTATCAGCAAAAATTCAAAATGCGCTAGGTTCGATCTCAAATAGGCGGCTTCATCCAAGGTATTTATGTGCACAACACCTTTTCGCGTAGGCGACCTTTGGCCGCCTTTCAAAAGAATAACCTTTAGCCGGTCCAACCCCCGCTACACGGTCCACAATATTTTTGAGCAGGACACACTTTTTGCACTTTTTGGTACACCCTAATCTGTGATTACAACAACCACATGAAAATGACGAAAACTTTTCAACTTGGATTGCAAATATCTCTACACCGACACAAAATATAGAACTTCCGCCCCCAGACCATCGACATGGAGGCCAAAACCCGTCGCCCGATACACCCCCCGAGACTCTCGGACGCACATCAGCAGCACGTGTGGTCGTACAGAATTGCCGATTCAATAGCTCAATTTAACTTGATTCAGAATGCTTTCATAAAAGTGAGCTGCGTATTTATTAGTAATTTTTTTTTTCAGATTTGATTTGGTATGTATAATAATTTAGCGAAATTTCACTACACACTCGCACACACACTGATTTTGCTGTCCGGGTATATTAATATTTAGGTACTTCACAATAGTAAGCCTATATGTAAACGCTGTAGGTTAGGTGTAAAGTATATTCACACGCGTAACTGATTTATTTTACTGTGGAAATAATTAAATTTATACTTCTGTGTGTACACACATATACATATAAAGAAGAAAAACAACGCAATCACTTTTTTAACAACTTCTTCGCGAAATGCTACTAACATTTTTTTCCTTTTCTTTTTACACGCGCACGACCGCTCCCGTTCAAATCCGGTATCTTTTTGAATTGGTCGAATGCCGGTGACGCTGCTATGCCCAAAATTATTCACTTAACGCGACTGCGCAATGGAAAAGTTCCGTTACCCGTTGACGTGGCGTGGTTATTGCCAGGTGGAACATTCTGATTGGTCGTTACCTTCAAATGCTTGCTATGAACGGATTGAACCATTTGGTGCTGCCACCTCAGCAAAAATCACGCACTTTCCCGTAGCTAAACGTCAAACCGGAAGGTGAATCAAAACTGTCACCCAACCAACCGCATTGAACCAAGTAACATTTACTATCAATTGAAAGTAAACCATAACAATATGTATACGAGGGTGCTACCAACTTGTCTTGGCAGATGGATAGCTTTTCAGGGGCAGATTGGTTCGCCTTTCTGCGTTAGGTTTTCTTTGGCCTCGATATGGAGTGCAATTGCGTTTTCTGTGGCTGAATGGGTCGCTCTTCTGCGGTAGGCTTTCTGGTGTCCTCGTTAAGGGTAGCGAGTGAAGGGTGGAATATTTTGGGATAGGGGATGGGATAAATGAGGCCTCGGGCCTCTCGCCAGCCATTCCTTCCATAGGGAGCAGAATCAGCTTGACCAACGGCCTTCTGATCTGACACTTCTCGGTCATGAGGTCCACTACACGCACTCGGTTATCTTCGCCGGGGTGTACGTTGGTAACTCGGCCGAGCCTCCATTCATTGGGAGACAGGTTGTCTTCTTTGATGACAACGAGATCCCCCACCTTATATTTTGTTTCGGATGCTTCCACTTCACTCGTTTTTGAAGCTCGGTTAAGTATTCCACTTTCCATCGCCTGCAGAAGGTTTGATGAAGAGCCTTGAGCTTCTGCCACCTATTGATAATGGAGGCAGGGCTCTCATTCACCTCGGGCTCTGGCGGAACCAGGAGATGACTTCCATTCAGGAAGTGCCCAGGGGTCAAGATCTCAAGTTCGGCGGGCTCATTAGAGGCTGGACTAAGTGGCCGCGAGTTGAGGCATGCCTCAATCCGGCACAATAGCGTATGGAATTCCTCACGCGTGAATTTATGAGACGAGGCTAATTTCTTGAAGTGGCTTTTGAAGCTCTTCACTCCCGCCTCCCAAAGGTCCCCCATATGTGGAGCCCCGGCCGGAATAAAATGCCCTGTCATGGCTTGATGGCTATATTTGGAAATAGTCGTATCTCGGGCTCCCGAGATAAATGCTTTAAATTCAGATCTCAAAGATCGTGAAGCCCCGACAAAGTTAGTACCATTGTCGGAGTAAAGGTTTCTCGGACATCCTCGTCTAGCGATAAAACGCGAAAACGCTGCTACAAAGGATGGGGTGCTAAGATCACTGGTCGCTTCCACATCGATTGCTTTAGTCGTGAAACAAACAAAGAGGCAAACGTAGCCCTTTTATAATCGACATCCTCTAAAGCGGTAACTTTTAATGTCGAAAGGCCCGGCAAAGTCCACCCCGGTATTGGTGAACGCGCGGGTCAACGTAGTGCGTTCGCAAGGAAGGGTACCCATAAGTTGGGTTTGCGCTCTTTTTTTGTAAATGGTGTTGGATCAAACATGCAAGTCACTGTGTCCGTACAATTATGGGACACACTGTACCACTATTTATCGCTACTCAATAACTTAAATCTAAGTACACCAACTACACAACAGAATACTACCTGCTCTTGTAATACAAACATACACACACACACACTACAATTACTTACCATTGTACTAAATCTCTTTCGCTCATCTGTTCTTTATGCTTTGTAAATACATAATTGACTTTGAATAAATCAGAATATTATTATCGCTCACATTAAGCGGACCGGTTTCGTGCAATTATACACCCCCCAAATATAAAAGTAATCTCTTTTTGTCGTAAGCAAGAAAAAAGCTTCTTGCTTCAACATTTTTGGCGCCCAACGTGGGGCACTGTATAATTGCAATTTTTAAGTTAATTATCGTTCGCAAAACATAAACATTTTTCGCCTAAAACAATCAACCTCTCGGAAGAACAAAACAACAATCAACCAGACATCATACATATTTGGAAAATTTGGACAACAAGGCATTGGAATATTTGCAAAAGCCGTGGAAATCACATTGTTGCGGTAACTATCAAAGTCATCGGTTGGAAAAGCAACAATTTGCTTATACATATATACGTACGGTAAAAGAAAGGTTCATCACTTGGTATGTATGCATGAAATTTCTCGAAAAAAAAATACAGTTCCCTGATTTCCCCTACAACGCAAAGTTCATTCGCCCTGTACCCAGTCATTGTTGTTGTCCCTTAACCACTGCGCTGCTTTCATTAGCCACTGTCACTTCGTCGCTGCTAATCTGCCGTCGCTATTTTCGTTTATCGGAATTTATCTACCTTCGCTGCCAACACCAGTTGCATTCAGCTGATTTTGCATTCGCTGCTCTCGCTAAGATCTCTCTGCGCGCGCATATTGCTTTGTGCTGCTCACATTTTCGTTTTCGTTTTCGTTGCTGCCGTTGTTAGCGTCATTGGTTGACCGCCGGTAGCTATTGTCATCACTTTGCAGTTCGCTAAGCCAGCAGTAAATAAGCAGAGCATAACCCCCAAAAAATGTCGTTAGAAGAGTGCAAGCGTAAGCGCTCTAATATTAAGCGAAATATTTCACGCATTAAATCAATAGTAGAAGCAAATAAGGATGCAGATGAAAAGCTGTCTAATGCTGAGTTACAGTGCCGGTTAGGAATTTTAGAATCCTACTTCAAGCAAGCCTTATCTGTTCAAGCCGAAATTGAAGATTTAGATGCCACCGACAATGGCCGCGCCGATTTGGAGGATACATTCGTAGGAGTAAAAGTAAGCATTCAATCTCAGCTAGGATTTGATCCAAATAGCACCATGCAATTTCCGCAAACCCCTCCAACAGCCCCTGTTGTTCAATCATCCCATCTACCGCGATTGTCATTGCCAACATTTAATGGTGATTATGCAGATTATCGAAATTTCATTACATCGTTTACCCAACTTATCGCTCGCGAGACCCGACTCTCGAATATTGAAAAATTTAATTATCTTCTCTCGTGTTTAAAAGGGCCAGAACTAGAAACTGTTAAGGCTTTTCAAGTCACTAGTGAAAATTACCCAAAGGCTCTAGATAGACTTAAAGAACGGTTCGATAACCCAACTCTCATTTTCTTAGAGGGCATAGCTTCCCTATTCACATTGCAAACTGTCGACAAGCCAAACCCTCAACAATTGCGTGGTTTGGTAGACAAGGCGTCAGCCATTTATTGCTCGTTGCAGTCATTGGGTACAAGTGCCAACATCGCACAGGCAATGCTCATCTACATCGTTATAGGCAAGTGTGATCAACAAGCCCGCAAAAAGTGGAATGAGTCCCTAGATTACAAATCCCTTCCTAACTGGTCCCAATGTACCGAAGTATTGGAACGTTATTGTCAATTTCTACATTCATCTGACTCGTCAGACAATCGTAAATCCGAACCCGTAAAAACTAATCGTTTGAATTCCCATAATCATCACTCATCTTTTACAGTGACTAAATCGAACTGTGTCCTTTGCTCTAGCTCAAAACACAAGCCAACAGGTTGTCCAACATTTTTGGAGAAAAATACGAATCAGCGGTTCGAAATATACAAGAAATACGATTTATGCATTAATTGCTTGGGTAGCGGTCACAGGATGGCTCAGTGTCCTTCGAAACATCGGTGCCACACCTGTAATCGGACACACCATACCCTACTGCATCACGACAACAATTTTCAACGTGCGATCACTCCACAATCATCATCGACAACTTCACATGTATCTGGTACGCCTCAAACGCCAACTACTACAACCAACTCATTGCAAGCTCCTCGAACTTCATGGCAACCACCGTCGTTTACACCGAATTCGTCAAGCAGACCTCAAACAGGAAATCAGCAAGCACCTACCCACTCACATGTGGATGCATCAGATTGTGGACAAGTTATTCTGGCTACAGCTATGGTTTTAGTGCAAGACTCCACAGGTATGTACAAGCTTGGTAGGGCTCTACTTGACTCTTGTTCCCAGGTCAACTTCATTACTGAAGACTTTGCTCAAAAACTTCGCCTTCGCCGAGAAAAACATCACCTCGGAATTCGCGGCATCGGCGAGTCACTCACAAATCTAAAATCTCGAACCAGTACAACAATAAAATCGCGTACATCAGCGTTTCAATTGTCACTGCAGTTTGGAGTCACGTCTCACATTGCATACCAACCCGATACTGAGATTGATACTTCTGCTTGGAATTTGCCAGCCAATACGAAACTGGCCGACGATACATTCTTTAAACCACGTCGTATCGACTTATTACTTGGGACGGAGGCATTCTTCGAAACACTTGCTGTAGGCCAAATTCGTCTTGGTCCAAATTTACCTACTCTTCAAAAAACATTATTTGGTTGGGTCGTCTCCGGAAGGTATCGTGGTGAGCATGACGTGGCAGCATCAGCTTGTTTAATGTCAAGCGAAAATTCCATCGACGAGAATCTACAACGCCTATGGAAGTTAGAAACCATCGACGCATCATCAAAACCGAGTCAACCGGATCACCGTATTTGTGAGGATCACTTCGTAAAAACCACACAACGAGATAGCACTGGTCGGATAATCGTTAGTTTACCATTCAAAGATGATCCCACCCGTCTCGGAGACTCGTTCGATATCGCTCGTCGAAGATTTCTCGCACTTGAAAAATGTCTTCAACATTCACCCGAAATTCACCCTCAATACATTTCGTTTATGGAAGAATATGAAAGCCTTGGTCATATGTCCATCGTAGAACATCCAAAAATTAATGAACCGCATTATTATATACCGCATCACTGCGTGCTCAAACCCAGCAGTACATCGACCAAACTTCGAGTGGTATTTGACGCATCGTTTCGCACCTCATCGCAAACATCATTGAACGACATTTTGTTGGTGGGACCAACTATTCAACAAGATGTATACTTGCTGTTACTTCGGTTTCGCTTATATCGAGACGCTGTCACCGCAGATGTTACCAAAATGTACAGACAAGTACTTATGAATAAAAATGATTCTCAATATCAATATATACTTTGGCGAACTTCTCCCGTCCTAGATCTCAAGACATATCAGCTTAATACGGTCACATATGGCACAGCCTCAGCCCCGTATCTCGCGATACGTAGCCTTCAATACTTGGCAGATCAGTACACGACTGATTTTCCAATCGGCGTATCAGCAGTAAAATCATCATTTTATGTGGACGATTTCCTATGCGGAGCTGACGAGGTAGCTGCTTTGCATGAGCTCAAGTTCCAAGTCATCGAAGTACTTAAACGCGGACAATTTCCATTATCTAAATGGCACTCAAATCATCCAGACTTTATGGAGAGTGAAGCTGCAAAGGAATTTAACGTTACCGACGATTTTGTTACCAGTACACTGGGGTTAACTTGGCATCAACGTACTGACGTGTTTTCGTTCACATTTCAACCCAAAATAGAAACAAATACAGTCACCAAGCGAACCATATTGTCAATTGCTTCATCTCTATTCGACCCACTTGGATTACTATCGCCATTGGTAATTACATCGAAAATAATTCTACAAGAGTTATGGCTATTGAAACTCGACTGGGATGAGTCTGTACCCCAACATGTCCATCAAGCTTGGATCAACTGCTTATCAGCTTTGAAATCAATCTCATCACTTAAAGTATCACGTTATTGTTTGCAGCCCAACGCAGATATTGTGCAAATTCATGGATTTTGCGACGCATCAATTCGAGCGTATGGCTGCTCGTTCTATCTACGCACTGAAGACCCCGATGGTCATATCGAAGTTCAACTACTTACATCAAAGTCGAGAGTCACGCCAGTTAAGAAGCAGTCCCTCCCCAAACTCTAGCTTTGCGGTTCTCATCTCTTAGCTTGTCTCTACGCCAAAATAAAACATATATTTTCGAACCAAATCGTAACTACCTACTTTTGGACTGATTCGCAACTAGTCCTGCATTGGCTTAAACAACACTCTATTACGCTTTCAACATTCGTCGGAAATAGAGTATCGGACATACAAGAACTTACAGCGGGTGCACATTGGAAGCATGTACCAACGAAAGACAATCCAGCGGACCTTGTCTCCCGAGGTTGTTCCACATCAGAACTTCAGGCGTCAAATTGGTTCTCCGGCCCAGAATTTCTTCTGCAAGATCAGATCAAATGGCCATCGAGTAAGGAAGCAGTAAATCTCGACATGGACATTGTTAACGCTGAAAAACGCAAAACAGTGTTAACAATCATAAAGGACACAAATTATATTCTCGACATCATTAATGACATCAGCTCATACTCCCGTTGCTTACGTCTCGTCGCCTGGTTATTTAGATTTTACAAGTCGTGCAGAAATCAACCAGTATATACCATTACTTCATCGCCCGAAGAATTACGACACGCATTATACTGCATTATTTGGAATTTGCAACAACAACATTTTTCTCTCGATTTTCAATTACTCAATAAAAATCAAACTTTAAAAAGCAATTTAAAATATCTAACTCCCTTTATAGATAATACAACCGGATTCGATCTCATCAAAGTTGGTGGCCGCTTGGACTATGCAGATCTACCAGACGCTCAGAAACACCCAATTCTGCTGCCTAGCAACTCACAATTTGCGCTAAACTACGTTTGACACTTGCATCTTCGAAATTATCATGCCGGCCCTAAAGCATTGGTTGCCATGATACGTCTGAAGTATTGGATTGTTAACGCCAGGGACTTGGCACGCCGCATCGTTCGATCTTGCGTACACTGTGTACGCTACAAGCCTGTACTGGCTCAACAGGTCATGGGACCACTGCCAGCCACACGTCTGACTCCCGCTCATCCATTTCAACGCTGTGGAGTCGACTTTTGCGGCCCAATAAACACTTACTTGCGAATCCGGGGCAGGGCTCCTATGAAATCGTACTTGGCTGTATTTGTTTGCCTAGTTACGAAAGCAGTACACATTGAGGTTGTATCCGATCTCTCGACACATTCGTTTCTCAACGCTTTGAAGCGAATGGGTGGTCGTAGAAAACTGCCTTGCGATATATTTTGCGATAACGCTACAAATTTCGTTGGAGCGTCTAATCAACTAAAAGAGCTTAAACAATTTTTGTTCAAACCTCATACTCAGAAAGAAATTTATAAATATTGTTCATCTGAATTTATTAATTTTCATTTTATTCCTCCCAGGGCTCCTCATTTTGGCGGTATTTGGGAAGCCGCAGTCAAAAGCGCAAAGGGACTTTTAAATCGGGCGTTGATAAATACAAGATTGACATTCGAGGAACTCAGCACAGTAGCTGTCGAAGTGGAGGCTATACTCAACTCTCGCCCACTCTCGCCAATGTTATCAGATCCCAACGACTTTGAGCCACTTACTCCAGCACATTTTTTGGTGGGATCTTCCCTGCGCGCCTTACCCGAACGTTCACTCGAACAGAAATCTCTCGCATTTAGATCGCTATGATATAATCACCGCCATCAAAAAACGCTTTTGGCGCCGTTGGTCAGCAGATTATATAAACGAATTACGAACACGGGTCAAGTGGACCAAGCCTCTACCCAATGTCACAGAAGGAACCTTGGTCCTCATACATGATGATAATTTGCCACCGCAACGTTGGAACATTGGCCTTGTAGAGTCCACCGTACAAGGACGAGATGGTCAAGTCCGTGTTGTGCATATTCGCACTGCCAATGGAAATTGCTGCCGACCTATACACAAAATTGCAGTACTGCCAGTCTCTTGAAAGTGGATACTTTCAACGGGGCCAGGATGTTGGATCAAACATGCAAGTCACTGTGTCCGTACAATTATGGGACACACTGTACCACTATTTATCGCTACTCAATAACTTAAATCTAAGTACACCAACTACACAACAGAACACTACCTGCTCTTGTAATACAAACATACACACACACACACTACAATTACTTACCATTGTACTAAATCTCTTTCGCTCATCTGTTCTTTATGCTTTGTAAATACATAATTGACTTTGAATAAATCAGAATATTATTATCGCTCACATTAAGCGGACCGGTTTCGTGCAATTATACACCCCCCAAATATAAAAGTAATCTCTTTTTGTCGTAAGCAAGAAAAAAGCTTCTTGCTTCAAGAAATGGTGCAGACCTTACAGTTATGGATGGTGGCCCTAATCATGTTCTTAACATTCGGAATCCAATATTGGGTGCGGATGAGGCGGAGCATTAGTTGGTTTTCCCCATGGAGGGAAATTTGATGTATCATTTGTACAGCCAGACGCGTCAACCTTCAATTGTACGGCAGTATGATTGGGTGGCGCTCGTTATAAGCGAGGTCTTGAGACGCTGCAAGACGACCACCCGCCCTAATAATATCATCATTGTCAATGAACGGGTTGAGTGGCAATATCTCGCTTTTCTTATCGATTACCTGTCCCTTCTTCAAATTTACACATTCCTCACCATAATGTTGCTTCTGATATAGTTTAATCAAGAGTTGTGTCGTGATCTTGATCTCATCGGATGAGATTAGGCACGATCTTTCTTGAAAGGAAGCTTTTGTCTTGGGATGAGTTCTTCGAAAGAATCTCATAACATATGATAGTACCCTCAGAGCCCTCGGTAAATTCGAAAACCGGTCGAGAATCTTGATCTCCTTTTGCGTTGATATTTCGTAGGCCTGCGCTCTCTTTTCCCCACGGATGTATTATACTCCTTTTCTTTTACTGGCCATTGGGAATTGTCTTCTTGCAGCCAAGAAGGTCCCTGCCACCACAAAGAATTGTTGACTAAGTCTGATGCTGGTAGTCCTCTGCTTTCTAAGTCTGCTGAATTCGTTTCCGAGTTGATATGAAGCCAGCCCTTGCTGCTACTAGGTCGATGATTTTTGTAATCCTGTGTGCGACGAATGTTGACCAGGAACAGTGTGGTTTCCTTATCCATGCCAAAATGATGGTGGAATCCGTCCATAGATATTGTTTCACTGGTCCCAGTTTGATGTTTCGGAATATTGATTCCATCATCTCCGCTAACAGTACTGCTCCGCAAAGTTCCAAACGCGGAAGTGAGATGGTCTTCACTGGTGCTACTCTGGTTTTGGCCAGGAGTAGATTCACGAAGATATCATCATTGCTTTTGACTCGCATGTAGACAGCTGCAGCGTATGCCTTTTCCGAAGCATCGGAGAATCCATGTACTTCGACCTCATCTTCTGGTGAAAAGTTTACCCATCGTGGTATCTTTATTTTGTCGATTTCATGGTATTGATGTCTGAAGTTTTGCCATCGTTCCAATGTATTGGACGAAACTGGCTCATCCCAATCGGTGCCCTCTAACCAGATGTTCTGCATCAAAATTTTGGCCACAATGACCACTGGTGCAAGCCATCCTAAAGGGTCGAAGAGTCTGGCGATGGCGGAGAGAATCGTTCGTTTTGTCAACTTTTCACTTTCTTCTAGTGACCCTGCTTTAAAGTAAAACAGGTCTGAATAGGCATTCCATCTTATGCCCAATGCCTTAACGGTGCTGGTATCTTCGAATGATAGAAAGTCCTCGGTCAGCCGATCCGATATTGGGATGTCGTTGAGAATTTCCTCAGCATTCGATGTCCATTTTCGTAGTGGGAAGCCCGCGGAGAGTAAGATTTGTCGAATCTCATTCCTCGCGTTAATGGCCGGTGCGAGTGTGTGTCCCCCGCTAGTACGTCATCTACGTACATGCCTTCCATAAGTATGCTAGATGCTGTAGGGTGAGAACTCTCTACTTCATCTGCTAGTTGTAAAAGGGTTCTAATTGCCAGATAAGGCGCACAATTAACCCCTAAAGTGACCGTTTTCAACTCGTAAAGGCTTATGGGTTCCTGAGGCGATGTTCGATAAATAATCCGTTGGAATTTGACGTGATCATCGCTCATAAAAATTTGCCTATACATCTTTTCGATGTCACTAATGTACCGATACAATGTCCATCGCAGTATAAGTACTGGAAGATCTGATTGTAGTACCGGGCCAGGCAGGAGAATGTCATTTAATCTTGTACCATTTGCCGTCGGGCTTGACGCATTAAAAACGACGCGTACCTTTGTGGTGGTACTCTCCGCCTTTACTACGGCGTGATGGGGCAAAAAATAGTTGTCCGCCGAATAGGCTGGTACAATAGCATTAATTTTTTGCGTATGCCCTAATGTCTCGTATTCAGACAGGACCCTTATATATTCTTTCCCTAATTCCGGGTTATTTGCTAACCGCGTCTCATTTCTAAGAAATTGTGAACATGCCATCTTAAGAGACCCTCCTATGTTTATCTTGTCTGGGTAGTCCTGTCTGAATGGAAGAGAGACGACATATCTCCCATCCTCTCTACGACTTGTAGTTTCCCTATATAAATCTTCGCAGTACTTGTCATCTGCGTTTGGGCTTTTATTTCTGGGCAGATTATCCAACTCCCAGAATGCTGTAAACTGTTTGTCCAAAGCAACTTCGCTGTAAAAGGACACTATATTTCTGGTTGGATTCGGTGCTTCTATGCGCCCGGTTTATATCCAACCGAACACCGTTTCTTGGGCGAGAAGTGTACTGAGTACATTCTTTTTCAGCCCACTCAATATAATGTGCGGATATACGTCTCCTCCAAGTATGATATCAACTTCCTCGTTGACGTAGAATCGCTTATCTGCCAAGACTAAGTCTGGGAAAGCCTGCATAGTCGTAGCATCGATATGGCAGGATGGCAGATTCCCAGTTAGTTTGGCTAGAATTAGGAAAGAAGTTGTTAAGCTGAAGCAAGGGTCCACTGGTGAACGGAGTTCAATATTCTATGCCTCCTTGACTTGAGCCGAGACGGCAATAGTGATGCCCGAAACTTGAGCATGCAGCCTTTTTGCCTGTAAATTGATTCTGCGTTTGAGTCGTTCTGTCATAAACGAGCACTCTGAACCAGAATCAATCAGTGCTCTTGCTGGGAAGTCTGTACCATTGTGATGAATGGTTACTCGAGCTGTCCCTAGCAGCACACCTGCGCTTGAATGCACATGGCAGGATTAAACATTTGGGTTTACGGCCGAAACAGATTTTTCAGCTTCCCGTCTCTTTTGTGCCCGTTTTGAAGTTGAGGCAGCATTATCAGCATGATACTGATTAGGGCTGATGGTTGCCTGCGTCTGTAAAGAATCTGCATGCAGGAGAGTATTATGTCGAGAGTGGCACTTGCTGCAGTCGTAAGAACTGGTGCAGTTCGACACAGTATGCCCTGGGGATAGGCAGTTCAAACAGCCCTTGGTGGATTAGACAAAATTAATTCTCTCCACCGGAGTTAATTTGAGAAAACGGGAACAGTCTCGTAATCTGTGGGCAGCCGATTTGCACTTTGTGCACAGTAGTTTAGTCACATTTGCTTGGTATGTACCAAGTCTTTTGGCAGGGGTTTCGTTGGCATTCCGCGTACTTTGCGGTTTTTGCACTTTCGAAAAACTCCCTATGAACCCAGACACTGTTTCAAGTATCTGGAAGCGGTTGTACAAAAATTTTTCCATATCCTCCCACTTGGATATTTCTACTTTGTGGTCTATGCTTTGCTCCCATAGACCAAGCGTACTCTCCGGCAATTTCGTCGAACACAAATATGTTATAATTGCATCCCAGTTCGAAGTGTCAATTTTATGACTTCGCAGGGACGAAAGGAAATTATTTATTTCGCGCTGAAGGGTTTTAATCGCGCTACCACACTCACTCTCTACCTTTTTTAAGTTAAATAAAATTTGGAGTTGCCAGTTTACTAGGATACGTTTGTTTTCGTACCTCTCGCATAAATTTCTCCAGGCCGTATCAAATCCCTCATTCGTGAGCGGACATTTTTTCACGATATCTTTTGCCTCACCTTGTGTCTTATTGTTCAGATGGAACAATTTCTCCACCGGTGTTAGGCGTTTGTTTAAGATATATATGGCCGTGAACATGTCACGAAATGTTGGCCATGACAGATAATCGCCCTTGAAAACTTCAGTATCACAAGGAGGCAGGCGGATACTGTGTTAAAATTCGGGAGTTTCTTCAGTTTTATTTTCTGGTTTCTTGTATGTCGCTTGACGTGTATCCATGTCTGACATGCAGCGTAAATATACTGCATATGCTCTTTTATACTTCTGTTTAACAGAAACTATACCAGTGGCTTCTAACTTATCTGAATTAAGTAAGTCGTCATAAGCCGTTCTGGTTTTTCTCCACATTGCTATTAAGTCCTCTTGTTGAAGCCCAAGAGTGTACTTGCTGTGGCCTGAATCCTCCAATTCATTGTAGTCTAATTCGAATTCAAAAATCGAATCAGCCAGCCTAATGAAACTTTCCATATTTTGGACTTAGAGGATATGTAGAATCAAAACAAAATCGAAAAAATATAGCTAAAGGTACGATGAAATGCTCAACCGTACAAGATAAATGCTGAATAGAAAAGGTAAAGGCAGTATTTTACCCAGGAAAATCAAAACAACCTAACGTCTGACTAATCTTTTGATTGCTACACAAGCAAAAATTTGAACTATAGCTCTGTGACTTACTCGCCACCCACACGTATAAGGGGATATATTTATGTAAATATGTGTATGTGTAGCCGCAATAAGGAAGTACACCACAAAACACAGATAAAGTGCACGGTGTATCAAACGAGCGAAAGTGAATATTAAATGAAAAAATGTGATAACAAAAGAAAAGTGCTATAAATTTTGTGAATTTAATAAGAAAATAATAAACTAACCTTCGATTAAAATGCTGTTCTGTATATTACCTAAAAAACAATTGGAAAAGCAAAAACAAACTGAAGATCGAAAGTTCACTTATTGTGAAAATGAGGTTATGTTACCTCTTGCCCTGCGCTGTGGGGGGATAATCCGGATAGTCGCAAGGAATTTGAAGCGTTTAATATAATTCAAAAATTAAAGAAAAAGGAAAGCAGTTAACTTTTCAAAAAAAATCATTATTATTAAATATTCACTTAACGCACTTATGTCTGATTACACTCGCGGGCGGCATTGGTTACAACACAAAAAAAAACTAAGTGGCAAGAAATACGTGCTTTGATGTGGTGATCGGCCGAATTTGTTGTAAATAGTTTGTGGTGTTGGTTGTGGTATGTGGCAGAGTATATGGCAGAGTTGTTTGTTGTTGTTTCTGTTGGGAATTGCGGCAGTGCGTTTAATATTGAGTTTTTTCTACTTTTTCCTTATGTGGCAGCTTCTGATTGATGTGGTTTGATCCAAATGATGTGAATAGATGTTTGTGTTGTGGACTGTATAGGCAGGCTGGTTCCTTTCTACGGGGAGAATGGACCATGAACAAGTGCGACAGTGTGGCTCAATAGCACCGCGGTCGAATTGTGATTTTGAATAGAAAAAGAAATAAGAAAACGAGAATCCTCGTTATAATCAAGTGGCCGTATATTTGGATAAAAGATAATTACAAAAAAATTAGTTTGCCTTTAAGAATAGTTGGCTGCTGTGGAAAATCCTGGGGTGGCCGCGACGATGTAACTGCGTTGAGTGTCGCTGAAGAACTAGACGGTTTTGTAATCAAGGACAACCGTTGAACCTGAAAATTATCCTCCGGTTTTAAGGGGAGGTGAACCCACACATGCACACCCCCATGCATGTATATGTGTGCTGAAAAAACAGGAATATGCATGCATGCCCACACAGGTGGGTGGGTTGGTGTTAGTGATTGGAAGGGCGCTAAAGTTACATTAGGGTGGCACGTTTTTTAAGACTTTAGGTATCTCGCCTAAACATGCCGGCCCCCTTGCGATATGCAACATCTTACCCCGCCACAGGATTTCCCACCACGCATCCTCTTAAGCTACGAACTTAAACTAGGATGGTGAGTGCCGGCTGGCGCTGTCACAGCCGTCTGCCTCCGAAATGCCTCCAGACGTTTGAAGTTTGGTTTCTGGTGGCTCCATCGTGTTGCACCTAGAGCTAAGGAATAGGAGGAAGAAACTTTTAAAAAATGAAAACGCTGTATATTTCTTGCCAGGAAATTGTTTATATTATTTATTAAATAAAAAAAAGAAAAAAATATGTTATTTTACGCTAAAATATAATCTTACATGCTACATGCCCCCGATAGCACCAAGCCAAAAATAGTGATTTGGGCAAGCAATGAGCCAAACGACGCTGGTAGCGTGCCCGAGGTTACGACGTCGGCATATACGTCGCCCCCGAGCACGAGTTGTATCGGCGCCGCTGTGTAGAAATGCGGATCCGCCAGCCGGTAAGAAGCAGACACCTGGGCGTCCGCGTTATGCACCGGACGGATTCGGCGCATATGTTTCACGCACAATGCGTGGGCGGTGACCGTTTTGTTGTTCCCGTGGTTACCGCGGATGCGGAGGAAGCAACCGCGCTCCCCGCCCGAGTAGGTGGTGTGCACTCTCACCTCTTCCGCCAGTCCGCGGTCGATGACTGTGCGAGGGGAGCATGGGTCGAGAAAGCGCACGGATGCGCAGTAGTACCCCCCCCGGCTTCCAGTTTCACGACCGCGGTTGGCGCAAGAGCTATTATGGGGCGTAGCGGTGGACCACCCGGGCGAGAGCGCGGCTGAGACCGTCACGTAAACCAGTAATTTGTGGTAGCTGGCGCGGCTGTAGGGCCAGTCTACCGTCGACGTGCGCGTTGGTGCGTAGATGGCGCGGCTGTATGGCCAGTCTACGATTACGGCTATTCCGATGTGGGTGTCGTTGATTAGGCGTCGGCGTATCAGTGTTGGTGGAGGTGCGCGTGTTGCGCTGTGGTGACCGCCGGGTATGCCGTTGGAAGGCGCGCCGCTCGTGGGCTAGAATGAGCCGGAACGGCAGTGAGCCCGATACCCCTTTTGCGGTCGGAACGGCCGTGGTTCCGATACCGGATCGGCGATTTCGTCGTAATCTGGCGCCCAAGCGGTCTCCGACGCGTGGAGTGAGAGCGATTCGTCCTCAATTGCGTCCAGTAACGCTGCTTCTTGCTCGGCCTCTTCCATTTGTTGGGCCCAGCTCTTGAGGACGTAGGCGCGCGTGGTGGATCGCCCATTGGCGTGTGTTGTGGGTCGTCCATGGGCAGATGGAGGGTGGTGTGGTGCTTTCCACCACATTGTCGGCACCTGACGTCGCTTGTGCAGTTTTTGGCAGTGTGGACCATCGACAAACAGTTGTCACAGTAGCCCGCCCGGATAACCTCCTTGAGGCGCTGCAGAGATTCCATCCCCTGGTATCGGGTGCACGCACGCAGTGGGTGGCTCTCGCCACACAGCGGGCATGGCTTTGGGTACCGGGCGGCTAGGCGTTCCGCCCTCTTGCGTAAGGATACGTAGCGAGTCATACTACAGAAAAGAGACAAGAAAAGGAACAAAAAAAATCCCCTTGAATATTTGTATATTTGTGTGGACGCCCGTGTACGTGGGTGGCGAGAAACCTCGTTCGGAGTTTATAAATTTCAACGGCAATAGCAATAATGCCAACTTATATGCCTAATAATATGATATGATTATACAGGAATTGGTTATTTGTTTTCTCGCACGGCACGGTAGCGACAAGTTGATTGCGTTGATCACCTTATATTTCGATTCGCCACTGGCCCTCATGCAGAGATTTTTATTTTTCATTCTCACTTGCCTGGTCGCCGTCATAAGTGGCGTTAGTGCCGTGCACACAGCGACATTTTCGCTTTATCGGTACTTGGTTTCGGTACCGAACTGGGTAGAGAGTACGAATGTGGTGAGTGTTAGTGTTTATTTTTTGTTGTTTTGTGGGCAAAACAGTCCTGCCCCCTCCGAAAACAAAAAAAACAAAACCCTGAGAAAAAAGAATACCAAAAAAAATGTTTTTCTTAGCTTGAAAAACAAATTTTTCCAAATTTTTTGTCTGAAAATTTATTATTTATATTTTATTTCGTATTTTACTATAAGCGGCATCTTCGCCGATCGGGTACGAACGTAGATTTCGTCACCCTATTTACACCGCAGTGAATGGTACCGATTTTGGCAGATCAGGATTTCGGTACCCGTTGACTAAAATATAGCATCACTAGTGTGGTGGTAAAATTATGCATATATATATACTCGCAAATTTTGGAGATTAAATGAGAGTAGCATGGAGTGATGGTTAATGATTTGCACACATACATATATGTGCGTACTCACGATTTTGCAAAGTCGTGAAAAAAGAAACAAAGAAAATTCATTGAATTGGAACAATTCATAATTTTCTTGTTTCCGGCACGCGTGGGTCAGCAGCAGAGGTAAGTAAAAATTGTAAATTTTAATTGCAAAATGTATTTATCCTAATTTTTTTTCTCTTTTTTCAGGTGCACATGGACAAATGGAGATGCGGCTGTGGAAGATCGCCTGGACGGCGCATGGGCATAAGTGCAACATAGCTGGTAAGTATATATTAGCGCTGCCCGAAATTCTGTATCGATTCGGTAGCAGCGCAAATTACTTGGGAACAAAAAAAATGTGTCTCACACGCTGTGGCGGCTGGCGCATGCTTTGAGACACATTGTGTTAGTATATGCATATATGTTCATATTAATTGTATGCAAATATTAATGATTTTCTTTCTTTTTGTTGCAGGTGTATCTGGCAAAGAAGCTTTTATTTAATTGTGTACCAAGAAAAATGCAGGGCACAAAAAACCAAAAGTTATCCGCACTGGATCAATTAAAGGCAATAACTGTTGTGGTAGCTGATACAGGAGATTTCGAAGCCATGAAGCTGTATAAACCCACAGATGCCACAACGAATGCATCATTACTATTGACTGCGGCGAAAATGGAGCAGTACGACCATCTTTAAAAGAAGCTGTAAATTATGGTTCGAAAATTGGAAGCTCTGCAAACGAAAAGATCGAAGAAGTGATTAATTACTTAGGCGTTCTGTTCGGCTGTGAAACTTTAAAGATAAAACCAGGAAGAGTTTCCACTGAAATTGACGCTCGTTTATCCTTTGATACAAAAAAGAGTGTCGCAAAGGCTCTGAAGTTATTCAAATTATACGAACAGATGGGCGTACATAAAGATCGTGTTCTAATAAAAATAGCTTCTACTTGGGAAGGAATTCAAGCTGCAAAAACTTTAGAAGAAACACACAAAATTCATTGCAATTTAACGCTCCAGTTTTCTTTTGCTCAAGCTTTTGCCTGCGCTGATGCTGGCGTTACTCTAATTTCTCCTTTTGTAGGTCGTATTCTAGATTGGTCGCTTTAGCCGTGAAACAAACAAAGAGGCAAACGTAGCCCTTTGATAGTCGACATCCTCTACCGCGGTAACTTTTAATGTCAAAAGGCCCGGCAAAGTCCACCCCGGTATTGGTGAACGCGCGGGTGAACGTAGTGCGTTCGGCAGGAAGGGTCCCCATAAGTTGGGTTTGCGCCCTTTTTTTTATAAATATTGCAGACTTTACAGTTATGGATGGTGGCCCTAATCATGTTCTTGACATTCGGAATCCAATATTGGGTGCGGACGAGACGGAGCATTAGTTGGTTCTCCCCATGGAGGGAGATTTGATGTATCATTTGTACAGTCAGACGCGTCAACCTACAATTGTACGGCAGTATGATTGGGTGGCGCTCGTTATAAGCGAGGTCTTGAGACGCTCCAAGACGACCATCCGCCCTAATAATATCTCGCTTTTCCTATCGATTACCTGTCCCTTCTTCAAATTTACATATTCCTCACCATAATGTTGCTTCTGATATAGTTTAATCAAGAGTTGCGTCGTGATCTTGATCTCATCGGATGAGATTAGGCACGATCTTTCTTGAAAGGAAGCTTTTGTCTTGGGATGAGTTCTTCGAAAGAATCTCATAACATATGATAGTACCCTCAGAGCCCTCGGTAAATTCGAAAACCGGTCGAGAATCTTGATCTCCTTTTGCGTTGATATTTCGTAGGCCTGCGCTCTCTTTTCCCCACGGATGTATTATACTCCTTTTCTTTTACTGGCCATTGGGAATTGTCTTCTTGCAGCCAAGAAGGTCCCTGCCACCACAAAGAATTGTTGACTAAGTCTGATGCTGGTAGTCCTCTGCTTTCTAAGTCTGCTGGATTCGTTTCCGAGTTGACATGAAGCCAGCCCTTGCTGCTACTAGGTCCATAGATATTGTTTCACTGGTCCCAGTTTGATGTTTCGGAATATTGATTCCATCATCTCCGCTAACAGTACTGCTCCGCAAAGTTCCAAACGCGGAAGTGAGATGGTCTTCACTGGTGCTACTCTGGTTTTGGCCAGGAGTAGATTCACGAAGATATCATCATTGCTTTTGACTCGCATGTAGACAGCTGCAGCGTATGCCTTTTCCGAAGCATCGGAGAATCCATGTACTTCGACCTCATCTTCTGGTGAAAAGTTTACCCATCGTGGTATCTTTATTTTGTCGATTTCGTGGTATTGATGTCTGAAGTTTTGCCATCGTTCCAATGTATTGGACGAAACTGGCTCATCCCAATCGGTGCCCTCTAACCAGATGTTCTGCATCAAAATTTTGGCCACAATGACCATTGGTGCAAGCCATCCTAAAGGGTCGAAGAGTCTGGCGATGGCGGAGAGAATCGTTCGTTTTGTCAACTTTTCACTTTCTTCTAGTGACCCTGCTTTAAAGTAAAACAGGTCTGAATAGGCATTCCATCTTATGCCCAATGCCTTAACGGTGCTGGTATCTTCGAATGATAGAAAGTCCTCGGTCAGCCGATCCGATATTGGGATGTCGTTGAGAATTTCCTCAGCATTCGATGTCCATTTTCGTAGTGGGAAGCCCGCGGAGAGTAAGATTTTTCGAATCTCATTCCTCGCGTTAATGGCCGGTGCGAGTGTGTGTCCCCCGCTAGTACGTCATCTACGTACATGCCTTCCATAAGTATGCTAGATGCTGTAGGGTGAGAACTCTCTACTTCATCTGCTAGTTGTAAAAGGGTTCTAATTGCCAGATAAGGCGCACAATTAACCCCTAAAGTGACCGTTTTCAACTCGTAAAGGCTTATGGGTTCCTGAGGCGATGTTCGATAAAACATCCTCGGAATTTGACGTGATCATCGCTCATCCAAATTTGCCTATACATCTTTTCGATGTCACTATTGAAAACGAAGCGATATAGTCTCCATCGCAGTATAAGTACTGGAAGATCTGATTGTAGTACCGGGCCTGGCAGGAAGATGTCATTTAAACCTGTACCATTTGCCGTTGGGCTTGACGCATTAAATACGACGCGTACCTTAGTGGTGGTACTCTCCGCCTTTACTACGGCGTGATGGGGCAAAAAGTAGTTGTCCGCCGAATCGGCTGGTACAATGGCATTAACTTTTCGCATATGCCCTAATGTCTCGTATTCATACAGGACCCTTATATATTCTTTCCCTAATTCCGGGTTCTTCGCTAACCGCGTCTTATTTCTAAAAAATTGTGAACACGCCCGCCTAAGAAACCCTAGGAGGGTTTATCTTGTCTGGGTAGACTTGTCTGAATGGAAGAGAGACGACATATCTCCCATCCTCTCTACGACTTGTAGTTTCCCTATATAAATCTTCGCAGTACTTGTCATCTGCGTTTGGGTTTTTATTTCTGGGCAGATTATCCAACTCCCAGAATGCTGTAAGCTGTTTGTCCAAAGCAACTTCGCTGTAAAAGGACACTATATTTCTGGTTGGATTCTGTGCTTCTATGCGCCCGGTTTATATCCAACCGAACACCGTTTCTTGGGCGAGAAGTGTACTGAGTACATTCTTTTTCAGCCCACTCAATATAATGTGGGGATATACGTCTCCTCCAAGTATGATATCAACTTCCTCGTTGACGTAGAATCGCTTATCTGCCAAGACTAAGTCTGGGAAAGCCTGCATAGTCGTAGCGTCGATATGGCAGGATGGCAGATTCCCAGTTAGTTTGGCTAGAATTAGAACAGAAGTTGTTAAGCTGAAGCAAGGGTCCACTGGTGAACGGAGTTCAATATTCTATGCCTCCTTGACTTGAGCCGAGACGGCATTAGTAATGCCCGAAACTTGAGCATGCATCCTTTTTGACGGTAAATTGATTCTGCGTTTGAGTCGTTCTGTCATAAACGAGCACTCTGAACCAGAATCAATCAGTGCTCTTGCTGGGAAGTCTGTACCATTGTGATGAATGGTTACTCGAGCTGTCCCTAGCAGCACACCTGCGCTTGAATGCACATGGCAGGATTAAACATTTCGGTTTACGGCCGAAACAGATTTTTCAGCTTCCCGTCTCTCTTGTGCCCGTTTTGAAGTTGAGGCAGCATTATCAGCATGATACTGATTAGGGCTGATGGTTGCCTGCGTCTGTAGAGAATCTGCATGCAGGAGAGTATTATGTCGAGAGTGGTACTTGCTGCAGTCGTAAGAACTGGTGCAGTTCGACACAGTATGCCCTGGGGATAGGCAGTTCAAACAGCCCTTGGTGGATTAGACAAAATTAATTCCACCGGAGTTAATTTGAGAAAACGGGAACAGTCTCGTAATCTGTGGGCAGTCGATTTGCACTTTGTGCACAGTAGTTTAGTCACATTTGCTTGGTATGTACCAAGTCTTTTGGCAGGGGTTTCGGTGACATTCCGCGTACTTTGCGGTTTTTGCACTTTCGAAGAACTCCCTATGAACCCAGACACTGTTTCAAGTATCTGGAAGCGGTTGGACAAAAATTTTTCCATATCCTCCCACTTGGATATTTCTACTTTGTGGTCTATGCTTTGCTCCCATAGATCAAGCGTACTCTCCGGCAATTTCGTCGAACACAAATATGTTATAATTGCATCCCAGTTCGAAGTGTCAATTTTATGACTTCGCAGGGACGAAAGGAAATTATTTATTTCGCGCTGAAGGGTTTTAATCGCGCTACCACACTCACTCTCTACCTTTTTTAAGTTAAATAAAATTTGGAGTTGCGAGTTTACTAGGATACGTTTGTTTTCGTACCTCTCGTATAAATTTCTCCAGGCCGTATCAAATCCCTCATTCGTGAGCGGACATTTTTTCACAATATCTTTTGCCTCACCTTGTGTCTTACTGTTCAGATGGAACTATTTCTCCACCGGTGTTAGGCGTTTGTTTAAGATATATATGGCCGTGAACATGTCACGAAATGTTCGCCATGACAGATAATCGCCCTTGAAAACTTCAGTATCACATGGAGGCAGGCGGATACTGTGTTCAAATTCGGGAGTTTCTTCAGTTTTATTTTCTGGTTTGTTGTATGTCGCTTGACGTGTATCCATGTCTGACATGCAGCGTAAATATACTGCATATGCTCTTTTATACTTCTGTTTAACAGAAACTATACCAGTGGCTTCTAACTTATCTGAATTAAGTAAGTCGTCATAAGCCGTTCTGGTTTTTCTCCACATTGCTTTCAAGTCCTCTTGTTGAAGCCCAAGAGTGTACTTGCTGTGGACTGAATCCTCTAATTCATTCTAGTCTAATTCGAATTCAAAAATCTAATCAGCCAGCCTAATGAAACTTTTCATATTTTGGACTTAGAGGATATGTAGAATCAAAACAAAATCGAAAAAATATAGCTGAAGGTACGATGAAATGCTCAACCGTACAAGATAAATGCTGAATAGAAAAGGTAAAGGCAGTATTTTACCCAGGAAAATCAAAACAACCTAACTCAATAAAATTTCAATCAACTCAATTAATGTATTTTTTAATTTAATTTATTTTTATTTATACAAGGTGGCGCAAAAGTAAGCTTCCGATGTTCAGCATATCGGTTGCGGCACGTGCAGTGTGTGCTGTTGGACCGTCTTGTTGGAACCACATGTTTTCCAATCCCAATTCATCAAGTTGCGGCAAAAAGAACTCGTTGATCATTGCTCTGTAGCGCTCACCATTCACAGTAACCGTTTGGCCCCGACCGATTATTGGTCAAATATATAGTCAGCAATATTCCGCGTTCTGGAGCAGTGTAGCGCAACATTGTTTATGAACGTGTATTTCGCATGTGTTTACTACACAAATGTCAAAACAGAACTGACTTTAGGGGCCAATCGCAAAATTTATAGCATGTTCTGATAGGAGAGTGACTTTTGCGCCACCCTGTATATTGCAGACTAGGCCGATTTGTCTGACTAATATTTTGATCGCTACACAAGCAAAAATTTGAACTATAGCTCTGTGACTTACTCGCCACCCACACGTATAAGGGGATATATTTATGTAAATATGTGTATGTGTTGCCGCAATAAAGAAGTACACCACAAAATACAAATAAAGTGCGCGGTGTATCAAACGAGCGAAAGTGAATATTAAATGAAAAAATGTGATAACAAAAGAAAAGTGCTATAACTTTTGTGAATTTAATGAGAAAATAATAAACTAGCCTTCGATTAAAATGCTGTTCTGTATATTACCGAAAAAAACAAGTGGAAAAAACAAAAACAAACTGAAGATCGAAGGGCTAAGTGATTTTATTGTGAAAATGAGGTTATGTTACCTCTTGCCTTGCGCTGTGTCCAAAAAACCTTACCACTGGGGGGGGGGATAATGCGGATAGTCGCAAGGATTTTAAGCGTTTTATTTAATTTAAAATTTAAAGAAAAAGTAAAGCAGTTTACTGTTCAAAAAAAATCACTATTATTATATATTCACTTAACGCACTTATGTCTGATCACACTCGCGGGCGGCACTTTTATACAATTGTTTGCAACACAAAAAAAAAAACTAAGTGGCAAGAAATATACAACTTACGTGCTTTGATGTGGTGATCGGCCGAATTTGTTGTAAATAGCTTGTGGTGTTAGTTGTGGTATGTGGCAGAGTTGTTTGTTGTTTGGAATTGCGGCAGTGCGTTTAATATTGAACAAGTGCGACAGTGGTGCTTCGCTGGAGCGGCCGTGGCTCAAAAGCACCGCGGTCGAATTGTGATTTTAAATAGAGAAAGAAATAAGAAAACGAGAATCCTCGTTATAATCAAAAACTGACTTGCTTATTCTAATTTATGTCTATTTATACATTCTTTAAATTTTTACTTAAAATTAATTTCATCATTCGATGAAATAGGCTTAGCCTTGAAACGAAGAAATCAATATCCATCAATTAAACGTATCATAAACAAAGAATGAGTTTGTTATTTTAGCTGAAATAACAAACGATCATTTTTAGACTGCGAATTGAGCTTGGGTTTATTTAATACTTCGATGTGTAACAGAAGTGACTTGGATTGTTCACTTAAAGCTTGCAGTAGCAGGCCACTATGTATATTGAAAAAATCTCAATAATTGTTTACAATTACCGTAAGGCTGGTGTGTGGAGGCTGCCGCTAACTCCCAATCTCTAAGATGAACCGTCCCCGATTCAATTTTATTTTTTGCTAAGTTATGAATTTGATCCAAAATTACACTGTACGAAATTTGTTGCAATTCAACATTTTCGTTCTGTTTTTCAATTTTACTTACGGCGGCCGCCGTGGTGTGGAGGTAGTGTTGCTGGCCTACCACACCGAAGGTCCATGGTTCGAGCCCTGGTACAGGTAACATCAAAAGTGATTTGAAAAAAGTTTTTCAAAACGGGGTCGCCCCTCGGCAGTGGTTTGGCAAACTCTCCGAGTGTATTTCTGCCATGACAGGCTTCTCAGCAAAAATTCGTCTCCTTTGTAGATGCCGTTCGGAGTCGGCAAAAAACTGTAGGTCCCACCAATTTGTAGGGAAAATTCAAATCGGCACACCACAAATTGGAAGAGAAGCTTGGCGCAAAAATCTCTTAGGAGGTTTATGATGATATACCTGTTGTATATCGCGCCATAGAGATAGAGAGAATTAAATTTTTGCACACATATGTCTTTTGATATCTCCATTTCACTTACCTAAGAGATTTATATTTTCTAACTTTAAATGTTCATTATTTGATTCGATATATTCCAAAATTTCAAAGTTATTTACATAGTTATGTATTTAATAATTCCAGATATTCGTTTCAATATTTACATAAGTTATATTATTTATTATTGTTTGATTTTCAAACGTTACTAAATATGTTCCTGTTAAATTTTGATTTTCCACAATATTTTTGCCTGAAATTAATACAACTCCTTGTTTAATTATTTCAATATTATTGTTTCTTTCTTTAATCTTTTTACATTTTGCTTGTTTTTTATTCAAAAGTTCTGACAAACATGTTTTTTCTTTATTTAATCTGCAATAAGTATTTGCTATTTCTGTTTTACAATTTTGGACATTAAGAAATTCATTATTACAACTTATTATATTCTTGTCAATAATCAATTTACCATCTACCTGTGCTATAGCTCTAGTTTCATAATATTTACAAGTAAATTTTATTTTTGGATTTTTAATATATATAACAATTAAATTATTTTTTTTGAGCAATTTTAAATTCTGATATGTCCATTAAATCTGTAATTGACATTAAACCATGTTGATGGTCTGTAATATTTTTTACTTCATCTAAATGCAAAATTACTGGATTTAAGGTTCCCACTTTTCCAAGAGTAATTGTATTTATTCAATTTTGAAGTTCATGTTTCATTTATTGATTCCTTTTTCTTTTCAATGTTTTAGCAAATGTATCCCCTTAAATGTTATTTACTAATTTTTTCTTTTATATATTCTCTAAAATATAAAAGTTCTTTATCTTGATTTTTATTACCTAAACCTTCAAAAGTTTTTTCCGAATTTTCATCCTCACTATTTTCATTTATTTTATTCTTCACATATTTTTTATAATTTGACAATTCCTCATTGTCACAAATCCTATCACTACCTTAACTAACTTCTGAACCATTTTCGTTCATTATTGAATAATTTCAATTATATTCCCACTAAACTCATTGTTTAAATTTTCAAGATTCTTTTCATTCAAAGAAACAAAATATTTTTTTAATATGATATTGCCGGTAAAATCTTCGGCTGGCTTTGTAGAAGCTTTGTGTTCCACAAAATTTCCTATTTTTTCTTCAAATTTATTTTCAACGTTGCCGGTATTACCATCGGCGGGCACCTTAAGATCTTTTTGTCCAAAGGGGTTTAATTTTTCATTTGTACTACACTTTTTTACCTTTCTCAAATTTTTCTTTTTTACTTTGCCGGTATTTTCATCGGCGGGCGCCTTAGGATTTTCTAATCCCAAGGGGTTTAATTTTTCCTGACTTTCATCATGAAAGTTTATATTTATACTTTTTTCAATAACATTTACACCATCTTTTGTTTTAAAAAAAATTTTCCCACTGCGCAAATCAATGTGCGCTTCTATTTTCTTCAAAAAATTATATCCTAGGAGCAAATCAGATTCCAAGCTATCTATTTTATAAAAACCTGCTTTACTCCAAATAGTGTTATTATATAATAATATTTAATAATTGAATAACCATTTACTGTTTTTACTCTTTTGTAAATGGCTAATTCTCCCGTATCTACAGGAGCTTACATTTTTTATTTAATTTGTAGTCACAGACTGTGATGTAGGGGAGGTTGTCCCCTCTTTTTCTTAAAAATAATCTTCATTTAAATTATTTATTCTTTGATCTTCTTCTTGCGGGCTAAAGCTATTATTGCTTTCTCTGAGTCGCTTTATTCGATGTGAACTTTAGGCTTGAGCGCTGTTCACATGAGTAGTTGTATTATTTACTGTAGGTTTCGCATTTTGATTAAAAAAATTTGTGCTTCGTTGCCCTCTGGCATTATAATTTTTGTCAAACATTCTTGACATAGATGGATCTACGTCCATGGGTACAGGCTTTTTATAATTGTTTCGTTGATTATACACCTGATTTTTTGGGAAGACATTTTGTTCATTTGCCTGATAATTGTTTCGATGAGGAAATTGCAAAATTATTGCTAGGGTATGTTTGTTTGGGTTTTAACGTTTCATTTCAAAAATTCTGAGCAAAACGTGCTCTTTGATTATTTGACTCAAGTTCTTGAGCCTTTGCTACAGCATCCGGTAAGTCCTGAGGACTCAAAGAGAATGTAATATCTCTTAATGGCAAATTCAAGCCAGTAATAAAAATTCTAAGGGCATGATCCCTATTTTTCTTATTTAATTCTTTGGTAATATCTGCTGCATTACCATGTGTCATTATAGTTTTGTTGATCAGAAGAGTCAACTTTTTGTTAACCAAATTATAATATTCTACCACAGACATTGAGCCTTGTCGTAAGACACTCAATTCCTGTCCAATCATGTGAATTGGACGTTTGTCCGAATATGCGAAATCTAAACGTGCGATTATCGCATCAAAGTTTAAAAGTGTGCCATGATTTGTTAAAATATCATTGGCATCCTGAGTTATTTTATTTCTTAAAATAGTTAAAGCAGCGAAATATTTCCTGCTCTTCCTAACATATAGGCTCATAGCATTATGAGCTGCTTCACGCCAGCTTACATAGACGTTGAATTTTCCTGAAAATTCAGGTAGAGATTTAATAACGTTAAGAGGTTCTTGACAAGTAACAGTGTCATTAATAGTTTCAGCCACGTAATCTGTAGCACTATTGGTATTAGTTTCTAATTGCAACTTTAGTCTGTCAATCTCCTGTCTCAATTCAAGTTGATATCTGCGATCAATCTAGTGATCAAATCTACCGTTAATCCCTCACCGTTAGCCATTTTTTATTTAATTTTTAAATATATTATTTTATTCAAATTAAGGTTTTCCTATTTTCTTCTTTCTCTAGTTCTGCTATTAATTCTTCTTCTTTTCCTTAATCAAGGGACACTTTAAAACATCATGCTCCCCACCACAGTAATCGCAATATTTTAGCTTCAAATACTTTGGCTTATTTGGGATATTACCCATTTATATTATTTTTCTTTAAAACAAAATTTAAAATTGCTGAACACAACAATAAATTTCAATTGCACAACTTAACTATTAACAAATTCACTTATTTTAATGTTTAATCATACCATATTCCGCATTAACCAGTCAACCAACCAAGGTAAGTAAGGGCGTCAGTGTTCCGTGGTTTATTCTCGAACTGATTTCCAATTTTTATCACGATGGCCATCAATTGGGTTGCTGGGTCAAGTTGATTTTTTGTTTAATTTTTAATTTGAAACAACAGCAGCGTAAAGATGATTTATTTTTTCTTCTCTTTTTTTTTTAAAGTTTTTAGTTTTTGCAAAATTTTTCTTCTTACATTTGTACTTTTTGTGTTGAAGTTGTTTTTTTTTTATCTTTTAAAGTTTTCAGTTATTCATAAATTTCTTCATTCAATACTTGCATTTTTTATGCATTTTTAATTTTTGCGGTGTGGTGAAAAGTTCTTTTTATTTTTTAAAGTTTGTTAAACAAAAAAAATTCCACATAGGATCAAGAATACTTTTTATTTTATCCTTATTTGATCCTTTTTGCATGTGAAACAAAACAAAATTTTTCACATGGGATCAAGGATACTTTTTTATTTTGGTGTTAGTGATTGGAAGGGTGCTAAAGTTACATTAGGGTGGAACATTTTTTAAGACTTTAGGCATCTCGCCTAAACAATTTGGGAACACCATTTTGACATAATTTCTAATAAACGTAACGAATTAATCTTAAAGCACTCAAATTAACTCAAGTAATTGAAACGATTCCAGCAAAAAGCAATCAAGAAATGATTTTATACAGCTCAAAGGTAGAAAATAGTTCTTTCCCGGAAGCAAGTTTCATTTGTGTCTTTTAACTAAGTGGAGTTATTTTGCACATATATTTATTGCAGCATTGGAGGATGGGGCCGTGTGCAGAAGTCCACGCAAGTGGGGAAAGTTTCTGATCGCCATTCACCTGGGAATGGCCAGAGCGATTCTTTTGCATGCGGTTCAAGCAGCTCACTACTTCCGGGCTTTGCGCCCAAGTATCCTCTGGGTAACCACCGAACACCCGTTTGGTGGTGAGCTAAACGTGAGAAGGCGACAACCTGGTAAGGCCACTCCGACATAATCGGTTTAAGGGCTTGCTGGGGGGTTCAAACAGCAGCGTCTGATCACCATATGGTGCGGCTGCAAGCGGGCGTCTGTCTTGGATCAAGCGGCTCGCTATTCAAACGAGTAAAAGAATTCAACCTCCCGTGAAACGGGTCGTGCGTCAAAACACCTTGCAACATCTACTGGAGTGGGCATGAAAACAAGCGCAGATTCGGCGTGGGATTTGTGGTGGGAGAGAGACTCCACACCCGTGAACGAGCGTCTCGCTGCAATCCCCATAAAAGTACGATTTTTCACCATTTCCTTTATCTGCGCTCATGCACCGACGGAAGAGAAGGACGACGTGGAAAAGGATGTATTCTACGAGCGCCTGGAAGAAGCATACGAGCGCTACCCCCGTCATGATATCAAAGTCGTGCTTGGCGACTTTAACGCCAGGGTGGGTAAGGAGGGTGTATTTGGCCCCACTGTCGGGAAGTTCAGTCTCCACGATCAGACTTCGCCAAATGGATTCAGGCTGATCGACTTCGCCGGTGCCCGAAACATGGTCATATCCAGCACTAGGTTTATGCACAAGAAGATCCATCAAGCTACATGGCTGTTCCCCGATCGAAAAACACGCAACCAGATCGACCACGTTGTGATAGACGGACGGCATGCTTCCAGCGCTTTAGATGTTCGCACAATACGACGACCTAACATCGACACTGATCACTACCTAGTAGCAGCCAAGATTCGTACCCGCCTTTGTACGACAAAACAGGTGCAACAAAAACGCAGGGAAAGCTGGACGTGGAAAAGCTGTAATCTCAACAGACCGCCAATTATTTCGCAGATCGCCTCTCACACCTGCTCTCCGAGAGCACAATTCAACCTAGTGGAATGCATGACCAGTGGGATCATATCTCAGGAGGACTCCGTACCGCAGCCGAAGAAGTAATTGGATTCCGGCGAACGCGAAGAAACAACTGGTATGATGATGAGGAGTGCCGCGCTGCAACGAAAAGAAAGGACGAAGCCTACAAGGCAACGCTGAGATCGAATGCAACGAGGAGTGTGTGTGAACACTACCGCGAGTTGAAGAGGGAAGCAAGGTGGCTTTTCCGGGCGAAAAAAAGAGAGGCAGAAAAGCGTGAAATAAAGGAGCTTGAAATGCTTGCCAACGGGAATAATGCCCGAAAATTCTATCAAAAAATTCGCCGAATGACAGAAGGTTTTAAACCCGGGACAAACTCCTGTAAGAATGAGAACGGCGACCTGGTGGCCGATGTTCAGAGAGCACTCAGAATATGGAGAGAGCACTTCTCTGCCCTTTTAAACGGAGAAACTGAGCAAGAAACCAGAGAAGATGCCGAACCCGAGCCCACAATCGAAGATGATGGAATTGACGTTCCACAACCCGACTATAATGAGGTGCGAATAGCAATATCCCGATTGAAAAACAATAAAGCAGCTGGCGCTGATGGTTTGCCTGCTGAGCTATTCAAACACGGAGGCGAGGAGCTCGTAAGGCGCATGCATCAGCTTCTATGCATAATATGGTCCGATGAATGCATGCCTGAAGATTGGAATCTAAGTGTTTTCTGCCCAATCCACAAGAAGGGCGATCCTGCAAACTGCGCCAACTATCGCGGAATGAGCCTTTTGAATATCGCATATAAGGTCCTATCAAGCGTATTGTGCGAAAGACTGAAGCCTGATGTGAACAGACTGATTGGACCTTACCAGTGTGGCTTCAGGCCTGGTAAATCTACCATCGACCAGATTTTTACAATACGCCAAGTCTTGGAAAAACCCCGTGAAAAGAGAATCGACACACATCATCTCTTTGTTGATTTTAAAGCCGCTTTCGATAGCACGAAAAGGAGTTGCCTATATGCCGCTATGTCTGAATTTGGTTTCCCCGCAAAACTTATACGGCTATGCAAAATGACCTTGAGCAACACCGCCAGCTCGGTCAGAATTGGGAAGTACCTCTCCGAGCCGTTCGAAACTAAACGAGGTTTAGATAGGGTGGCCCCCTATCGTGCGATTTCTTTAATTTAATGCTGGAGAAAATAATACAAGCTGCAGAACTTAACCGCGCTGGAACAATATTTTATAAAAGCGTGCAACTGTTGGCATATGGTGACGATATTGATATCATTGGGCTTAACAACCGCGCCGTAACTTCTGCTTACTCCAAATTAGAAAAAGAAGCGGACGAAATGGGATTGGTGGCGAACGAGGGCAAAACGAAGTACCTTCTGTCATCATGCAAAGAGTCAGCGCATTCGAGCCTTGGCAACCAAGCCACTGTTGGCAGCAATAATTTCGAAATAGTAAAGGACTTCGTTTACCTGGGAACCAGCATTAACACCAACAATAATGTTAGCCTAGAAATCCGACGAAGAATTACTCTTGCAAACCAATGCTACTTCGGACTGAGTAGGCAATTGAAAAGTAAAGTCCTCTCTCGACGAACGAAAATATCACTCTACAAGTCACTCATCGCACCCGTCCTGCTATATGGTGCAGAAGCGTGGACACTAACAACATCTGATGAGGCGGCTCTGGGAGTATTCGAGAGAAAGGTTCTTCGAAAGATTTGTGGACCTCTACGCGTTGGCGACGGCGAGTACCGAAGAAGATTTAATGATGAGCTGCATGAACTTTACGCAGACGCCGACATAGTTCAGCGAATTAAAACACAGCGGCTTCGCTGGCTAGGCCACGTAGTGCGAATGAGCGAAGATGCTCCAGCCCAGAAGGTATTCTTATCGGCACCCGCCGGTGGAAGCAGAGGAAGAGGGAGACCACCACTCCGATGGAAGGACCAAGTGGAGACCGATTTGCGATCCCGCGGTGTTTCCAATTGGCGCCAGTTGGCGCAACGAAGAAACGACTGGCGAGCTATGTTGGACGGTCAAAATCGCCCAGGCGGTTAGATGACCATTTAAAGAAGAAGATTTATTGCAGCAATCAACAAAGAAAAAAAGAGATTAATAATAATGTTTATTGAAATTAAGTTTATTTCAATCTATTCGTCGACATATTAAACGGTAATATATTATTATTTTTCATAAATTAGCATCAAGCTGCTAAGAAACCATTCTATATTATAAAATAAATTTTTCGTTTCCCTTTTTGGCGTATCTTTCTATAATGTTTTCAACTTCGATTTTAATATCATAATGTGCTTGTAAACGTGCTAGACCAGTGAGCCTCTCTTCAGTCATAGTTGTTCGTAACCATGTTTTTAATCGCCGAAGGGTAGAAAAACTTCTTTTTGGAGAAGAATGTGCAATAGCATCCTTATCAGTGGAAAAGCATTTCCGTCGCAGTGCTCTAGAACTTATACAAGGTGGCGCAAAAGTAAGCTTCCGATGTTCAGCATATCGGTTGTGGCACGTGCAGTGTGTGCTGTTGCACCGTCTTGTTGGAACCACATGTTTTCCAATCCCAATTCATCAAGTTGCGGCAAAAAGAACTCGTTGATCATTGCTCTGTAGCGCTCACCATTCACAGTAACCGTTTGGCCCCGACCGATTATTGGTCAAATAAATAGTCAGCAATATTCCGCGTTCTGGAGCAGTGTAGCGCAACATTGTTTATTAACGTGTATTTCGCATGTGTTTACTACACAAATGTCAAAACAGAACTGACTTTAGGGGCCAATCGCAAAATTTATAGCATTTTCTGATAGGAGGATTACTTTTGCGCCACCCTGTACTACTTATTTTTGTCTATAGTGTGTTTTTACAAGGGGGTGGGCAAAGAGCTCCACATGCTGTTTCAAATACAATTTATGACTAAAAATATGAATACGTGGGTAAAAATCATATACATTGCTCGAATTACACTTGAATTGAGATTTAAATGTTTTGAAAATATAATAAATACGTTTAAATATTGTGTATTTATTATGATATACTCTACTTCCTTACTATAAGAGAATATACTTATTATACATTTACATTTTACGCTAGACAAGCCGACAAAAGAAGATAACAAATATTTCATTCGATCTCAATTTTACGGAAATCTAAAAAAATGCATGTGAATTTCGGGCAAATTAAGCACGTCCAATATTTCTTCAGGTCCCAGGGGGGTCCCATCGATCCCCCCCTGTATCCCCTACTGAAGTAGTTCACCTTCAATCTCTTTCACATGTAATCAATCAACATGTAATTAACATGGCGATGTCCCCCCCTGTATCCCCTACTGAAGTAGTTCACCTTCAATCTCTTTCACATGTAATCAATCAACATGTAATTAACATGGCGATGTCCTGGGCAGTGCAATACCTTTTCGACAGTTCCGAACTAGTTAAAAATTCTACAGTTGGGATGTAGTTCGTTTATTGTTAATATTACCCTAGTTCTGAACTTTTTCCAAATTCTGCAGTTTGGATGTGGTTAGTTTAGAATTAGAAAAACAAATATTTGGAGAAGCCTTCCATGGTAGAACTACTATCGGATACTTTTTGCCAAATGACTGCCTACGGTCGCGACCCTCTTTTTGAAAAACTTTTTCAAACCACTTTTGATGTTACCTTTCCCAGGACTCGAACCTTGGACCTTCGGTGTGATAGTCCAGCAACACTACTGCCGCACCATTGCGGTTAGTTTATGCACGGTTAATAATTTAAGTCATATTTTAAACCATTCTATCATAATGTCTACATATGTAACCTTTTCTCACACTATTGATGCGTGCGCCGTAGCTGAGTGGGAAGAGCACTCGACTCTGATGCAGGACACGATGGTTCGAATCCTACCGACTGATAATATTTTTCTTTTATTTATTTATGATTTCAAATTTTAACCTTTCTTTAAAGAACATTGCAAGAACAGAACATTTTTCCAAATACGAATTTAAATTTTATTAAATTTTAATGATTACACCACTGCCGGTTTCGAACTAGTGAAAATTGAGTTACTATCTCACTTGTTCTTATTAGCCACTTTATCTGGATGATAGCCCACTTTTTATACAAGAATATTTTCGAAAACACAAAAAAAGTGATTACTCAGTACATAATACAATTATAAGGATACAATTTGGTGTGCACATTAAGACTGAGACTAAAATACAATTTTCCAGAAATTTTTGAAAATGGGAGAAGCACCGCCCACTTTTGATAAAGTCAAATTTAGAAATGTTATTAATCATAAACCAAACACCGTTCAAGATATCGAAACGAAATTCAGCACGCAGGTTTCCAGGTATGCAAGGAATGTTCCAGGAAATGTGGGCGGGATCGGTTAAGGTCCACGCCCACTTCTAAATGAGAGATTTTGAAGAGGATCGTAGATATATTAAATTGGTAATACCTTTGCGTAAATTAGCTTCTCTCTCTCTCTATGGCGAGATATACAACAGGTATATCGTCATAAACCTCCTAAGAGATTTTTGCGCCAAGCTTCTCTTCCAATTTGTGGTGTGCCGATTTGAATTTTCCCTACAAATTGGTGGGACCTACAGCTTTTAGCCGACTCCGAACGGCATCTACAAAGGAGATCTGGACCCCTGTGACTTTTTCTTGTTCCCTAAACTGAAGAGGCCCATGAAAGGACGACGTTGCGCTTCTCTTGACGAGATAAAGACGGCATCGAAGGAGGAGCTGAACAAGATACAAAAAAATGATTTTTTGAAGTGCTTCGAAGATTGGAAAAACCGTTGGCACAAGTGTATAATATCTCATGGGGATTACTTTGAAGGGGACAAAATAGATATTCATGAATAAATAAATAATTTTTGAAAAAACACAAAATTCGCGATACTTTTTGAACACACCTCGTATATCTTTTTTGATATTCATACCTTTCATGAACATGAAATGTGTGTACGTATACTGAAATGATCAGGAGGATGACCTGGGTAGATGCATCTGTCTGTCTTTCTGTCTTTCTATTTAAACGCAAAATACGAACTGAAAGTATTAAAATAGACCTGCGTAAATTGGGATGCCATAATAGATCACTACTAGGTATATAATGTTTGGTTCCAACCGAACTTAGACTTCCTTACTTGTTTTTTAATAACATTAAATCATTACTTGCTTGAATTAATAGTAAGTTATTATTTGCAGATCAATTATTTGGTAAGTAAGTATTTATTTATTTGATTATTTATGTCTTAATACAATAAGTCCTGTTAGAAATTTTTTCAGTTAATACACTGCGTTACAAAAACGAGCTTTACTTTTGTCCTATGAACCAAATATACTTTTTCGGAAAGGGGAGAAAAAATAAAAATACACGTGTATCGGCGATTTTCATGTACACGTTAGAATTTTTTTTTATGTATAATTATACAATTCTTAGGACAGAACTAAAGCTCGTTTTTGTAACGCAGTGTTATACATAAAAAAAAAATTGTGACGTGTACATGAAAATCGCCCTCCCTTTCCGAAAAAGTATATTTGGTTCACAGGACAGAATGGGTGCAACGCGGTGTTATTATTTGGTATATGTTGCTTTACTCAATTTAAACCAACTCTTTGCCTGCCATAATAAACAGTAGATGTGTATGCCCATAATGAATTTCTATCCTACCATACCATGCTTAGAACCCTGCACAAAACATGCCATCCAAAAATAACTGCAATAAACATACAAATGTATTAGTATCTATTTATAGTAATTTTAAGGAAATATCTATCTAGAGATTCATTTACACACAATTTTCGCAGGTCTATTTTAATACATTTCAGTTCGTATTATAAAGCCAGCCAGGCCCGTGCGCAGGCCAAATGGCCAAATTCCATTCCAACTGATGTTCCTTACAGCCTTAGATAAGGTTTAAATTTTTTAATGAGCATATGTATTCAAATTGTCATTCACATTCGTGCATTCACTTGTATGTGTAAAGCGGTTTGAATTTGCCTTATTACTTATAACTGAACCGCAATGCGGCATTTTCTCTCCCCTTCGCACACATAAAAACGAATTGAAAGCTTTTAATTACTACATAATAGCTATACTTGTTTAATACATATGTAAATAGTCCTTTCTGTTTGTTGTTGTTCCCGCAATACATATTTAGAATGTTTGTCTATTTTTTGCCGCACACTTCATTATCATTCGTTGACCAGAGAAAACTGGTGAGACACACACTACGGTAAGCTTAATAGTATTAAACTATTTATATTATTATTAAAATGTACGAATGTAGTCGTACTGACCTTCAAGCTTAGACAAATATTGCTGAAAATGACGCATGTAAGCCACAAACAGGATTAGCACTGACTACTACAGAAGTGGGATTTAATTTGGAAGTACCGAAAAGCTCGTCTATGCCAGTTTGCTCTTTAAAAAATGATCCCAGTTCCTAATGTTCATAAATCAGCAGCTGATGGAATAAACCTCAATTCCTGGATTGCAAAAGAAGATTTGGAGTCCGCCTGACGGCTACAGTTTTTCTGCACCGGGCTCTAGAAGTTTGAAGTTTCAACGCTCTTGGCTCCAAAAACATCAATCGCTAGCTTATTCGGTAATAGAAAACGGTGCATATTGCAAATACTGTTTTGTATTTTGTGCTACATTGAGAGGAGTCGGTAATCAAACTCTGGGCCAGTTAGTTACCACCCTATTAAAAAACTGGAAAAAAGCACTGGAAACTTTCATTAGAATATCACAAAAGATGTCTGTTGCAATGGTCTTTAAGAATGGGAATCGAAGAAGAAAATGCTTTACCCATTGATTTGCAACTGTCGAAACAAAAATTTGATTTTCTGAAACTTTAGAGCTCTCTTAAGATATCGAGCCAAAACTAATGAGCAGTTGAAAAACCACCTGAGTGATACACTAAAGAATGATTTACACTGTGCATAAACAACCGTGTCCAGAATGAAGTAATCAACATTTGCCATGAGTTACAACATTGATCGAATGCACAAATCGAAGGGATTTTCTTTTCTCCGTGATGACACGCGAGACATTGCAGGGGTAGAACAAAGTTCAATTTGCATTTGCTACTTGGATAAATGGGGCGAAAAGTTCATCATTCAAGAAAATTGTTTGTGTTTTATTCCTATCACCGATTTCACTGGAAAGGGAATAGGAATTGCTTACCTTGATTTCCTAAAATCTTCCGGACTGGATTGCAGGTATATCTTCGGGCAAGGATATGACGGTGCGAGAGCGGTTAGCGGAGAGTTCCAAAGGGATCAACCTGTTGTCAGAAAATCTTGTCCACTCGCGCTCTACTCCCATTGTGCTGCTCAAAGCTTCAACTTGGCGGTAAGCTCTGCGTGCAATATAACGGAAATCCAAAATTGTCTGGGAGTTCTAGAGAATATCCATTCCTTCTTCATTTATCCGAAACGCCAAAATGCCCTTCAGGATGCGATAAATGAAAATGAACATCTATCTTAAACTCGAGTGAAGAAATTGAGAAAATTTTGTAAAACCAGATGCGTAGAACAGCATGAGTCCGTCGCAACATATCTCCATTTGCAAGCAGCAGTAATTCGCGCTCTTGAAGTGATTTCCACCAACTGGAAAGACCCAACGACTTCGTCTGGAGCTTTCCAATTGTTTACAGCTATAAAAACCGCAAATTTCCAGATATCCATGCATATTTTGAGCTCGGTGCATTCTCTCACATTGTCTCTGAGTCGAGTACTTCAAGGAGAAAATCAAGATCTGGGAACGGCTATCAAATTGGCTGATGCTGTAAAACAAATTTTGATGGAAAGAAGAGAAAACGCTAAGGGGGATTTCAGACAAGCGAAATTAGCGAGCAATACGAAATTGAATTGCGAAAGCCAAGGATTGCATCGAAACAGACCTAACGTTACAACGTACAAGCTGATTCAGTTGAAGATTATTTCTAACACAATTGCAAGATCGATTCTTAAATCACGGCAATATTTCATCAAATTTCGCTTGCCTTTTTCTCAACAAAATTAAAATTTTCGAAAAAGAGTCCTGCGCTCAACTATTCCAATAATACTGTTCAATTTTGCACGACGATTCTCGATACATCTGGGTGAACGAAGTACAACTTTGGCGGAAGCTCATTGCCGGAGAGGAAATAAAAATAAAAGCAATCGATATTTGTAATGAAGATGCGTTTCCAAATGTTAACCAAATTCTTCGCGTCATGGCAGTTTTGCCTGTGACAACAGGGACGAATGAACTATCCTTTTCAACTTTGCGACGACTAAAAACGTATTTGAGATCAAAAATGTCTGAAGATCGTCTGAACGGCTTAGCCTCACTCAATGTACATCGCGATGTCAAAATCGATCCGCAAATAATTTTGAAAGAGTTTTTTTCAATACCTCGAAGAGTTGATTTATTAAATAACTATAACTAAACATGACTTTTGACAATAAAATTTCCGTACTCTGAAAATAAATTTCTTATTTTTTCATTGATTACGTAACTTGAGTTTACCCCACCCTCGGATATTTTTCGCACACGGGCCTGAAGCCAGCTGATTGTTTTCAATAAAAACACTTCTGTCATGAGTTTTGAGGGGTAAATTAATTTTAAAAAATATAAATGTATGGCGCGATATTCAACAGGTATGTCATAATAAGCCTCCTAAGAGATTTTTGCGGCCAGCTTCCTTTCCAATTTGTGGTGTGCCGTTTTGAATTTTTTCCTACAAATTGGCGGAACTTACAGATTTTGCCGACTTCGAACGGCATCTACAAAGGAGATCCCTTTCTGCTGAGGAACCTTCCATAGCAGAAAGACACTCGAAGAGTTTGCCAAACCACTGCCGAGGGGCGACCCCGTTTTGAAAAACTTTTTCAACTTTTAGCAGTCCCAGGATTCGACCCTTGGCCCTTCGGTGTGGTAGGCCGGCAACACTACCGCCACACCACGGCGGCCGCCATTAATTTATTTGTGTATAAATAGCTTCCCTACCAACAACTGCTAACCGCATTTTTCAAAATATGTACCAATAAATGCACATTTTATGTTTGAAAAAATTTGGCGTTTAAATAGACAGACGGGCGGAGATAACTTTCCTCTTGCAGTGCTGTATTCACAACTTGCCCGAATATTTTACTTATGTGTTCTCCGATTTGCTTAAGTTTTGTGAGCAGTACTATTGAGAAGCAGCTGACCAATTTGGATTGAAATATCCAGTTCAAACTACAAACAATCGCGTTTAAAAGTAGCAGAATTTTTATGCTGAAAAGTGGGCGGCGCCACGCCTACCTCCCGAATATGCACAAAATTGTTTTGCGTACGAGTTTTGCTTAAAATGCTTATTATTTGTGCAAGATCGTGTTGATATAGGTTGCATGGTTATAGAAACATCGCGTTTTACATTTCACAAACAAACTTTTCATAACTACTAGGTGTGTCCAAAACGTATCGCGAATTTTGAATTTTCGCTGGTTACGTATATTGGAATTTCGAATTTTTTGTGGCGTTATGTTGGTACTCATGTCTCTCACTTATGCCGACAAGCTCGGCCATTTTGAATGTTCAGTTAATTGTTGACAGCTGCTTTGCTTGCACGTGTTTTGGATCGTCTTCGATTTTTACCTATTCAAAAAAATGGATCAAAGAACCTGTATCAAATTTTGTGTGAAAAACCAAATTAAGTGCGCGGATGCATTCCGAATGTTGACTGTGGCATACGGAGAAGCTACCTTGGACCGAAGCACCGTTTATCGGTGGTACAAAATGTTCTCAGAAGGCCGAGAAGATGTGCAAAGAAGAACAAAAATTGGCTTTTGCACCACGATAACGCCCCTGCTCACGCATCGTTGCTTGTGCGCGACTTTTTGGCCAAAAACAACACACTAATGATGCCGCAGCCACCGTATTCCCCAGATCTGGCCCCCTGTGACTTTTTCTTGTTCCCTAAACTGAAGAGGCACATGAAAAGACGACGTTACGCTTCTCTTGACGAGATAAAGACGGCATCGAAGGAGGAGCTGAACAAGATACAAAAAAATGATTTTTTGAAGTGCTTCGAAAATTGGAAAAACCGTTGGCACAAGTGTATAAAATCTCATGGGGATTACTTTGAAGGGGACAAAATAGATATTCATGAATAAATAAATAATTTTTGAAAAAACACAAAATTCACGATACTTTTTGAACACACCTCGTATGTTAAACCGTAAACCGATTTTGCCCATTTTTACAACAAACATTTACCTTAATATATTCAACACTTTCGACAAATATCCTTTCGATAAATCAATTTTTGCTGGAGTTGTGACATAAAAAGTTTTGTGGATTAATCCACTATAAAAGTGGCGGGGCCACGCCCATTTTCGAAAGTTTTTATTTTTTAGATTTCTTAGTTTACGAAAACTTTAAAAATGAAATATAAATGATGGAAAGCCTTATTGCCTTGAAGCCTGCATGCTGAATTTCGTTTCGATATCTTGAACGTTGTTTAATTTACGATTAATAATATTTCACAATTTGACTTAACAAAAAGTGGGCGGTGCCACGCCCATTTTCAAAAATGTTTGGAAAATTTTATGTTATGCCTCAATCTTAATGTATACCCCAAATTTTATCCTTATAGGTATATTATGTACTGAGTACTCACTTTTTGTGTTTTCGAAAATAGTCTATATATAAAAAGTGCCAAGGAACCGGCATACCAAATTTCACTAAGATATCTCAAAATTTACTCAAGTTATCCTGCTGGCAGACGGACGGGCAGACGGACATGGTTCAATCAATTTCTTTTTTCCTCCTGAGCATTTTGATATACGAGGTGTGTTCAAAACGTATCGCGAATTTTGAATTTTCGCTGGTTACGTATATTCGAATTTCGAATTTTTTGTGGCGTTATGTTGGTACTCATGTCTCTCACTTATGCCGACAAGCTCGGCCATTTTGAATGTTCAGTTAATTGTTGACAGCTGCTTTGCTTGCACGTGTTTTGGATCGTCTTCGATTTTTACCTATTCAAAAAAATGGATCAAAGAACCTGTATCAAATTTTGTGTGAAAAACGAAATTAAGTGCGCGGATGCATTCCGAATGTTGACTGTGGCATACGGAGAAGCTACCTTCGACCGAAGCAACGTTTATCGGTGGTACAAAATGTTCTCAGAAGGCCGAGAAGATGTCCAAAGAAGAACAAAAATTGGCTTTTGCACCACGATAACGCCCCTGCTCACGCATCGTTGCTTGTGCGCGACTTTTTGGCCAAAAACAACACACTAATGATGCCGCAGCCACCGTATTCCCCAGATCTGGCCCCCTGTGACTTTTTCTTGTTCCCTAAACTGAAGAGGCCCATGAAAGGACGACGTTATGCTTCTCTTGACGAGATAAAGACGGCATCGAAGGAGGAGCTGAAGAAGATACAAAAAAATTATTTTTTGAAGTGCTTCGAAGATTGGAAAAACCGTTGGCACAAGAGTATAATATCTCATGGGGATTACTTTGAAGGGGACAAAATAGATATTCATGAATAAATAAATAATTTTTGAAAAAACACAAAATTCGCGATACTTTTTGAACACACCTTGTATGTATATAAGTCAATATCTATCTCAATCCGTGTATGCCGTTACATACCACCTTTAGGCGACTAACGCAAACGTCAAGCTGTGTAGTTGTGGTTTTATTTTGCTCTGTGCTTATATTTGATAATTAAATATTATCTTTGATATTCTAAATTATCCATGTTATAATTAAAGTTAATAGAGTTAAATACTTAATGTGCTACACAACTTGGTGTGAAAAGTGTTAAAAATTTTAATACTGATTCATTATTATAAATTCAATTTTGTTGAATTTGTGTGTGCCGAGTTTTTTGCATATTTTATTTGTTGCTATTGAGAGGCTTTATTTTGTATTGCGATTGTCGTTGTGCTCTGACTTGCTTTTCTTATTTCTTTTTCGTTTCAGCTGTTTTGCGTGGTTTGTTGAACGTCAGATACAGTGTGTTTAAAACTGTTCGCTCAGTACTGTGTCATTTAAACTGTCGTTTTTCTTTTATCCGCAAACTTTTTTTTAACTTATAATTTTTTTTATAAATTTATATAAGTATTTATACGAAAATGTCGTGTATGATAGCAAAGTGCCAAGTAAAAAGCGAGTCCGAACGCTTTGTAGCATGCTGGCTGTGTGATGGACTTGTCCACGCCAAGTGCACTGGGTTAACCGGTAGAATAGCTGACCTACTTAATGAAGGAAAAGACCTGCGCTGGTCTTGTTCCAAATGCCGATCGACGGAAGTTGATCTCTGTAAAATCTTTAGGCATATCAGAAACGGGTTTTCTGAAATAAGCTAATATTTTTCATTGCTGACTGAAAAATTCAAAAAATATGAAAATATTTTCAAAACCTTGGAAACTTTAGAGAATTCTCCTCATTTGGAATGCCCTGATAATCGCGAAAACAAGCGCAGGCGTAAAGATGATCGGCCTACTACCTCAACAGTGCCGAACCTGAGCTTATCGATTTGGCTTCTCCAATTCCTAGTACGGTTATCCGAGCAACGTCGAAGAATGCCCCTTCAAAAATATTCACTAGGAAAAACCCGGAACCTCTGGTTCTCTCGCAAAAAATCTATTTTTGTGTCTAGGTTCCATCCAGACACTACCGAGGATGATTTGAGGTACCATATTTATTCTAAAGCTAAAGATCACTGTTAGAGAATTTAGTTTCACATATCAAAGAAAGATTTCGATACTCTTTTGGACAATTCTTTTTGGCCTCCCGGGGCTCTTGTGCTGGAGTTTGAATACAGACCGAATAGGAATGTTCTTTTATCAAAATGTCAGAGGTTTAAATACCAAATTAACTGATCTCTTTTTGAAACCTTTTCATTGTAAATATAACGTAATTGCTTTTACCGAAGCTTAGCTAAAGCCTCATGTTTTCAATTTAAAGTTTTTATGTAATGAGTATCAAGTATATAGAAATGATCGCTTGAACAGAGTCGGGGGCGGTGTTCTACTTGCCGCTCATTCCTCTATCCCTTCACAAGAGGTTAATATTCCTAACATCAATTTCATTGAGTTCAACTAGAGAACGTCTCTATGTACTTATATGTTTTCTACATCCCTCCAGCATCAGATTTTCAGTCTACATGCAACATGTCTCTCTGCCCAAAACTGTTAACTTTATGACTAAAGCTTCAGATTCAATTATTGTTTTGGGTGATTTTAACTTACTTCATATATCGTGGAGCATATCTGATGGTAACATTATTCCAAATCCGTCCAAACTGGGGTACAATGACTTTTCAGATAGAATTTTCGATCTTTGCCTTAATCAAATAAATGTTACCGCTAACAAGTTTGGGAAAGTCTCAGATTTAGTGTATGTTGATGATAACAACCAATTTTCTGTAAATCGTTGTGATCCCTTGGTTTTACCAAAAGACCTTTACCATCCTTCTATGGAAATAGTCTACGAAACCATAAGTAATGGCCAAGGTACTCAATGTTACTCATGTATTAGTTTTGATTTTAACTTTTCCAAAGCAAACTACAAGAAATTAAATAAAGAACTGTCTAAATTAACTTGGCCTGAATTGTGATATCGATCTAAACGTCTCACATTTCAATCAAACTATTTACTGCCTATTTGAGAAGTTTATTCCTAAACGTAAATTAAGCTATGATCATCCTACGCAAGCTCTATTTATTAAAGAGCTTAAGGCTTGTCGACGGCAAACGATTAAAAAGGACGAACACTTGCAATTTGTATTAAAGTTAAATATATAGAGTTTATTTGCTTCGCGAAAATACACGTTAAATTGATTAAATATTTGTATACGACGATTTGCTTGCTGGTTATGATGTGGGATGTGTTGTTGTTGCGTTTCGTGTGCGTGTGTGCGTTTCGTTTCTAATTGGTGCCTGTTTTCCCGCTGCTTACTCGACGATGACAAAATTGGAATGAATCTTTGGTCGCGCGAATTCTTTTGCATTGCTTTAGTATTTTCTTTCCCTTTTGCCAAGTCGTCCTTCGTCAAACAGTTGTTACGGTGATGCCATCTGATCGCTAATCAGTGTTGTGCAAATGACATCCCACCCCCCGGTGGATCCTCTGGAGGATTCACTAGCTCCAGAGCGGCTAGCTTGCTGGCTGGGCGACGTAGTAGTCCGGAACTAGTTCTAACTTCGGCGGTCCTCACTTGCCCATCTTTAGCTACGAACACCTGAGTTATTCTACCTCGCTCCCATTGGCTCCTTGGTCGCGTGGAGTCACATACTATTACCAATTGCCCAGGCTGAAGTGGCGTTACTTTGTCTCTCCACTTAGAGCGTCGCAATAACTGGGGCAAATACTCGATTGTCCACCTCTTCCAAAGTCGATCCTTCAAATTTTGTGATATGCGCCATTGTTTTCGTAGGCAGGTTTTTTCTTCGTCTGGGCCAGGCGTTTGCGTCGAATTAAGGCATCCTAACAAGAAGTGGTTGGGTGTTAATGGCTCATCTTCGTGTGGAGTTACTGGCAACTCGGTTAGCGGGCGACTATTTATAATATTTTCCGCCTCTATAAGAACGCTCCTGAAAGTTTCAAGCCGTGGTGTTTCTTCTTTTAATACGCGCTGCAACAAACGTTTGACGCACTGAATGAGGCGCTCCCAACAACCACCCGCAGACGGATTCGCAGGGCAGTTGAACACCCATTGTATGTTGCGTTGTGCCATTTCGCCCTCAATACGACTGAAGTCAAATAAACGTTGTTCCTGTTTTAATTCCTTTTGGGCTCCAACAAAATTTGTGCCATTATCGCTGCGAACTTTAATTGGCACCCCTCGTCTGTTAACAAAATTGCGCAGGCAAAGAATAAAAGCGTCAGTTGATAGCTCGTCCGCTATCTCTAAATGTACTGCTCTCGTAGTTAAGCAGGTGAATAGCGCCACCCATCGCTTCTCCTTTCTACGCCCAATGGCAACATAAAACGGACCACAGTAGTCGATTCCGGCGTAGGAAAACGGGCGGACGTATGGCGTAAGTCGATCAATCGGCAATTGACCCATGAGAGGAGTTACGGGTTTGGCGTTGTTGAAAATACACGCGGAACACTCCCTCTTAATCGACTTGAGTAGTGCACGCGCACGACATACCCAAAACTTTTGTCTCATTTCATTAATGGTAAGAAGATCATTTTGATGATGCAGACGACAATGGTACTGTTTCATTATGAGTCGTGTAACGTGATGATTATGCGGTAGAATAACTGGGCGTCGAGCTGAGATTGGTAGGCAATAGGCGGCGTCGATTCTGCCATTGACTTTGAGCAGACCATCGACGTCAAAAAATGGCGTGAGTTGGTATATCGTACTGGACTTTGGGAGGCATCCCTTTTCCTTAATGGCATTGATTTCATCGGCAAAGGACTCATCTTGCACCCTTCGAAGAATAACGGTTTCGGCGTTGGCAAGCTCGAAGGCGGTAAGATTCCCCCTTCGGCGATTAACAGCTTTGGCATTGTACCGCCATCGAAAAATCCAGGCGACCGTTCGAACAATCTTCAAAAAAGATGAAAAATTAGTAAAAAATATAGGATACTTCTCTGGGTTTGACAGCGTCATGATTCGTTTTGCAGACTCTTCTTCGGCACAGTGATCAGGTGACAATTCTGATGTGTCTTGCGGCCAACATGACTTATCTTGGTATAGGAATGCGGGACCCATGAACCACCTTGACTTTGGTTCACACTCGAACGACGTTCGTAATCGTGTTGCTTCATCTGCCACGTTTTGAGTCGTGGGGATCCATCGCCACTGATTTGCGGTTGTGACATTCAAAATTTCGGCCACGCGAAGTGCGACGAACTGTTTGTAATCTCGATCTGTAGAGCGAATCCACAATATGGCGGTTTTAGAATCGCTCCAAAATGTTGTACTATGCACTCGAAAATCATGACAGCGTTCGAGTGACTCTTTGAGGCGGCAACCCAGGACTGCGGCTTGTAACTCCAGCCGCGGAATCGTCATGCCCTTCAGTGGTGCACACCTTGACTTGGCACACACCAAAGTAACATCAACTTTACGACCTTTGTTTACACGCAGATATGCAACAGCAGAATATGCACTAGAACTGGCATCGACGAAAATATGCAACTGTATGTCTTCTGCGACTGGCAACATTACGGAATAGCATCGTGGCACTGAAATACGTTTGACTGACTGTATGTTTTTCCACCATTTGAACCACTGCTCTGCTAATTTATACGGTATTGGCTCGTCCCACTGTATACGCAACTTCCACAATGACTGTACTAGTAGTTTGACGGTTATTGTTATGTTTGCCAAAAAACCAAAGGGATCAAACATTGACATTGCTATGGCCAATAACTCGCGCTTAGTAGGCGCTCGTGAACCATCAATAACATCGTGGGCGATTTTGTGGAATCTGAAATTAAATTCTAGGCCATCGTTAGCAGTGTTCCAAAACATACCTAGTACTTTCTCCATTGTTGCCTGACGCTCCATTTTTATTAATTCGTTGTCAACGACGGTACCTCCATTTAATTCTCGCTCAACATACTTGTTGTTGGAAACGAAATTACGTAATTTAAAGCCAGCTGCGGCGTTGATTGCAATGGCTTCTTTAGTGACTTCGATGGCTTCTTTGATGCTGTTGAAACTTATGACCAGATCATCGACGTACGTGCTCTCAATGACTGCACGCATACCTCTGGGCATCGTTGACTGGAATTTGGCGGCGTTAATATTTTTAATATGCTCAGCACAACATGGCGAGCAAATGGCTCCAAAAATCATGGTTTGCATTTTATACGTGCGGCTTGGCTCGTCTTGATTTCCATCTCGCCATAGAAATCGTTGTGCATCCTGGTCAGCGTCTTTGATACGCACTTGAGAGAACATCTCTTGGATGTCACCAGCGACTGCGACTACTCCTTGACGAAATTTGTGAATTATGGCCAAAAGTGGTTGTGCTTGCTCGGGACCTTTCAACAAGACCGAGTTCAAAGATATGGCGTTCGTTGCGGCTGCTGCGTCAAAAACAATACGAAGCTTTTCTGGTTTATGTGGGTTGACGACCCCAAAGTGAGGGAGATACCAAGTCGTTGGTCCTTCCCTGGCAGCTTCATCAGGCGTTAAAAGTTTTGCGTAGCCCTTTTGGAGGTACTTCTCCATCTCTCTCTTATATTTTTCACCATAAACTGGATCTTTCAACATGCGTGACTCGGTGTTGAGCAAACGTTGCTTGGCCATTGTAAAGCTTGACGGAAGATTTACCCTCTCTTCACGCCAAAGCAAACCAACTTCATATCTCTGGCCGAGATCTCTCGTTGTTTCTTTTAGAACTTTTCTAGCACGCTGGTTTTCGTCGGACTCCAACCCGGTCTTACATTTGACACCAAAATCTTCTATAGAGAAGTACTCTTCGACTAATTTGTTGAGCTGACCCAAAGCGTTTGACTGACGGATGTGTAGAACTTTTGGAGTGGTTTTGATCTCGTCTCGCAGTGGCCCATACACAACCCAGCCCAGTCTCGTATTGATGGCAACTGGTTGGTCGTATCTGGCGGCGACTGTCTGGCTTGGCACGCTTAAGTGGCAATTATCAAGACCAAGCAGTAAAACAGGCTGTACATCGGCGTAGTTGTGCGCTGGCAACGCTTGTATATGTGGATGCATGGACTTGTCGAATGACTGTTTTGGCAAATTCAGTCTTTTGATGGTATGCAAATTTTTGATGTGATAATTTTGTCGGCTGTTTACCCCTCTTATATCGCAAGATACCATTCTTGAGCACTCTGTTGTTTGGCTATCACCATACCATTGCAAGGTTAAGGAATTGGCTCGACCTCTTAACCCCAATTGCACGGCGACCTCATCCTCAAGTAGCGACACAGAAGACCCCTCGTCGTACATGGCATAAACCTCCATACTACCATGCGGGCCCGACAGAATAACTGGCAATATTTTGAACAAGCTAGACTCACATCCACTGCGACAATTAAGAATGTGCTCTCGATCGGCAGTAGGCTCGGTTGACACTCGGTTGTCCTGATGTAGTAGTTGGTGGTGCATACGATCACAACCATTTATGGCACACGCTTTGCGACGGCGACACTTAGATAGACCATGACCCCTTTGAAGACAACCAAAGCACATACGTTGTTGTTTTACAAGAGACCACTTACCTGCACAGTCTAGTGATTCAAATTTACGACAACTAGTTATGATATGAGGCTGGCTGCAGCATGGACATTTAGGCTGCTCCTCACTACTGTGCAAGACACGACGCGCTGGTCCTCCACCCGAAGTTGATTGACGATTGGCGTTTGCATTTTGGCGCCACGATGACGATGATGGTTGATTATTCCGAAGTGAAATGTCGGCAATACCTGGCATGATGGACACGACCTTGGCGAGATCGCTCAACCAGTTGGCAAAGGTTTCCACAGTGGGAAACGGCGACATGTTCGCGGCGTACCTGCTCCACTCGTACTGTTTCGACGACGGCAGTTTTGAAATCAGTTGTTCTAAGAGTGTCGGATTCATCAGGTGGTGTTCGCATTTTGCAGATTTAAAAAAGGCTGATATGTTTCGCACTCGATTCGAAAATTCTAGCACATGATCAATGCGGTTGTCTTGAATGGCCGGAAACTGTTGCACTTTTAATAGCTGTGCACGAATTAGTAAGTCAGGTCGACCAAAATTGAATTCCAACTCCTTCATTACTTTAGGCACGTCATCAGGATAGATGAGCATCGATGTGACTGACCGTTTGGCATTACCTTGCAGTGACTTTTGTAAGCGCATGAGGTTTTGCCTGTTATTGTAGCCGAACTCTGCCGTAGTATCGTTAAAATTCGCAAAGAATAACGGCCAATCCTCCGGGTTACCGTCGAAGGTTGGCAATGGATAGAGCTTAGCTGCTAAACCCTCCACAAATTGGAACGAGTTTCTTGGCAACGACGTTGGCGGCTGTACTACGGGCAGTGGCATCTCTGCTACTGGTTGTGGCGACTGTGTGGCTGGCGGCCGAACATAGCGGTCAGCCGATCTCCTGATGTAACTGTCCAAAAATTCGGTAGTTTTCCAATCTTAAAACCGGCACAAACAGCAGACATCCAAATAACGGGACGATACAAAGACAATACTTCGATATACACTAACGAATAGCAGCGGGTTTCAGGCAATTAGAAAACTTTTTATGTCGACGGCAAACGATTAAAAAGGACGAACACTTGCAATTTGTATTAAAGTTAAATATATAGAGTTTATTTGCTTCGCGAAAATACACGTTAAATTGATTAAATATTTGTATACGACGATTTGCTTGCTGGTTATGATGTGGGATGTGTTGTTGTTGCGTTTCGTGTGCGTGTGTGCGTTTCGTTTCTAATTGGTGCCTGTTTTCCCGCTGCTTACTCGACGATGACAAAATTGGAATGAATCTTTGGTCGCGCGAATTCTTTTGCATTGCTTTAGTATTTTCTTTCCCTTTTGCCAAGTCGTCCTTCGTCAAACAGTTGTTACGGTGATGCCATCTGATCGCTAATCAGTGTTGTGCAAATGACAAGGCTCTAAAAAATAGGAACAGGCGATCATTTAATTTATATAAGAAATCCGGATTAAATAAACATTACTTACTGTATTCCATTCTACGTCAGAAGTACACAGATTTAAATAAAAAGTGCTATAAAGATTATATCTCTAAAACCAAAAGAGACATTATTCTCAATCCAAAGCCATTTTATGGTTTCGTGAATTCTAAACGTAAAGTATCAGGGTTTCCCTCAGCCATGAAATATCAAGACATAATATCTAGCGATAATCAATATATCGCAAATTTCTTTGCTAAATTTTTCACTTCTAACTATTCTGCTGTCACCAATTCAAACTTTCAAAATCATCCCGATAAGCTTCACGGGACAAATTCAATTATTTACCTTAAAACCTTAAAAGAATCTTTTAAATATGGTCCTGGTAGCATTCTTACATGTTTCTTGAAAAAGTGTGCAAACCATATTTACCAACCCCTTATCAATTTGTTCAATCTATCACCATACGAGTAGTGTGGTGTTTTTCCAACTTTGTGGAAAGAATCGTTTCTGCTACCGCTGCATAAAAGCGGGAGTAGGTCTTCTATAGAGAACTATAGTGGCATAGCAAAGCTTTCTGCCATCCCAAAATTGTTTGAAGCTATTGTTACAAATCACAACACGGGTTCAGTAAGGGAAAGTCCACAGTTACGAATTTACTTGAGTTTACCAGCCATGTCTCTAATGGCTTTAGAAAAAATCTGCACACCGACGTTATTCATACGGATTTCAGCAAAGCTTTTGACAAAGTGTGTCACTCATTACTTATTTATAAACTCGATCACTTGGGCTTCCAGCCGGGTCTCAATCGCTGGATCTCTTCTTACCTTAGTGAAAGGAGACAAAGAGTAGTGTTTAAAAATTTAGTATGCGATGTCATTTATGTCTCTTCGGGGGTTCTTCAAGGAAGTCATCTTGGCCCGATTCTGTTCGTGTTGTTTATAAATGATATTTCTACAATAATAAAATTTTCAAAAATGTTAATGTACGAGTATGCTGACGACGTAAATCTTCTCATGTCATTCGCGTCATTTGAAGATAGAAATAAGCTACAATCAGATCTAGATACACTAGTTACTTGGTGCGATTTAAACTATATGCCACATAGCCTTAAAAAATGTTAACACACACTTGAATACGGTTCTATAATTTGGAGCCAGCGTTACCAGGTTCATGTAGATCGCCTTGAATCAGTTCAAAATCAATTTTTACTATTTGCCTTAAGAGATTTTCATTGCGATCCCTTGTACAATTTGCCACCCTATACGAATCGTGTAAAACTCATTAATCTGCACACACTTTCTAGTCGGAGGGAAATGCTTGGAATTATTTTTATGATTAAATTGCTAAATGGTTCACTATCTTCTAAGTGAAGTGAACTTCAATGTACCGTCTCGTCCTTCAAGGCATTTTAAACCTCTAGTCTTAAAACAGTGCCGACCCAATTTTCAGTTAAATGAGGCTTTTCGCTGTTTCTGTCAAGATTGTAACTCTCTTTCTGGTAGATTTGATATTTCAGACTCCTTAATTCATAGCTACTAATTGTTTCTTATTATTTGACTTCTATATTAACTTCTAACAATAATTTTATTCTGTTAATTAGTTATTTCTTAATGATCCGCGCGTTATGCGGATGCGCCCCTGATTTATCGTTACAAGGGGTGTTCGGGTGGTGGTAGATATTGCCAAATCTCAGCGAGGTAAATTAGATTCGAAATCAACCTAAATCATTCTTGTTAGATACAGCGGGCAATCCAAGCATACGAGTATAAGCTATTCAGCCAGGAAACGAAGCAGATAGTTGTCAGTCGTGATGTGACTTTCTTTGACAACCGGAATAGTAAGGTAACTAATAATAAAGGCATTTAAATAGTTTCAATTTATCATCAAAGGTAAGTTCTATGAAAATGAAGACCATAGGAAAAAAGAAGGGTTTCCTGAATTCAGTGAGGTCTAGAGCATGTAAATACTTCCAATTAAAGTAATATTGGGAATCCTAGAAATGATTCAGTCATGAAGCTGCCACAGACAGTACCAATTATACAATGACATACAACTAGGTGTTTTTGACAACAACAGCTGATGCCAGTGAAGACAGTGAAGCATTTGCTAATGCGATGTCAAGGGAGTACAATGCCTTAATTGAAATTGAGAGTTAACTAACCTGACTGAGGGAAGAAGAGCTATAAATGAAAAATGGGTATTTAACTCAGATAACCCCAGCGTGACCAGGAATATTTGAATTTTGAAAAAAAGTACCGCTCGCTCAAAGACTTTTTTTGAACTAGGTTTTTCCATATAAATACAAATGCGCGAAGCCAACGGCGCTTACATTTTTTCATAAAGTGTTTTTGTTTTAAAGTGAGAAGTTTAGAAAAAGTGTATAGAAGAAAAGATGGCAAAAAATACGAAGTTTGATAGCAACAAAAGGTAAGTACTCTAATATTTTTGAAAGTGTATTATTTTTAAAATAATCTATCTTCTACTTTGAATAATGATAAAGTGAGAATATATAATAATTATATTTTGTAATTAAACTTTACATTCTTGCTGCCAATTAACGGCACTTTTTCCTTGTGTGACCATATGGTCACGCTCGGTTAGATTAAGGGCTTATTTTGTGTAACGCTTTCTTCGAGCAAATATTTTGAAAACTTTGTAATTCTTTCAAAATTTTCAGACGTTTAAACACATAAGAAGTTATTGACTTTCTAAATGATTTTTGCGATAGCGATGAAGGAGATTCACCCGAAGTTTGTACATTTTACCTACAGAGATCGAGAATGGTGCACTTAGTGAAGAAGATGACGTTGATGAAGACGACGTAGGTTCGCCGGAAGATATTTGTGTTGGCCAATTGAAAGCACGTTTCGAGTTAGTGATGACTAGTCGCAGAAGGGCTTTAATGAATAATAATTATGACGAGTCCCTGTTGATCGATATTTTAGAAGACTCTACGAAAAGTTTAGAACGAATTTTTTAGAGGAAACGAGCGAAATTCAGGCAGAACAATCCTCATCGAAACCAGAAAGGTTTGTGAGACGTTTACGGAAAGTAAAGCCAACACCTTCTGCAAAATCACGTTTTAGGTGGGTAGAAGATCATTCGGATGGCATGATAAATATTTTTCCATGCCCAAATTATACAGATTGTACGAATCACAAAGGTATGTCATTTTCCTTGGTAATCCAAATCCTCCAATTACTAGTGCTGAGCTTAAAGTTTTCATAGCTATCCTCTTGGTCAGTGGATATAGTGGTCGTAGTAGCTCCTTCTGGAGCTTTGATAATGACATGCGAAACGAAATGGTATACCTAGCTATGCGTGTAAATAGATTTGAAGAAATTTCTAGATTCTTGCACTTTGAGGGTAGTGCAAGAAAAGTGACTGACGGAGACAAGATGTGGAAACTACGGCCTCGAACGTACCACCTGAAATCAAATATGTTGAAACATTTCCATGCGGAGCAGCTCCTTTCGTTTGACGAGAGCCTGATATCCTATTTTGGACGTCACGGATGCAAACAGTTCATCAAAGGAAACCCATTGCGGTTCAGTTACAAAGTTCGGTCCTTGTGTACGCCTGCAGGATATTTGATAAATTTTGAAATGTATCAAGAAAGGAATCCTCGTGCTAACAGCACCTATGAACAAATATATGGAAAATGTGCAGCCCCACTACTGAACATGATAGGCGACTTTACACCAGCGGTTCAGAGTTTACCCTTTTCCTTCTTATTTGATAATCTTTTCACCAGCTTTCCTCTGTTAGCTTACTTGAAAGCTTGAGGATACACTGCAACAGGTACGATCCGGGAAAACCGTATTGCCAAAAGTTGCCCCATTGAACATAAAAAGATACTAAAACAAGTAAGAAAGTCTAAGTTCGCGTGGAACCGAACATTATATACCTAGTAGTGATCTATTATGGCATACCAAATTACGCAAATCTATTTTAATACCGTTCAGTTCGTATTATAAATGCAGCTGATTGTTTAAAAAAAAAAACACTTCTGTTATGAGTTTTGAGGGGTAAATTAATTTTAAAAAAATATAAATGTATGGCGCGATATACAACAGGTATATCATCATAAACCTCCCAAGAGATTTTTGTGCCAAGCTTCCCTTCTAATTTAAGACGTGCTGTTTTGATTTTTTCCTACAAATTGGCGGGACCTACAGATTTTTGCCGACTTCTAACAGCATCTACAAAGGAGATGAATTTTTGCTGAGAAGCCTTCTATGGCAGAAAGACACTCGGAAGGTTTGCCAAACCACTGCCGAGGGGCGACCCCGTTTTGAAAAACTTTTTCAAACCACTTTGGATGTTACCTGTCCCAGGACTCGAATCTGGACCTTCGGTGTGGTAGGCCGGAAAAACTACCGCCACACCACGGCAGGCGCCATTAATTTATTTGTATATAAATAGCTTCCTTACCAACAACTGCTAACCACATTTTCAAAATACCAATACATGCACATGTTATGTTTGAAAAATTTGCGTTCAAATAGACAGACTGACAGGCAGACAGACGGACGGAAAGACGGACATAAATCGACTCAGCTCATCGACCTTATTATTTTAGTTTACTTATTGATGGTCCCATCTCTTCTTCTTCTCATAAATACAATTCTTTCATGTTCATTAATGGTATGATAATCAAACTAGTTATATAACTTTCCTATTGCAGTGTTGTATTAAGAACTTTCCCGGATATTTTACTTCTGTGATATCCGATTTGCTTAATTTTTGGTAGGAGTATACTCCATACTATTGGAAGGCAACTGACTAATTTTGATTGAAATATCTAGTTCAAACTACAAGCAATCGCCATTGAAAGTAGCAACATTTTTATGCTGAAAAGTCGGCGGCGACACTCCCATTTTCAAAAAATTATATTTTTCTACAGGGTGGCTAATGAAAGCCGCTACTAAAAAAAAATTAAATAACTTTTTTTCTATTTAATGAATCTGGTTAATTTTTTTTTTATTTTGCAGATTGACTTTTACATTTAACAAAAATGGATAACTGGGACACTGAAACAAGAATTTGGATTGTCCGCCGCTATCACGCACTGGAGTCCGTAGTTTCGGTTCAAAGAGAGTATAGGCGCACGTTTAACGGCAATCCTCCGAGCAGATGGACCATAATAAGACTTGTAAACAATTTTGCCGAGCATGGGACAGTCAACAGAAGACCTTACCATCGAAACCCTTCAGTTCGAACGGAGGAAACAATCGCTGCTGTAGCTGCTGCCATACAAAACAATCCACGTGTTTCGACAAGAAGCTTATCTGCTCAAATGGGTGTAAGCAGACAGTCATTACAGTCAATTATGCACAAAGATTTGGACTTTTTCCCATATAAAATTCAAATGGCCAACAAACTGAACGCTGCAGACTTGCCGATTCGCTTGGAATTTTGCCAGAAGATGCTTCAAATGGTGGAAGAGGATGGAAACATGTTGAACTGTCTTTTCATGTCTGACGAGGCCCATTTCGATTTAAACGGCAACATAAATAAACAAAATTGTCGAATATGGAGTGCTTCCAACCCACAGATACTCCATGAGACGGAATTGCATCCACTTCGTGTCACAGTGTGGTGTGCAGTTTCATCACGCTGCATTGTCGGGCCCTACTTCTTCGAAGAAAACGGTCACACCGTTACGGTTACTGGAGACCGTTACTTGAGCATGTTGAGAGAGTTTTTCTATCCAGAATTACGCCGAATGAGAATTTCTTTCAACTCTGTGTGGTTTCAGCAAGATGGTGCAGCTCCTCATATAGCCCAACCTGTTATGACAGAATTGCGACGAAAATTTCCCAATAAGCTGATATCCAGAAACTCCACATTCCGTTGGCCACCCAGGTCGCCTGACCTTACTGCACCTGACTTTTTCTTGTGGGGTTATTGCAAACAGAAAGTCTTCAAAGCAAAACCAACAAATTTGAATGAACTAAGGCAATCCATTCGAGAAACAATTGCGGCTATTCCTGTCTCAACTCTCCAAGCAGTAATGAACAACTTTTTGGTAAGATGCCGCACATGCATCGACGAGCAGGGGGGCATTTAAATTCCATTATTTTTAAAACTAATTAAGCTATGTTTAATAAAATTTAATGGGCTTTTACATGAATAAAAGAAAAATGAATTCCATAGACTGAAAAAAAAATTATTTGAGTTTCTTAATGTAGCAAAATTCATCAGCCACCCTGTATTATTTTCCTTCACGGACACTTTGAAAGTGAAATAGAAATTATATAAAGCTTTTGTACGTAAAGTTATTGCATATTAAGTATATCTACGATTCTTTTCAAAATATTTCGTGTAAAAGTGTGCGTGGTTCTTAACCGCTTTCGCCCATTTTTTTCCGGAACATACCTTGTATTAATATAAATATATGTGCTAAATTTGTTTTCGATACCTTGAGCCGTTTTTGATTTATGACTAACATTATTTCTAAATTTGACTTAAGCAAAATTTGGGGGTGCCACGCCCATTTTCCAAAATTTTTTTAAAAAGTTTACTTTCTGCCTTAACATTAATGTACACACCAAATTGTATCCTTATAAGATTTATTATGAACTGAATAATCGCTTTTTGTATTTTCGAAAATATTCTATACATGAAAAGTGGGCGTGGCTATCATCACCCATTTTAAATAGCGCTCGGAGATTAGTGCCAAGGAATCTGCATACCAAATTTCATTAACATATCTTAAAATTATCAAGTTATCGTGTCCACAGACGGACGGATATGGCTTAATCAATTTCTCTTTTCGTCCTGAACATTTTAATATATATAAGTCAATATCTATCTCGATCCGTTTATGCCGCTACATAACACCTTTACGCAACTAAAGTGAATATACCTTGTGTGCGTAGCACTACTAGGTATAAAAAAAAACGCTTTAATATTGATTCCAAAAAATTGAAAGAAGCTAATATTTTTCTTACGAAGTGTGATGACAATGCAGGTGTAAACATCGCTTCGACTACTTATGGCACAAATCCAGTAACAAACGCTGTTCGATACTCACAGCAGCAAAAGAAATTTATTGATGTTCCCAGACCGTTAGCTATCCGGCAATACAATAAAGATATGAGCGGCGTAGATCGTATGGATCAAAATGGGGGATTGTATCGATGCCTATTCGAGAGGAAAGAAATGGTGGAACAGTATTTTTACGTAGCTCATTGACGTTGAAAGGGGATCTCCAAAAAGATGTTTAGAAGACACAGCAGAGGAGACACTCCGATATGATGGATTGAATCATTTCGTTCACCCATGCGAAAAAAGAAGAAGATGTGCTGCTTAACTGTGCGTTTCTGTAGGAAGAACTGAGCGCTCTAAATGTAATGTTGGGGTTTGCGTAAAATATTTTGAGAAATTTCACACAAACCTTATTTAACTGTCTATAATAATTATAAAATACGACAAAGAACATTTTTTTTAAACATCTTTAAATAAATTACAGTTATGAAATTATATTCAAAAAGCTACCTAATAGCATTTTCCTTTAATTCACACTTGTTAACTTGCATTATATAGCATAAGCTATTGTTGTTTTCGAATAAAATACTGAAAAAAATTAGATCATATCAGGCCCAGCGTGACCATATGGTCACACATTATAAGTCGGTTCAGGAATCATACTATAATATATAGATGGTATATAATTGACTATTGGACCTACAAAAGTCAGCCTATAAAATATTTTTGAAATCCCAAAAAAAACAAATACCGAAGGTTCCATCGATGAGTACAAAGCGCGACTGGTTATCAAAGGGTACTCGCAAGCAAGGGCATTGACTACGCAGAGACATACTCTCGAGTTGCACCTTATTCATCAATACGTTATCTGTTGGCCACCGTTGTAAAGCTTTATTTGGCAATACATCAAATTGACGCATAATGCGCGTTTCTTAATGGTGATTTGGACGATGAGATATATATGCATGAAGCGCAGTGGTTTTCGAATGGAAGCAGTAGAGTCTGTCGTTTACGAAAATCCCCCTACGGCCCAAAGAAATCTAACCGAACATGGAGTTTGAAGTTGAACTCCATATTGATACAACAACTTGGGTTTGAGAGATCAACGGTTGACCAATGCATCATCAAAATGGCAATATATGTGACGACATTTTACTATGATAACAAAACTTAAGAAGGATTTGTCGAAGCATTTTAAAATGAAAAACATGGGTACTCATACGCCTATACTTGAAATGAACATCACTTGAAAACAGATGGGTCGATTTCCATAGACCAAATTGCAAGATATCAATTCTGTAAATACTCCGATGGACCCTAACCAACGGCTAAAGCTGTGTCCACAATCTGACAGACCAGGAGATGGTGTCGACACAGGCGATTGGTTGTATTATGTACGCTGCACAAACCAGTAATCCCGATATCATATTTGCAGTAAGTACACTAAGTCGGTTTAATACAAACTATGGCAAGGCGCATGGGGCTGGGGTCAAACTTCGTGAACTGAAGGGTACAGCTAACATGAATATTACCTACCGCAAAGGCAGTGTGGATCTACTTGTGGGCTATTGTGACGCAGACTGGACAGGTGATGTTATGTTTTCCTACTACAGGGAGGTACTACATCGTAGGCCTCACTCGAGCAGCTTACTGTTGTTTCATTGTCTACAGAAGCAGGGTTTATGTCAATCGTTGCAGCCATATAAGAGGCAATTTGGCTAAAGGTTTTGGGGGCGAAATATTCTGGGTTGCGCCGAGGTCTATACAACTTTATTGTGACAACCAAGGTGCCATACAAATCAGACTTTTAGCTATCTTTGTACAAAGAAAAGTGTTGTGATATTATGACGAGGTCAGTAAATAATTTAAGATTATCTCATTTCATCCAAAAATATGGATTATCTTAAATTTTATTATTTTTTTTATTAAATTCACATAGTTCGAGATTAACTCTTGAGTGAGGTGTTGTAAATAACATTGTGCCCGATAATTATAATGTATATCGATAGGCAAAAGTTATCCTCATTAAACTTTCTCCAATACATGTAATTATTTTATCAAATTCTCACAACGGATAATAGAAGCCAGAATATTGCAGCTTCTTAGAGGGAGTTTAGTGACAGCTGACGGATAGACTATTTTCATATGGAAAGATAAAGATAGATTTTTTCTAACTTTTTAGAGGCGAATTCGTATCTCTTTCTTTTATATAAACTCCAGAGCACATTAAACGGGTTTTCCTGCTTTTCAACGTTGTGTCAGGAACCTATGGTATTTCAAAATATCCCTCAGTTCGTACTATTATGTCAGTCTTATACCATCTAAACAATTTTTAATAAAATCATGTACAGTCCAATGAAGATGTGTATATACGTATGTGCATATGTACGTATTCACTTTCCACTGCCTCTCCACCAACTGTTAAAGGCCATTAATTACCAGTAATACCGGTTTACTTAAATTTTTCGTCGTAAGTATATGTGTATTTGTTTTTGTAGTTCTCCTGTCAATAACTTTATTATGTGAGAAATTCCTTTATTAAGTCATCGAAAACCAATTTAAACATATACTTCTAAGGAGTAGGTAGACAGCTGTTTAGCTGGTCTGGCAGGAAATCAAGTAGACGTTAATAAAGTAACACACGTTTAACTAAGTGAAACATTCAACAGTAAATGCTTAGGCATATTCACAATGTTCTTCTAAAGTAAATCAATGATCGCCAAGCAAAGAATTCTTGAAATCTGAATGAAATGGTTTTTTTCTTTTCAGTGCCACACTCGCTGCTTGAAACACAATACTAAACGTTGATAAATAGCCACAGCTAACTTCAACGGGTCAAAATAGAAACTCTGTAATGACATGCAATAGAACACAATTTAAATAAATTTTTCAATTGGATCTGAAAATACAGTATCCATAGAATGCATGAAAAAAGAAGACTTGCTAAATTTTCTATAATTTGTATAGTTGTTAACCGATTTGCAAATGATTTGGATATATACTATTTCCAATCGATCCATTTCCAAACCAAGTCTAAAAATATCCTAAAGAAATACAGCTTTTACTTGTTTTTTAATGTTGTTGACGATGCTGACGGAAAGTGTGCCCAATTTTTGAATGCACTTGGAAACATTATGTGACAGGTTGTTAAGCCGACAAAGGTGAATACCAGATTTCGATCGAATATGTAGAATTTGAGATTTTTTTAATAATGAGAAAATGTTGGTTTCTCACTACGTAAAAAATGGAGCTTCGCAATTTCAAAAACTATAGTTTCGGTTAAAATTTTTGTTTTCACAATCGTTATCTACAACTGTTGTCATATAATAGATTTGTAGCAAATTTATGGTTGTCAGTTTTTATACCTAGTAGTGCTACGCACACAAGGTACATTAACTTTAGTCGCCTAACGGCAGTATGTAACGGCATGATAACTTGAGTAAATTTTGAGATATCTTAATGAAATTTGGTATGCAGGTTTCTTGGCACTCATCTCCGAGCGCTATTTAAAATGGGCGAAATCGGATAATAGTCACGCCCACTTTTTATACATAGAATATTTTCAAAAACACAAAAAAAGTGATTACTAGTACATAATACACCTATAAGGATAAAATTTGGTGTACTCGTATATATTAAGATGGAGGCATAAAATAAATTTTTCAAGAAATTTTTGAAAATGGTTTCGGCACCGCCCACTTTTGATTAAGTCAAACTTAGAAATGTTATTAATCATAAATCAAACACCATTCAAGATAACGAAATTCAGCACGTAGATTTCCAAGTGTGCAAGGAATGTTCGAGGAAAAAATGGGCGGGATCGGTTAAGGTCTACGCCCACTTTTATACGAAAGAGTTTGAAGAGGATAGTAGATATATTAAATAAAATAGCTTTACATCATTTATGTTTCACTTTTAAAGTTTTCGTAAACAAAGAAATCCAAAGCTTAAAATTTTCGAAAATGGGCGTGGCCCCGGCCCTTTTATAGTGGACTATTCCATTATCTGTCGGAACGACATGTGCACGTCCAGTTTTTAACATAGTTCTGACAAATTTTTTTGTAAAATTTAAAAAACCGATATTTCTACAACCAAGCAAGTTATATCAATCAGATTTTGCAAACATAATAAGCTTTTTAAGAAAACTCCACCCCAAAAAATTTTGGTCAATTTTGATTTAGGCGTGGCGCCGCCCACTTTTCAGCATAAAGTTTCTGCTATTTTCAAAGGCAGTCGTTTATAATTCAATATTGATACCTTAATAAAAATTGGTCAGCTGCTTCTCAGTGGTATGTATTATACTCCTGCCTAAAATTAGCCAAATCTGAAAACACACAAGCAAAATATTCGGGCACGTAATTAATAGCCCACTGAAATAGCGAAGTTATATATCTTTTTTGATTTTCATATCTTTCATAAACAATAAATGTTTGTAAGTATGAGAAAAAGGAAAAAAAAGTTCACGATTAGCACGATGAGCGGAGTCGATTTAGCCATGTCCGTCTCTAACTCTAGTATCTCAGTTTTACAAAAGAATGCTGAAGTTCGTTGTTTGCTTTCGCCATTTTATAATATACTAGCAAAACCCGGTATAAGTTGTTTTGACGTTTTGATACATAGAATACATCTATATATAAAATGTCATTAACTTGAACCAAATAAACTCCTAGCTATACCGAACTGCAGCTTTAAATAACCTGGGGGCTTTTGCAAACGCTATATACAGACTGTGTCGTGCACAGCGAACTCCTGAACCTATCGCGAAAGTTCAAGAGCAAAAACAAAACACAAAATATGTGGGCGGAGCACCGCCCATTTTTCTAAAATTATGTAGATATTGACTAAGTGACACATATATCCAAATATCATTAATTTAGACCAAAAATGTTCGGAGTTATGACGAATTGAAACTTTATATTGCCTGGGGGCGTTGCTCCGCCCACTTTTTCAAAACTATATATTGTCTATGCTGTACCCAGTGAACCCATGTATATGTTGTGAAAATTTCAAACAGACACACATTTTTATACCTAGTAGTGGATGAGTCTGTAGTGAACCTTCAAACGACGCGGACGTTTTTGCTTCAAAACAGTGATCTGATCTAAAATATTATTGAGTGCACTTTTAAATCGTTGTCTCTCGTGAGTGAACTTGCAAATAACATTTGCTGTTGTGAAATAGCCTAACAAAAACAACAAACAAATAAAACAACCTTCAAACGCCTTTGCATTTTAATCATCGCATCATGGGCAAGCCGCCCGACAAAGCAGGGCATATACCGTGTCCTACATATGAATACGATAATACAAAAAAGTTAAGCTATGGCACTAGGGACCCAAATATTTAATAATTTCTAGAGTTGAGAGTGAGGAAACATTAAAAAATGTATCGCCGTTTTTAATAAAAAAAGTGATTGACGCCACATGCTCTGATGAAGTGGATATGTGCAAAAAACTAAGTAATGGTTGCATACTAATTAAAACGAAAAATGTCAGTCAAACTAGTAAGCTAGTTACTCTCATTTCACTTACGCCATCTATAAAAATAGAAATAACCGAGCACAAGACTCTAAACTTTTCAAAAGGTGTAGTGTATTCCAATGACCTTAGAGGCATTGAAGAAGACTTAATAGTTACTGAACTAAAAGCGCAAAATGTGATAGCGGTAAAAAAAATTCAAAAAAAAGTGAATGAATCCCTAGTGGAAACAGGACTGATCATTGTAACATTCGCAACTCCGTACCTTCCAGGAGAACTTTATATAGGTTATGAAAAAGCCAAAGTTCGTCCATATATTCCAACTCCCCTGCGATGCTTCAATTGTTTCCGATACGGCCATATTACAAAAGCCTGCAACAATGAAAAAACATGTCCACATTGCTCAACTACCTCACATTTAATTTCCGAGCCAGATAAACCTTGCTCACTTCCTAAAAACTGCATAAATTGCACTCACCTACAAAATTCCAACAACAACCACAGCTCTCTCGAAAAAAGGTGTCCCATATTTATGCGAGAAAAAGACATTCTAGCTATAATAACTTTAGAAAAAATCGACCGAAAGAGAGCTATAATAATATACAAACAAAGAAACACAAACACCGGCGCCTCGTACTCTTCAGTTATAAAAGCAAACCCAGTTGCCGGCTCAGTCCTCAGCGCAACAACAAATATCTCCCAACAAAGACCAACCATCAGCTACTCCAACCTACCTTCCGAGAGTGCCTCGTTTTGTCACTCCACTAAAGTGTCTGAGGTAAGCGAACTCTCCACACCAATCGTAAACAACAAAACCATACCACCTACTTAGCTCGCATCAAAGAAGAAGAAAAATGTCACTGTCTTGCCTAAGAACGCTTCGAAAAGACTAAGGCCCGGTTTTTCAGTCCTTGGTTAAGCTCAGTTTAAACTAAGTTTGCTTAAACTCGGCATAAATTTAAACTTCAGTTAAACTGCAGAGCGGTTTTTCAGTGCGAGTTTAAGGCCGCTTTTAATATTTGCTTTTTATACGGCAACATTGGATTTTTCTTTATCTAGATACGGCAACAGATAATATTTGTATACATATTCAACGACATTGCTTCTTCTCAGTATTGTAATAGTTAGCATTTAGCCAATTTCTGCATCACTATAATCACGTTCGTCAGATGATATATCCAGTATTTAATTAAATATAAAAATATCGTCCTTTCTTAATTGCGTTCAGCTTATTGTTTCACAACCAAAACCATCAAGTATGCAAAACAGCTGACAGGTTAACTAGAGCTTAACCCTGCCGAATTGACCGCTTAAACTACGTTTAAACTTCGTTTCAAGTTGACTGAAAAACTGCGCAACAAGTTTAAGCTTAGTTTAACTGACAAATTGAGTTAAACTTGTACTGAAAAACCGGGCCTAAGACAGCAAATGAAAATGAAGTTAACTTCAGCAAAAGGCAATGCTCTAGCAAAAGCTAACTCAGCTAAAGCTGAAAGCTGTCGTTTAGATGGATCAGACTCGGCTGATGATAGAAGAAATTCTTTAATCAAAAACTATCTAAATCTAATATAATTAAAAAAAAAGATGTATATATATAAATATATTAATAGTTATTAATAATACTCAAACAAAAATTATATATTTAAGTACATTTTTTTTTTATTGTTGTAATACGTAATACAACATCATAAAAGAGAGCAAATAAGCTCAAAACAACTATAAACATAGTCTCATCGTACAAACAACATATGTATGTATGAATATATGTACGTATATTTAAAAAGCAACGACGAATCACACTGAGCAAACTTCCGGCTTGCATTTAACTTCTGTCCTGATGAAAACCAGCTTTACATTATAATCTCTCTTTTTAGGGTATTTTCTCTTAATTTTACATTTTACTAAGCAATAAAAAACTGTGCGCAGTTTTATTGCAACGACAGATCTATGATAGAGTCTTTCGTTCAAAAATTACCTTTTTTTTCTCATTAATTTTCCTATTTACTTTGACTTTTTATTTATCTCTTTTTCATACGCTTTTACGTGTATGAAAATTTGAGTTCTAGCACCACGACATTATGACCTTCGAAATTGTCCAGTGGAACATAAAAGGTTACTTGAATAATCTTCTTGATCTTCAGCTTATTATATGCGAGCAAAATCCCACCTTTATTTCTCTTCAAGAAACTCACTGTCGGTCTACATTTATACCCATCCCACCACATAATTATGTAGGTTATTTTCAAAATTGCCCTTCGAATGAATACGCCAAACATTGTGTTGGAGTACTTATTAAAAAAAATATTCCTCATAAGCTTTGTCACGTGAATACATCCTTGCAAGTAATCGCAATTGAAATAAAATTGAACATCTCCTTCACAATTATTTCTATATATATTCCTCCTTCACTATCTTTTTCAGAACGTGAACTAACTGATATTTTTTCTAGTTTCAATACCCTATTAGTTATTCTAGGAGACCTTAATAGCTGGAACACAATTTGGGGTTCAGTGAGAAATAACAGTAGAGGAAATATTGTTGAAAGCGCACTCTTGTATTCAAGCTTGTGCGTTTTAAACGACGGCAGTCCAACGCATTTCTCCTCACATAACACATTTACACACATAGATATATCTTGTTGCTCTATATCACTTGTTCCTACCACTTCATGGGTAGTATTCGATGATTTGCATCATAGTGATCACTTTCCGTTAAAAATATCTATAAACCTACAACAACGTCAATTACAACGTAGACCAATTCCAACCAAATTTTTGCTTGACCACGCAAATTGGTTACATTTTTCAACCCAAGCTGATATCGAACTTTCGAATAAGGCTTTTACTAATCGTAGCAATAAAGACGCCGCTTTATTTACTAAAGCTATCAAAAGTGCAGCGAATCTGCATATACCCCAATCTAAAAACCAAAAAATATTTAGTGTACCATGTTGGACTATGTATTTAGCCAAATTAAGAAAAGACAAAATGGATGCTTGGCATTGTTTTAAATCAAACCCTTTGCTTGCCAATTTGTTAAGTTTTAAAAAAATTAACGCTAAGTTTAGATTTGAGGCAAAAAAAGCAAAGAGAAAAAGTTTTGAAGATTTTACAAAATCAATAAATAAAGATCATCCAATTTCGGATATATGGAAAAAAATAAACAGACTATCAGGTAGATCAAACAGTAGTACCATCACCGCAATAAAAACAGAAAACGGAAAGCTTATAGAGGATGAACAAATTGCAAATTATATTGGAACCGAATGGTCATATTATGCATCAGATAATAATTTCTCTGCCGAATATAATCGGATAAAAAATTTACAAAATAACTATAATATTACCAACACCCAAAACAAGCATGCGAAGATTATTCAAGAACCAATTTCCCTTAACGAGTTAGACAGCTGCCTTAGTAAAGTTAAAGGCAAAACACCGGGAATGGATCGTATTTCCTACCAAATTTTGAAAAACCTATCACTTTTCGGAAAACAAATTTTACTGAATTTGTACAATACAATTTTTAATCTGGAATAATTCCACATGCTTGGTAGCTGGCAACAGTTGTCCCTATTCCCAAGCCTCAGAAAGATATGTGGAGCATTAATGGGCTTAGGCCAATCTCGCTCCTATCTTGTGTTTCGAAAATCCTAGAAAAAATAATATCAAAAAGATTGTCGTGGTTTATGGAAGACCAAAAACATATCGCATCTAACCAGGCAGCTTTTAAACCTGGAAAAGGATGTGGCGACGCTTTATTGCATTTTGATTTTTATGTTTCAAACGCGTTGTCAGCAAAAAACCATGTCACCGTTTTATCATTAGACTTCGAGAAAGCTTTTGACAGAATCGGTTCTCATGTGATACTAGATGTCATTCATTCTCTAAAGCTCGGACCAAACCTTTTTAACTTCGTCAAATCCTTTCTTTCAAATCGGCGTTTCCAAATAAGGATAAAAAATAAATATTCGAACATATATCCCTTGAACAACGGCATTCCGTAGGCATCCCCTCTATCTGTAGTTCTTTTTCAAATTGCCTTCAATAAAATTAGCGGCATCATAATGAAAACACCATATGTTGATCACTTCCTATATGCAGATGATCTTTATAGATTGTGCAAGCGAAATGATAATGTAGAGGCCTGTAATATTCAAACGGCCGTACTGCAGGATATAACTGTATGGTGTGATACGTCCGGTGCTAAAATATCTTTGCAAAAATCCAAAAAAATTCATATTTGTAGAAAAAATAGTTGTGACTCTATGAATATTGTTATTGAAAATGTGAAAAAGCTAAAAATTCTTGGTGTAACATTTTCACATAGATATTATTGGAAAGAACAATGTCTTGAATTAAAAAAATCACTTTTTGCCAGAGTTAACTTAGTATGATATTTGTCTAAGAAAACATTTACACATATTAACACTTTAACATATTTAGTACACACCTTAGTTTTAAGCAAAATCGATTACGCACTTTACTTATATGGAAGAACTACACCATCTACTCTTAAACTCATCAAGCCGCTTTACCATCAAGCAGTGAGACCCAGTATACGAGTATATGCCTATCGCACAACTACAACACTATACGCACTAACTGAAGCTGCGCTACCTTCTATAGAAACAAGAATTGCAGAGATGGTTGGCAGACTACTTCCAAAAATTCTTTTTCCCAATAATTCAATAATCGACGATGACGTAAAACGTATACAGTCATGGAAACGAGGGCGTAGAATAACCTCAGCTTTAGCATCATCTTTAGATCACGCTGCTGGCGTGTCGATACCTACATATACCACAAAACTTTATCCCATCACTCCATCATGGTCACTATCGTCAGATATTTGCAACATTACTCTCTCCTCACTACACAAAGACACAACATCAAAAGAAGTTTATCTAAGCTCATTTAATCAAATCAAAAATGCACTTAAAAGTAAGGGTTGGAACTTCCTTTACACAGATGGATCTAAGGAGAAGGAAAGCTCTACAGGATATGGCATTGTAAACGATGATGGGGATGTGGTAGCGCTAAGTCGTCTTCATGAGAGTGCTTCCATATTCACTGCAGAAGCAACATCTATATATACAGCTGCTAAACTCGCAACAACCAACTGTCAGAAAACAGTGATTTTCAGTGATAGCCTCTCAGTTTTGAAATCTGTGTCCTGTTACCCTTGTGAAAACTGGAATACTATACAACGGATAAGATGTATTCTTAAAAACCACGCAAAAGAACTTTTACTGTTTGGATACCTAGCCACGTCGGAATTAATGGCAATGAACGAGCGGATGCTGCGGCGAAATACGCAAGCTCTGCACCAATCACAACTGATCCTACCATTAAAAAAATTTACATAAAAAGATATTTAAAAAAATCTAGTAAGGAAAAAAATAAAAATGACTACGCACATTATAACCACCACCATTACACAATTATTAACAGAAATGGAGATCCACCTCAATACCCAACTGAAATAAATAAGTGCAAAATAAGAATATTTTCAAGACTTCGACTGGGGCACACAATTGCCACACATCAATATCTCTTCGACAGCAGCAAAATAAATTACTGCAACTCCTGCGGAGAGCGAATAACCGTTTCTCATATCTTGCACAAATGCCCGTACCTGGCTGATGACAGAAAGGCATCTTTTGGTAACAGAAGCGCACTAGAAATATTAAAAAACCCATCCTATGAGAATATAAATGACATGTACCAATACATAAAACAAATAAAATTAAAACTGTAATCACTCATTGTAAACATATACTCGTACATATATATTCCTTAGTACATTAAAAAAAAAAAAATTTTAAAATACTATATTAATTTAAGTTGTAAATAGTAGATATAAGTTGTAAATAGTAGATATAAGTTGAAAATAAATTTTGATTAACAAATTTTGATTTTTAGCGACCTTTCGTTGAACAATAATTTCCTTTGAGCTGGCTCTAGGTCATATGTATTAAAACACGATCGTTTTTGTTTTTAACTCCAATATATTTCAATCTCCACCGGAGATCGTCATCAGGGCTACAACAACACTTAAAGTTTTATTTAACAATAATAAATATTGATATGTTTACAAACATACATACATTGGCTGTTGAATAGACAGCATCTATTCAGTTCGAGATGTTGTTTAGAACTGATTTTCGTGAATCAAGTAGGTGGCGGTATAGGTGAGCGACCGTTTCGGAGTCTTTTTTATAGTTTAGTCTCTTGTTCTCATTCGTATTAATTATGTGGGTCGCTAGTGCTGTCTTATGCGTAATATTTGTTTTTAAGCATTTGATATCCGATCGGTGCCCCGCTATTGTGGTTTTTAGCTTATTTTTCGTGGTGCCAACATATTCTTTGCTGCAGCTGTTATTTACGTCTCCTTCACACGGTATCTTGTATATAATATTATTTTTATCCATCTTCTCAACTTTGCTTTTCATATTGTTGAAAAATATATTGTTTGTGTTCGTTGGTTTGTGTGCTATTCTAATTCTACCTTTGTCATAAATATTAGAGTATTGTAAGCTTTCGGAAAAGCCCGGTATATATACCAAGGATTTGTATATAAGTGGGCTTTTTCCTTCTATATCCGATTTTTTTTTTCACGTTTTTATGATTATTAATCAGCTTACGTATTACCCCGGATGGAAAGTCATTCCTTTTGAGGATTCGTTCGATACGTTTTTTGTTCTCAGCGTGGAACATTACATCGCTAGTATCTAAAACTCTACCAATGAAGTTTTTGGCCGTATTAAATAGTTAGATACACGTTGTAAATGTTTTTAGTTTCAGTTGAGCCGATAGCCATAGTAGCTAGTGCTCCTTTCTTTAAATGTTAGTCTTAAAATTTATTTTAAGTCTAAATAAATAATAATAATAATAATAATATACCTAGTAGTGCTACGCACACAAGGGATATTAACTTTAGTCGCCTAACGGCAGTATGTAACGGCATAAACGGATCGAGATAGATGTTGACTTATGTATATCAAAATGTTCAGAAATTGATTATGCCGTCCGTCCGTCTGTGGACACGATAACTTGAGTAAATTTTGAGATAACTTAATGGAATTTGGTATGCGGGTTTCTTGACACTCATCTCCGAGCGGTATTTAAAATGGGCGATGATACCCACGCTCAATTTTTATATATTGTCGAAAACACAAAAAAAGTGATTACTCGGTACATAATACACCTATAAGGATAAAATTTGGTGTATGCATTAAGACCGAGTCATAAAATAAGATTTTCAAGAAATTTTTGAAAATGGGAGTGGCACCGCCCACTTTTGATTAAGTCAAACTTAGAAATGTTATTAATCATAAATCAAATACCGTTCAAATTATCGAAACGAAATTCAGCACGCAGATTTCCAAGTGTGCAAGGAATGTTCGAGGAAAAAAAGGGCGAAATCGGTTAAGGTCCACGCCCACTTTTATATTAAAGATTTTGAAGAGGTTCGTAGATATATTAAATAGGCAAAAACTTTTGCGTAAAATAGCTTTACATCATATATATTTCACTTTTAAAGTTTCCGTAACTAAGAAATCAAAAAACGAAAATTTGAAAACTGGGCGTGGCGCGGCCCTTTTATAGTGGATTATTCCACGAAACTTTTTATGCCATAACTTCGCCAAAAATTGCTTTGTCGAAACGAAATTTGGTGATAAGGTTCAATATATAAAGGTAACTGTTTGTTGTAAAAATGGGCGAAATCGGTTCATGTCCACGCCCAGTTTTTTAACATAGTTCCGAAAATTTTTGTTGGAAAATTTAAAAAGCGATATTTCTGCAACTAAGCCAGTTATATCAATCAGATTTTGCACACATAATAAGCTTTTTAAGAAAAACTCGACCGCAAACGAATTTTGTCTACTTTGATTTAGGTGTGGCGCCGCCCACTTTTCAGCATAAAATGTCTGCTATTTTCAAAGGCAATCTCTTATAATTCAACCTTGATATTTTAATGAAAATTGGTCAGCTGTTTCTTAGTAGTAGGGTAGGCCGGGGTAGCTTAGGCGCTGGGGTACATTCGTCAACGATGTGTTCGGTATGAGAGAGCAATCTGAAATGATCAATAATCGGCTCAAGCTCTTCGAACATCAATAGCAATAACCTGTCTAAAGTTTCGCATCTCTAGTTGTACAGCTGATATAGGTACACGTGATTTTGTGTTTTCGCAGGTGCCGATGTAATTTTTCGAACTTGGTTGTGCAAGTAATTTTTAATATTTATAATAGAATTTTCATAAAAAAAGTGAATATAACTAAGAGGTGATAATATGATGTTTGTGAAAAAGTGTAGTTATTCTTTAAAAACCCGTATATTATTTTTTTATAAAAAAATTGAAAACTAAAGAAGCAATGTTCGGAGTAGATATAGCCTTTTTTAATGAGGCACATTCGTCGCCCCTTTTATATAAGCCGATTGTGCCCGGGATTAAGTTAAGTAAAACTTTTCTTCCTGTTTATAGATTTATGACATTAAAAATGGTGCGAAATTACAAGCGCAAAACACAGCGAGACGAAATTGATGAAAACAATCAAAAAGGCAATTGAAGATGTTTTGCGCGGTATAGCGACGGCAACGTCTGCCGGTAGAAAATATAGGGTTAAACGACAAACTAGTCAATCAAGGATTACAAAAATAGATCCTCAAGCCGACCATCCCCTAAAAGAAATTGTCTTTCAGTCTAGGTTTACTTCTAATCAAGTGTTCGCAGCTCAAGAAGAACTGTATCTCGTAGATTATGTAAAAAAGTGTTCACATCACCAAGACGGCTTATCGTACAAACTATTTCAGAAGTTGGCATATGAATACGCTAAAAGTAATGGTAAGGTATTTCCCGAGAAATAGAATACTACAGCGAAAGCAGGTGAAGACTGGCTCTATGGTTTCATGAAACGCAATCCGAGCCTAACATAACGTAAGCAAGAGCGTACCAGCTTGGCTAGATTGAAAGCGTTCTCAAAAAAATCTGTCGATAAATATTACGATAATTTAAAAAAAACTCTACGATACCTACTTTTTTACGCCAAACAATATTTACAATTTGGATGAAACGGGTATTACGACCGTCGTCGATTCTCCAAAGGTTTACCTATTAGGAAACTGACTAGTCTTGATTTGTTTGATTGTTTCAGATAATCGCACCAAAGGGAGGCAGTTTGGTCACTCTTGTTGGGATAATAAATGCGAGCGGAAATCGACTTCCACCGGTTTACGTTTTTCCACGGATACGTTATAATCCCCAATTTTCAAAAGGAGGTCTTCCGGGGTCCTTGGAAATAGTCAGCAAAAGTGGTTGGATGATGTCGGAGTTGTTTGTCTTACGCATATTCAAAAAAACACAAATTGCTCTAAAAAACGTAAAATTCTCTTGATTCTCGATAACCACTCATCTCGCTGCAGTATTGATAGCATCAATTATTCGAGGGAAAATGGCATACATTTATTATCATTTCCTCCACATACTTCACCACACCGTCCTCAACCACTTGACGTATGGGTTTACGGTCCCTTAAAAACATTATTTAAACTTCTTTTACTGATTATATGACTAACAACCCTAGGAAAAAAATAACAATAAACGAAATCGCGCACCTCTCTAATATGCCATTACAAAGAGAATTTAAACCAGAAAATATAATTAGTGGTTTTCGGTCGACGGGAATATATCCTTTCAACTCGTAAAACTTTAGCGAAGATGAATTCTCTCCTGAGAATGAAATGGATGAGAATGCTGAAATAGAACCAGTTCAGCTTTATACAAACAACAGTGTAGAAATGACAGATCCAGTCCAGCAATGACGTTGATCAGCTACATCCCCTTAATAATGTAGAAATAATAGATCCTGCTTCTCTTCAGCCGAAAAAAGCATAGAAGTGGCAGACTCATTTCGGATTCACACAGTTCCTTTAACAGTTTCCAAATCACCAGAACAAATGTCGTCCGATTTCTCGTTTGAAGACTTCTATCTAATCTGGATGCTCTCGGATTTTAACAAGCTCTGTGGAAAAAAAGAAGGTGGACGGAAAGCCAGCTGGAATAAATTCCAAAATGGTGAAAAGAAATCTTAAGTTTTCACAGAAAGAAAAGCTCAGAAAAATAAATTAAGAATAAAATTGTAAAGAATTCTTATCCGAAGACCAAAAAGCCGAAGTCTTCGTTTGGAAGAGAAATCTACTCTAGCGAAAGTGCCACAAGCGTTTCATATGCAGATACCGATCAATCAATTGGATTTTTCATTGACGGCGAAGAAACTGTAGGAATAGATTTTTAAAACTACAAGTTGGCTGATGGCGTGGATATTACCGTAGGTGATTTCGTTCTCACCGTACCTCCTCAAACCTGTAAAAAGCGTGTTTATTATGTGGCTGAAATCCTAGAGACTCTCGGCGACGGTACATATACTGTACGTTTTCTTAGAAAACTTGATGTTTCGACACCCATATTCTACAAGCCTGAGAAGGACGATATTTAAAAGCTTTTGAGAAGCGAGACTGAATTAAAACTTCCACCGCCCCCAAATCCCGTTTCAACATCGTGCTGTCGCACTAAATATATTTTCGAAGTAGCATTTTTAACATAAAATAACTTTTTATTTCATTAAAGTAACATTAACTGTATTTTTTATTTCTAGCACTATATTTAATCAATGGAATTTATTTTTATACCTAGTAGTGCTATGCACACAAGGTATATTAACTTTAGTCGCCTAACCGCAGTACGTAACGGCATAACGTCCGTCCGTCTGTGGACGGGCGGACATGGCTTAATCAAGTTCTCTTTTCGTCCTGAACATTTTGATATGGATAAGTCAATTTCTATCTCGATCCGTTTATGCCGTTGCGTACTGCCGTAGCACTACTAGGTATAAAAAATATTATTCTCTTTCTGCTGATCTTCTCTTTCTTTAATTCTGTTATAGGTATAGGAAAATTGCAATATAAAATGCGAGTTCAGACGCTACGTGTCTTGCTGGCTCTGCGATGGGATCGGTCATAAGGGTATTAAATCCTAATGCGAATGTCCCAAAGGCATCACAAATCCCGCCCCAGAATACCGATCCAAAAACGTTACTGTATATTCTGCCTTGAACATTTACTATCAGAATGTGGGAGGCTTGAAAACTAAATAAACTCATTTATAGTTAAAAACGATTCATTGTAATCGAAATTTGCTAAAAACCGCATGTCTGTGATGCTGAAATTTTTTGCGACGAATATCACACCTATAGAAAAGATCGCTTAACCAGAACTGGGACAATGTCCTATTGGCTATACATTATTCAATTCCGTTTGAAAATGTTACTATACCCACAACTGATAACATATAATTTAAATGCAATCGAGTCCTGCTAGGTACGATCCATTTTTGCTTAACTGTTGGTTATATTACCGTCGTCTAATTTATCAGTAATATTCACCACATTTCTCTAATAAAAGCTGTAAATTCGATGATAATAACGGCGGACTCAATAATAGTTTTGGGAGTCTAAATGACTGTATACCATCCCTCTCTTGAAATAGTTTACGAAATCGTGAGTACATCAGGGATCGTAACTATTATGAGTTTCATTATAAAATTCGCTATTTGATCATTATTTTCATACTTTTTTTTTAATAAAAATCGACAATAATAGGTATCTTCAAGTTTTATTTTTTTGATTAAGGATAATGCTAATTTTTTTAGTTTTATTTTTCTCAAACATGAGTTTTATTTTTTTGACGAAAATAAAAGTTATTTCTTGAGCGATATTTGGCAAGTAATTGCGCGAGCTTGGCAAGTAATTGGTCATATATATTGGTTGGGTATAATCTCGTCAACATATATACTCAATAATTAAAACATACATGTATATATGTACATAGCTTGGCATGCAAGTTAACGCCACCGCTTACACAGAGCACTTATCCATAAGATCAACAATAACAGTTAATTGAGCTATCAAACAAATGTGCCAATCATGTCATTGGCCGATCGGCAGTTAGGAGGCTCATCAGCTAACATCATTGTCCGATTTCATAGAATTTAAATACTAATAGAATTAAGGGTAAACTAAGCTAGCACTTAAGGTCAAGAAATTCCTAGAACTTATGATTGAATTTTTTATAATTGAGAAAGAGATATCTTCATTTCAAGGCCAAGCAAATTTATCAAATGATGAAATTAGTTTTAAGTAAACAATTGTAAGTACATAAATATATATAAATAGGTCTAAGTTGAAAATAAGTTTGGTTTTCAAGCGGTAATGCTGCCGGACTAAAGGCTCATATTTGAAGCAACGGCTTAACTAAAGGGTGTTTTTTTTAGGGGTATAGAACTTCAAATTGAAATAAAACACAAGAAAATCGTTTTAATCCATCAATTTGGCTTTATTGGAAGGATAATTTTATGCCATTAATGTTTAAATATGATTTCGGGCATGTGGCCGCCGCGGCTGGCTCTAATAAAGCCAATTCTACAGGTCCAATTTTCAACCACTTTTTCGAGCATATGGGGCCGTATGTCGGCAATAACGCCACGAATGTTGGCTTCCAATTCCCCTAACGTTTCTGGTTTGTTGGTGTAGACGAGCGACTTCACATATCCCCAAAGAAAATAATCCAATGGTGTCAAATCACACGACCTTGGTGGCCAATTGACAGGTCCATTCCGCGAAATTATGCGCTCATCGAATGTTTCCTTCAATAAATCGATTGTGACGTGCGCTGTGTGGCATGTAGCGCCGTCTTGTTGGAACCACAACTCATCCACATTCATGCCATCCAATTCGGGAACAAAATAGTCGGTTATCATGGCTCTATACCGGTCTCCATTAACGGTAGCTGCCTCTCCAGCATTACTGCGGAAGAAGTATGGCCCAATGACTCCACCAGCCCATAGAGCACACCAAACAGTCAGTTTTTGTGGATGTAATGGCGTTTCAAGGGTCTCATGTGGATTCTCTTCACTCCAAATGCGGCAATTTTGCTTGTTGACGTAGCCATTCAACCAAAAATGAGCCTCATCACTGAACAAAATTTTGCGATGAAAATCAGCATCGAAATCAATCTCATTTTCGGCCCATACACCAAAATCACGACGCATTGCATGGTCTCGCGGCTTTAATTCTTGCACAAGCTGGATCTTGTAAGGTCGCAATCCAAGATCTTTGCGCAAAATCTTCCATAAAGTTGATGGACAAAGCTCCAATTGCTGTGCACGGTGGCGAATCGATTCATTCGGGTCCTCTTCAACACTTTGCTCTACAGCGGCAATTGTTTCTTCGGTGCGCACTGTTCGACGTCTCTGCGGATGCGTATTATCACATAGAGTAAACGTAGTGCGAAAACGATCCATGGTTAACCGAATTAATTGCTCTGATGGACGATTATGTCGACCATAAAATGGACGGAGCTCACGGTAAACTTCGCGAACTGAACCATTATTTTCGAAATAAATTTGCACGATTTGCAAGCGTTGTTCTTTTGTCAACCTGTTCATGATGAAATGGCAAACCAAACTGAACATAAATGACATTAGAGTTGCCAGATTTGACCACAAAATGCCAGTTTTATCTCTATTCGAAAAACAAACCTGTAAAAAAAACACCCTGTAGTTTTCCTTTTTAAAAATATTTCGCGGCCATTGCACGTGGCAGAGAGAAATAGAATGAACATGATATATGTACATTTCAGATCTTATTTTGTAAGCCTTTTGATGAAATAAAATAATACTCAGTGTAATTTTTTGGTGGTTCTACATAAACATATATATCTATATTATTTCTTTTAATATGAAGACCATAAAGTTATAATAGAAAACATCGATTTTTGGATATTTACTGCGCAACAAGAATCTATCTATGGATCGATCTTTTGACTTCACAACAGTATAAATGCCAAGGGTCTGAGTCTTCAATTCCACAACAATATGTGATAAATGAGTTAGATTTGCACTTGAATATAAAAATGAGCTTTTTCGTATTTAAAAACATAGGGGCATACTCATTGTCAAAGTTAAGTATGACTTAAATTTAGATGAAGCTTTTTTGACAGATAGCCCATAAAAAATTGTATCAAATAGCTACAACTAAATTTAAGTTATACTTAACTTTGACTATGGCTATGCGCCATGGACTTTATGTTGTTGTTAAAAATGCCACTAGTTACCACAAAGAGTTTAGCAGAGCAGCATTTGATGCATTTGTGTCAACATCATAATAATAATAATAATAATAATTCCCAACGGATTACCCACCATATCCCGCCCGACCGGCGCGAGGGGCGCATCCGCATAACGCGCGTTGAAAGGCTTTGGTTTGTTAATCGTCGAGATCTAAAACTGCTCAGCTACAGAGAAAACCTCATCAGCTAAGTAAAGTAGATATAGGATAAATTATACATTATAAAATAACTAGTTAACAGAATAAAATTATTGTTAGAAGTTAATATAGAAGTCAAAGCATAAGAAACCATTAGTAGCTATGAATTTAGGATAGAAAGAATTGATTTTTTTATGCTGAAAAGCGAGTCGGAAATATCAAATCTACCAGAAAGAGAGTCATAATCTTGACACAAACAGCAAAAAGGCTTATTTAACTGAAAATTGGTTCGGCACTGTTTTAAGACTAGAGGTTTAAAATGCCTCGAAGGACGAGACGGTACATTGAAGTTCACTTCACTTAGAAGAAATGGGCTGGATAGTGAACCATTTAGCAATTCAATCATAAAAATAATTCCAAGCATTTCCCTCCGACTAGAAAGTGTGTGCAGATTAATGAGTTTTAAACGATTCGTATAGGGTGGCAGATTGTACAAGGGATCCCAATGAAAATCTCCTAAGGCAAATAGTAAAAATTGTTTTTGAACTGATTCAAGGCGATCTACATGAACCTGGTAACGCGGGTTACAAATTATAGAACCGTATTCAAGTATCGGTCTGACTAATGTAGTGAAGAGGGCTTTAGTTACATAAGGGTCGCTAAATTCTTTAGACCATCGTTTAACGAATGCTAGGACACCTCTAGCCTTATTGACTGTTGTGTTCATATGGCGGTTGAAACTGAGTTTATAGTCCATGGTAACCTCCAGGTCAACAAAATCATACACTTGCTCAAGACTATAATTTTTAATTGTATAGGAAGCCGGCTGAGAAATTCCACGCGAAAAACCCATGTGTTTACATTTTTTAAGGTTAAGTGGCATATAATTTAAATTTTTCAAAATTTTGTTATTGTAGAAATATCATTTATAAATAACAGGAACAGAATCGGGCCAAGATGGGTTCCTTGAGGAACCCCCGAAGAGACATAAATGACATCGGATACTAAATTTTTAAACATTACTCTTTGTGTCCTGTCACTAAGGTAAGAAGAGATCCAGCGATTGAGACCCGGCTGGAAGCCCAACTGATCGAGTTTATGAATAAGTAATGAGTGAAACACTTTGTCAAAAGCTTTGCTGAAATCCGTATAAATAACGTCGGTGTGCAGATTTTTTCTAAAGCCATTTGAGACATGACTGGTAAACTCAAGTAAATTCGTAACTGTGGACTTTCCCTTACTGAACCCGTGTTGGCAGTCAGCTATCAAAGTAGAGATCGGACCCATAAGTTTATTTGTAACAATAGCTTCAAACAATTTTGGGATGGCAGAAAGCTTTGCGATGCCACGATAGTTCTCTATAGAAGACCTACTCCCGCTTTTATGCAGCGGTAAAAGAAACGATTCTTTCCACGCAGTATTTAAAAGATTCTTTTAAGGTTTTAAGGTAAATTAGAACATCTTTGGCGCATATAATTGGTGAATTAATTGAATTGGTCCCTTGTAGCTTATAAGGATAGTTTTGAAAATTTGAATTGGTGACAGCAGAATAGTTAGAAGTGAAAAATTGAGCAAAAAAATTTGCGATATATTGATTATCGCTAGATATTATGTCTTGATATTTCATGGCTGAGGGAAACCCTGATACTTTACGTTTAGAATTTACGAAACCATAAAATGACTTTGGATTGAGAATAATGTCTCTTTTGGTTTTAGAGATATACGCTTTATAGTACTTTTTATTTAAGTCTATGTACTTCTGACGTAGAAGGGAATACAGTAAGTAATGTTTATTTAATCCGGATTTCTTATATAAATTAAATGATCGCGTTTTCCTATTTTTAAGAGCCTTAAGCTCTTTATTAAACCAAGCTTGCGTAGGATGATCATAAGTTACTTAACGTTTAGGAATAAACTTCTCAAATAGGCAGTAAATAGTTTGATTGAAATGTGAAACGTTTAGATCGATATCACAACAAAATTCAGGCCAAGTTTATTTAGACAGTTCTTTATTTAATTTCTTGTAGGTTGCTTTGGAAAAGTTAAAATCAAAGCTACTACATGAGTAGCATTGAGTGCCTTGGCCATTACTTATGGTTTCGCAGACTATTTCCATAGAAGGATGGTAAAGGGCTTCTGGTAAAACGAACAGATCACAACGCTTTACAGAAAATTGGTTTATATCATTAACATACACTAAATCTAAGACTTTCCCAAACTTGTTAGCGGTAACATTTATTTGATTAAGGCAAAGATCGGAAACTCCATCTAAAAAGTCATTGTACCCCAGTATAATACTTCTTTCTTTAAACTTTATTTGAGTACAGGATTGCACCACAATCCTATGATTTGTTTTCTTGCTCCTTAATAAATTTTGCGTCCTCTGCTTTTTCTGCTCATTCAACCGGAAGTGAGCATCTGTCAAAATCCGGCCGCAGAGTTGCTTTTCACAGGGCGCTATGTATGATTTAGTATAATTGCAGAGTTGCTTTTTACTAACAGGGTACTTCATATATCTTAATATTCTAAAACATGAGGTGACTCATGTTACTTCAAAATAATATAATCTTTACAGCTCGGCCATCCTGACTAATTTCATTGGCCTCAATCAAGGCTTGCAATTAGTTGTTGGAGCAGTGTGACCTATTTGCGATGAAGACTGAAGGGAGTGATCATTCTCTGGAATTGGTGAAACCCACTTCCGAAGTTTTGTAGATTCGACGACACCATCATAGGGAAAATGCGTTAACTGGCAGTTTTCAGTTTCCCTAATAACGTAACGATCATTAGGCAAAGACTTGTGCATTATATAAGGGCCACGATATTTCTGAATAAACTTTTTGTTTGTTCCTACCGATGTGTCAACATGTCTAATTACTACAAAGTCACCTACCAAATATTGTTTTGCTGGCACACTATTTTTGAGAAAATATTTAAGGTTGTATTCTTGCGACTTTTCAATTTTCTCCTTAGCCCTTTCGCGCATATTATCTAGATCCCTAGGATCATCGTTTGACCACTTATCTTCTAGAAACTCAGTTAATTCATCCACCACACAGTCACGCTGGCTCACGCCAAACAGCAATTCGCTAGGCGTATATCTAGTGGTGCTGTGAACAGTGTTGTTAATGGCGTACTCAGCATGGGAGAGTCTGATAACCCAATCACTGTGCTCAGTAGACTCAGTCAGTTTGCTTAGCATCGCCTTAAGTATTCGGTTGACTCTTTCGACCCGACCGTTTGCCTGCGGAGAAGCTACCGCGACCTTCACATGACCTATGTTACGCTTCGCCGGGAAATTACCAAAATCTAAAGAAGTAAAGCATGTCCCTCGGTCCGTTATAATGCGCCGTGGACAATTGTAGTAGGAAAAGTATTTCTCTAAGGCACAGCAGACTTCTTTCGTACTGGTAGAATTAACATGGTACAGCTTTACATATTTCGTAAACGCATCGATAACTACAAGTATATGCCTATGCTTTGACTTAATAGCTGGTAGTGGGCCGAAGTGGTCTAAGTGAAGGGTATCAAATGGTATTGGTTTCTTCGGAATGTTGAAGAGATTGTGCTCATTAGATCGGGCTGGTGCTGAAAATATAATACATTTTATACAATTTTGAATAAATCGGGTAATCTTATCCCTCATTTTATCAAACCAGAAGATTTTTCGTATTTGATCGTAACATTTATTGACGCAACATTATTGACGCCCAAGTGACCAATTTTCTCATGGACCATCCGTATAATGTTCTCTTGCATTCCCAAGGGTACACATAATAATAATTGTTGTTCAATTCGACGAAATACCAGGCCATCCACTAGTTCATAACCCGCTACCTCCTCACTTTCCAGCTTTACCGCCAACTTCTTCAATTCGGCGTCCCTGCTTTGGGTAGCTTTGATCTGAAATTCCAAATCGTCGGGGTCCACGGCAGCAACGAAATTGCATTTGGTTTTACTTGGAGGCTCACCCCCTCATTCCTTTAACCTTCTACTAGGCTCGGGCATGTATAATCCTCCCCAAGAAGCATAGTGTTCCCCAAATCCACTTCAAACGAGTCTTTATCTTCCGAAGTGACTTCGGCGCAAGTTTCCCCGTCCTCCGGCAGAGGGTAACGACTTAGTGCATCTGCATGGGTAAGGTTCAACCCCTTTCTGTGCTGAATAGTGTAATTAAAATTTTCTAACTCTAGTGCCCATCGAGCTATTCGCGGGTTAACCTGTTTTTTATTAAGGGTCATCGTGAGTGAGTTACAATCTGTTATGATTTTAAAATGTATTCCTTCTAGGTAAATCCTAAATCTTCTGAGGGCATATATGATAGATAATGTTTCTAGTTCAAAACTATGGTACTGGGAATCGGCTGCGGAAGTTGTTTTTGAAAAATAAGCAATCGGATGAAATTTCTTATCGTCCTGCTTTTGCAGAAGGACAGATCCGAATCCATGACTACTAGCATCACAATGCAATTCTGTTTCACGCGTAGGATCGTATATGGCTAACACCGGGGCTTCGATTAGACGATTCCTTAATTCTTTGAAAGCGTTCCGACAATCATCCGTAAAATTAAATGTCGCATCCTTGCGCAACAGATCTAACAGCGGTTTAGCAATTTTTGAGAAAGACGGAACAAATTTTCGAAAGTATGAAAATAAGCCTATGCAGGAGCTGACCTCCTTTTGGTTCTTCGGAATCGGATAATTAGTTATTGCGCGTACATGAGCGTCAGAGGGTTGTATCCCCAAAGGAGTGACTAGGTATCCTAAGTATTCTATTTTATTGTATCCAAACTTGCATTTCTTAAGTTTAAGTTCTAGATTCCTTTCATATATTCTCCTAAGCACCTTGCCTACCGTACTGATATGAGACTCGAAATTCGCAGAAGCGATCAAAATATCGTCAATGTACACTATGATCTCTTTTGAGTCTATCAAGTCACGAAATATATTATAAATAAAGCTTTGAAAGTTAGCTGGAGCATTTTTCAACCCGAACGGCATTCGGAGGTACTCAAACTGACCATGTGGAGTCCCAAATGAAGTCAGCGGAATAGAATCCTCATTCATAGTGAGCTGATTAAAACCGTCCTTTAAGTCCAATAAGGTAAACCATATTTTCCCAGACATATATTCTATACAATCCTCAATTAGGGGCAGCGGAAAATTGTCACGAACGGGTTTCTTGCTAAGGGCCCTATAGTCGACACACATGCGCGTTTCCCCACTCTTCTTCTTTACTAAAATTATTGCGGAAGCATAAGGCAAGTTACTCGGTCGTATAATATTCCTATTCAACAAATCATTAGTAATATTTTCAACTTCGGCTCTGTGGTGAAACGATAATCGTCTAGGGAGGCAGTAAAAAGGAGTATCATCTGTTAAACGGATCTTCATTTTATAATCATAGGGCTTTCTGTCGGTAACTAGAGGCGACAGATACGGATCACTTCCAACTGACACTATCGCTTCTCGCTTTGGTTTGTCTAACTCGGGTCCTAAGTCTATATCAGATTCGGGTGCTAAATCAATGGCATTAAGTTCGCGTAATGCATCAACGTATTCTTCATGGTAATCACAACTTTCACTAATTATAGGATGCCCTTCATTATCTTTTACTAAAGACGTATTAGGACCACTTTCAATAACCGCATCTCGATTATATTTATAATTACACATGTTCTCACTCCAGTCTTCATTTAATGATTTAACCAACTTCTAATCAGAAACGCTACGCTTTACTTTAGACGTAATATAACATTGATTAGTTTTATTTTTAGAACAAAAACGGAAATTTGACAATTCATTTATCCTTTTTTCAATACAGCTGTTTTCAAATTCACTTTCAGTCTGCTTATAAATTTTAATTAAATGTATGTTGGAAATTTTCATGAAATCTTGACCAAGTATCAATGACGTGTTCATTGTACCATCTGGAACTATTATTATAGGAATTTGTTTTATTGTATTTTGGAATCGTATTGCACACAAGATTGTGCCAACTGAACAAATTCTTCGTTTGCCAATACCGATAAACTTTGTTGGTGTTATTTTAGATGACAATTCAATATGAGGCGGAATTAATGATTTACGTATCAAACTAATTGGGTTACCGGAATCGAAAAGAGAATAAATATTCATAAAGCGTGTGAGTCTAACTCGATTTGGTTTGCAGAAGGCCACACTTACCCCTTGTTTAAAGTTTATATAGTCTTCATCGTCCAGCATATCCTCTGAGACTTCCCCAACGACAGCAGATCGATTCCGTTTCTTCGGGCAGTTGTTATGGATATGTCCCATCTGGTGGCAAATGAAGCATGACCCCGGGGGCCTTTGTGGTCTTGGGCAGCTACTTTGGTAATGCCCAAATTGTGAGCAATTGTAGCATCGGACAGCGGTTAAATCACCAGGAGCAGCAGTGGTGGTTTTTTTTTATTGGAAAATTGCGTGTGACTGTAGAAACGACAGGTTTAGTGGCAACACCTGATCGTCGCTGTTCATAGCGGTCCATAAGTCGAATAAGCTCACTTATAGTTTTCGCACCATACAACATGCCAATTTGGTTACTATTGTCCGGGATGCCATCGATGATAATATCGACCAGCTCGCCTTCATCTATATCTGCTTTGGATGCAATAGACTCGGAACTCTTCAGCTTACGCGCTCGTAGCTGGCGATATACTTCTTGCCTAGTGGTCGTACGTGTAAACATGGTGCGCAGCAAAGATTTCAGGTCATCATAGTTGGCAAGGCCATGATTGAAGACGCACTCTTTAGCAGTTCCAGTTAAACATCGTCGTAGGGCTAAGCATTTGCTTTTGTCATTATAATTTTTGGCTTCAATGTAATCTTCGAATTGGAGTAACCACCTATTAATATCATAGTGGTTCTCGCCACTGAACTTAGGAACGGCTGCGTCAAGTTCCCCCAGGTTTATATGCTTTCTTCCATACACTTGGTGCCCATCCTCCAAATACTGTAACCTATTCTGAAGTTCAATCATCTCGCTTCGTAATTTCAAAACTCGAATTTGCTCCTCTAGTTTCTCAGCCTCGCCGGAAACAAAAGACGGACCTACACCATCAGGTAAGCTAACAGCTTGTGCTCTCTCGTTGTATGAGACAATAGAAGCATCCGCACGCAGACTAACTGGGACAGCAGACACACCAATAACATTGGATGAAGTGGCCATAATAGGCACAGCAGAGTCATCAGTTCCAGCTATGGAATGTGCACCCGCATCTGAGAGTTCAACAGCGGCAACAGCGGCAGCAGCGATAAAATTATTGGAAACATCGACTTGTTCAGCAGGTTCTTCGAAAACAGCAGAAACGACTGGTTTGGCATCGGTTCTAGGTGTAATATTTGGCAACATAGTTGTGGTAGTTGCAAATTTGGCATTTCTATCAGTGGCGGCGGTCGTAACGACTTGTTTGGCAGCAGTGGAAGTAGTCATGGTTGATACCGAATGTGCAATTGTAGCCAGTTCAGCGGTGACAGCAGTTTTATTAGAGGCAGTAGTAGTGATAATTTGGTTGGCGGCAGAGCTGGTGGTAGTAGTCGGCGTCAACTGCATACTAGTTACAGCGATTTTACTAATAGCCCCAGTATACACTTGTTTTACAGCAGTAGACATTGTGCTAAGTGCGGTGGTGACTGGAGCAGTGGTCAAAATATTTTTTGGGGCGGTGGTAACCAAGACCGATGTGGTGGCAGCAGCATGTTGCGTCTTGTTAGAATTAGCCGCAGTCTCCATTTTTGTTGATCCACGGGTTAAAGACATATTTTTATCGTTCTCTATCTTTCTGATTCAAGAGGGTGGTGGAATTTTCACCCCACACCTGAATGCTATAATACTTCGTTCTTTCAACTTTATTTGAGTACAGGATTGCACCACAATCCTATGATTTGTTTTCTTGCACCTTGATAAATTGTGCGTCCTCTGCTTTTTCTCCTCATTCAACCGGAAGTGAGCATCTGTCAAAATCCGGCCGCAGAGTTGCTTTTCACAGGGCGCTATGTATGATTTAGTATAATAAACCAGAGTTGCTTTTTACTAACAGGGTACTTCATATATCTTAATATGCTAAAACATGAGGTGACTCATGTTACTTCAAAATAATATAATCTTTACACCAGTTTGGACGGATTTGGAATAATGTTACCATCAGATATGTTCCACGATATATGAGGTAAGTTAACATCACCCAAAACAATAATTGAATACAAAGCTTTAGTCATAAAGTTAACAGTTTTGAGCAGAGAGACATGTTGCATGTAGACTGAAAAATCTGATGCTGGAGGGATGTAGCAAACATATAAGTACATGGAGACGTTGTCTAGTTGAAGGCGGATGCATTTGAACTCAATGAAATCGATGTTAGGAACATTAACCTCTTCTGAAGGGATGGAGGAATGAACGGCAAGTAGAACACCGCGCCCGACTTTGTTCAAGCGATCATTTCTATATACTTGATAATCATTACAAAAAAACTCTGAATTGAAAACATGAGGTTTTAGCCAAGTTTCGGTAAAAGCAATTACGTTATATTTACAATGAAAAGATTTCAAAAAGAGATCAGTTAATTTGGTATTTAAACCTCTGACATTTTGATAAAAGATATTCACGAATTTAGTACTCAGTTTTTGACTCAACGTTATTACGAGAAATTTTCGCTACATTTTGAACATTCCTATTCGGTCTGTATTCAAACTCCCGCACAAGAGCCCCAGGAGGCCAAAACGAGCTGTCCAAAAGAGTATCGAAATCTTTCCCAGATACATCAATCTTAAACGAAGACATACTTCTTTGATATGTGAAATTAAATTTTCTAACAGTTACGCTTTGATCTTTAACTTTAGAAGAAATATGGCGCATCAAATCATCCTCGGTAGTGTTTGGATTGAACCTAGACACAAAAATAGATTTTTTGCTAGGAACCACAACCAGCTTACCAACGATTGGTTCAGACTCCATTGCAATAGTTGGAGATTCCGGGTTTTTCCTAGTGGACGTTTTTGAAGAGGCGTTCTTCGACGTTGCTCGGACAACCGTACTAGGAATTGGAGAAGCCAAATCGATAAGTTCAAGGGGTTGAGGCAAGTTCGGCACTGTTGAAGTAGTAGGCCGATCATCCGTACGCCTGCGCTTGTTTTCGCGATTATCAGGGCATTCCAAATGAGGCGAATTCACCAAAGCTTCCAAGGTTTTGAAAATATTTTCATATTTCTAGGCTAGGGCCATACGAACGCGCAGCGCAAGGACCTGCCAAGCGGCGAAGTCAGCGTGAACTATCCCAGTAAAGGCAACTATAACAAGCTGCCGAACATCAAAAAATGCTTCATCACTCTAACAAAGGCTCCTATAAAGCGGGCCAACAATAGCAACATCCCCGAAAAGCCCCTTGTCAAGCGCCCAACGGCAAGGTCGGATAATTAAAGCGAAAGCAAGAAGAGGGGTAAGTTGGTCCATTCTTCTAGACCTTACAATCATAATTACTTAGTAATTTTTAGTATTATAGCCTACCATAACTTAAACCCATACCAGGTGAACTGCAGTTGGTGACCGCTGCCCCTTGGTGGACACCCCGTTTTACCCCTCGGTTAAACCCCATCGAATCCGAAGTGAACCATCGCCTTTGTTTAGCCAATTCTTATAATTTTTTTTTCCTCGCTTATTTTTTTGGACATTTGACTTTGTCTCAGTTTTTTCTTTGTTTTTGTTCAGACGTACTAAAATGACCACAGCGTCACTCGTGCGTGTGACTCATTACTGGAGTTTGGAAATCGCTTCAACGAGTCCCCAGTAACATTCACTCCGTATTTTCCCTCGAGATCCAGAAAAAGCAACTCTAGGCTCTATGGGAAAAATAAAGGAAGTGTTCGGCAGTTATTCACGACAACTGCCTGAAGAAGATGGTACCATGGCCACGCGAATGGCTAGAATTCAGTACCAGAACTGCTACACAGCATACCTAACGTGCGCGGCATTGCTGGTTGAAGCCATACATAATCTTACTTTTATGCGTTAGACGTCATCAACTGTTAATCCCAGCACCCGGGAGCCTGAGGTGACTTTGCGCTCAGGCGTTAAGCTTCTGCCATGCGACACCGACATTTCTTATGGTAGCTAAAGCATGGCCATCATTTCGGGATCTCTGCACGTCTATCTACAGGGTGGCTAATGAAAGCCGCTACCAAAAAAAAATTAAATAACTTTTTTTCTATTTATTGAATCTGGTTAATTTTATTTTTATTTTGCAGATTGACGTTTACATTTAACAAAAATGGATACCTGGGACACTGAAACAAGAATTTGGATTGTCCGCCGCTATCACGCACTGGAGTCCGTAGTTTCGGTTCAAAGAGAGTATAGGCGCACGTTTGGCGGCAATCCTCCGAGCAGATGGACCATAATAAGACTTGTAAACAATTTTGCCGAGCATGGGATAGTCAACAGAAGACCTTACCATCGAAACCCTTCAGTTCGAACGGAGGAAACAATCGCTGCTGGAGCTGCTGCCATACAAAACAATCCACGTGTTTCGACAAGAAGCTTATCTGCTCAAATGGGTGTAAGCAGACAGTCATTACAGTGAATTATGCACAAAGATTTGGACTTATTCCCATATAAAATTCAAATCGCCAACAAACTGAACGCTGCAGACTTGCCGATTCGCTTGGAATTTTGCCAGAAGATGCTTCAAATGGTGGAAGAGGATGGAAACATGTTGAACTGTCTTTTCATGTCTGACGAGGCCCATTTCGATTTAAACGGCAACATAAACAAACAAAATTGTCGAATATGGAGTGCTTCCAACCCACAGATACTCCATGAGACGGAATTGCATCCACTTCGTGTCACAGTGTGGTGTGCAGTTTCATCACGCTGCATTGTCGGGTCCTACTTCTTCGAAGAAAACGGTCACACCGTTACGGTTACTGGAGACCGTTACTTCAGCATGTTGGGAGAGTTTTTCTATCCAGAATTACGCCGAATGAGAATTTCTTTCAACTCTGTGTAGTTTCAGCAAGATGGTGCAGCTCCTCATATAGCCCAACCTGTTATGACAGAATTGCGACGAAAATTTCCCAATAAGCTGATATCCAGAAACTCCACATTCCGTTGGCCACCCAGGTCGCCTGACCTTACTGCACCTGATTTTTTCCCTTGGGGTTATTGCAAACAGGAAGTCTTCAAAGCAAAACCAACAAATTTGAATGAACTAAGGCAATCCATTCGAGAAACAATTGCGGCTATTCCTGTCTCAACTCTCCAAGCAGTAATGAACAACTTTTTGGTAAGATGCCGCACATGCATCGACGAGCAGGGAGGGCATTTAAATTCCATTATTTTTAAAACTAATTAAGCTATATTTAATAAAATTTAATGAGCTTTAACATGAATAAAAGAAAAATGAATTCCAAACACCGAGAAAAAATTATTTGAGTTTCTTAATGGAGCAAAATTCATCAGCCACCCTGTATATTAACAATGCGCGTTTAAGTGCAGTAGAGGAACTCTATCACTTAAACCAAAAAACTCGGGGTAAGGCCAGGGATATCGTAAAGAAATTACCTTTAACAAATGCCGGTTTAGCCACTGCGTGGCCAAAAATACTTTTAAACCTGCCCACGGTTACAGGCGAGCGTGGTATAGACATTAAACAATTACAAGGCAGTTTTAATACTTGTGCTGTAAATAATTGTATTTCACTCCTGCAAATGCATGGTATCGATATCGACAATTGGGATATCGACAATTGGAAGCATATTGTGAAGACAACTTTGTAAAGACGATGATCAGGAATGACCAGGGAAGTTACGTGGTGGCACTGCCATTTCGAAAGGAGTTTCCCGACGACATCAAAATTGGATGCTCCCGAGGCAGACAGTACATCAATTCGTCCGTAACGAGTCAACGATGTGCCGAAGAGCGGACCTAAAAAGTGAATATCATCGAGTGCTGCAGGAATATATCACGCTGGGGCACATGAAGCCCGTGATCCCAGGTGAAGGTAAAATACCTGTTACCTACCTCACCATGTAGTCATCAAACCCGATAGTACCTCTAAATAGGTATGTGTCGTTTTTAATGCCTCTACTCCCTCATCGAATGGAGTTAGTTTGAATGATGTACATTACCTCATTGCCCTGCTGTTGAAGTGGAGGCTTTTTAAGTATGTTTTTAACGCAGACATCGAGAAGATGGATAGGCAGATTCTTCTACACCCCGACAATACCAAATTTCATAGAATCCTGTTCAGAGAGTCCTAAAATGAAGACATAGTGGATTATGATCTCCGTTCGGTAACCTTTGGCGTAAAATGTGCTCCATATTTAGCTATCAGGACTCTCTTTCAATTAACAGAAGAAGTCAGTTGTAAGTTTCCCTTAGCATCTAGCATATTAAGTCAGCATATGTACAGCAATACGTACGCTGGACGAACTAACCGACGCACTCAAGGCAGCTGGATTCCCCCTCGGAAATGGACAGTATATTCGAAAGAAAGCCTGTCAGCCTTGCCAAAGGGGCGTATATTAAAAGAGACGTTTCTGGACATTGATGACCTTAGCTAGGCCAGAATGTAAGGCATTTGATGGTGTGATTTTAGTGTCCAGGAAATCCCCGTAAAACCTAATTAAACCAAACGTGAGGTTTTATCCTAAGTGGCGAAATTGCTCAATCCCGCAGGGTGGTTAGAAGCAAAAATTTGATGCAGGACATATGGTAGATAGATTGGGATGATAACCTTCCATCCGGTCCTCATCGACGCTGGGAAAACTTTCACATAAATTATGCCCACATTTCAGATATAAAGATCCCCAGGTGCATTCAATTCACACCGTGGATTGAAATCGGGTTTCAAGGTTTTTGTGATGGGTCGGAAAAGGCATATGTGAGAGTGCGCGAACCCAGCAGAGAAAATGCTCTGTATGTAAATTTCCTTGTACGCAAAAGCAAGGTGGCCCCGGTGAAAACCGGCTCCTTACCGAGGCTGGTGGCAGAGGACTTTGCTGATGGAAACAGACCTGGAACAAAGGGTCATAAAAACCCACAACACACGAACGTCAGATAGGCAGGATATCTTGGAACGCTTTTCTAACTTCTAAAGAGCTCTAAGAGTTATGGCACGGATTTACCAATTCTACCAGAAACCGCATCCGGTGCATAAACAAACCCCGCGCAGAGACACCTCAGAGATAACATCGGAGGAAATTAAAATGGCAAAAAATCGGCTTATTCTCTTAGCCCAGAAGCGGTGTTACCCCGAGGAGTATTAGACCCTTACAGAATCCGGATCAGTGATCTCCAAAAGTCCAGTCCGCACTCCACCGCTTTCTGGATGGAATCATGCGAGTGGTAGGGAGATTAGCTCTGTCAGCATTACCATGTAGCGAAAGCTATCCAATCATTCTATCCTACGATTGCCAGTTTTCGCGACTTCTGGTCGCCATTCTCCGATTTGATCTCCCTGCACGTGGTAAACCAACTAATGCTGAGACTTTTGCACCCAACCTATTGGATCGTCAGAAATAAAAATTTAGTTAAACGCCTGATTAATAAATGCAAGGTTTTTCTCATTTATAGGAAAAGGACACACGAACAACTGATGGCAGTGCTCCCGCCTGAACGAAAAACGGTAGGACGGTCATTTACCAATACCGGGGTGGATTTTACGGTCCCATTTGAGATAAAAAATTATACGGGAAGAGCCTGCTTAAGAACGAAAGGATATATTTGCGTTTTCGTTTGCCTAACGGGTTCGGGCGCTTTCCGAGTCAAGCCACGATGTTTTGGGTATTGAGGCCAGCGATGAAGACCTCCAACAAATTTACTCATTTGTGTCATCTACCGCCGAACCACCGGTACTTAGACCTCCACTGTCGAAAATACGGTCGGTAGTTCATCGACGCCACGCCAACGCATAAGGGGTACTCCACAGGGGAGCCACCACCACAGTGATGGCCATGGTCATGAAAAGGGGCGGACCTAGACAGTATAGGCGATCATTGAGCCCGGACAAGCAAAGTCCACGATATCCTGGGGCCTAGCGCTTCGACTAAATCTACTCCCACGGAACGAAAGGGAGTCCGGAAACCTGACGTTGAAGGGCTGGAACGAGGGGCTGCAAATTAGGGCAAAGGTGCTAGCGAACCTTATGATGCGCGTGTGGTTGATGAATTCGACAACCTGCGCCTTGCAGACCCCTCGTTCTATCGCACCAGCGCGGTATCCCTGGTTCTGGGAGCAGATGCTTATGTAGCTATTCTTTGTCCTGGACTTATGCCAGCAAGCCCAACCCAACCAGCAGTGTAAAATACGATCTTCGGATGGGTCATATCGGGACGCACTCTCTATTGAAAGAGATGATATCAAGATTAGGTTTCAGTGAGTGAATTGTTCAATGAATTATAATTTGTAAGTGAAATTTTTTTTGTTGCAGTAATACTGCAAGGCGGGCGGCATTATCAGCTCAAACTCACCTGGAAGTGTCGCTGGCAGTCACTCGTTGCCAAGCTCTCCTTTTCGCACGGATCTTGTCAAACTGGTCCCGTTGTATGGGGCCACCTTCTGTGAGGCCTATAAAAGCGGTGACTTGCAGTAATTTCCTTCTTCTTTTCTTTTTCATACCAGCGACAATCCAGGTGAGTCTACCCACATCATTTTTATATATTTATATGCTTAGATTGCGAAAATACATTTGTGCGAAATACATTGTTTATATTACTAATTAATAAGCAAAAGTGTATTTAGTTGGTGGAAGTTAGGCAAAGGTAGAAGTGTGTGAAAGTTTTCCGATTGTTTCAAGGACTGGCTCACCACGTTCCTCCTTTTCCGGAATTCAAGAGGAATTCCGCCCTTAGCTTTTATCCCCGCTCAAACAACATGTAACATCGAAAAAAGTGGGTTTTTACGAGACAAAATATCGATCGATAGATGGATTCTTTTTGACCAGTAAATATCCAAAAATGTATGTTTTTCCATCACTATTTTATGGCCTTCATATTAAAAAAAAAATACTACGCACAAGTATTATTTTATTTAATCAAAAGGCTTACAGCATGAAGCCTGAAATGTACATATAGCTTATTCATTTCTTTTCTCTCTCCCACGTCCATGCCAACCTATGTATGTGTCTAAAAATATGTTTTAATTATTGAGTACATATGTTGACGAGGTTATCAGTCCTATTCCCATTTTGTTATACCTAACAATTCTTATACTCCAATAAACACAATTATGTCACTCCAAATTGTTACGAGTATAGGTATGCACAGCCAACAGTGACAATCGGAAAGCTTTTCTAGTTCACCATATATAAAAGCTGAAAAGCTTTCAAAGAAAAAATTGTGAAAACAGCTTTCAAAATTGTATTTATTTATAAAAAAACATGAATTCAAACAAAATTGTTGAAGTGTATGTAAGTTTAGTCCATTTTTTTAAATTCCGATAGACTGAAGGAGTAGGAGTTTATAACAAACTTCAGGCTGCTACGGTAGTGCGCTCGAAAATCGCTCTGCATCTTTTTTTTTTTTTGAAATAACGGTAAATCGTATATATCTCAAAAACGATACCATAGAATCAAAAATAAACCTGGATTTTCGGAATCACGGGGTGGTTTTCAGCTGTAGACCTGTGTTATTATTGTTTCTATTTTTTAATAATTATATTTTTTTTAAATTAGTTAGAAATCTTTTAGTTCTTTAGAATAGAATAGGAAAATTTTAAATGAAAGCGCCAAAGCTGTTTTTATAGATCCCTTTCGGAAGGTGCTAGACTTTATCATTGGATAAATTTTGGCACGCTCTGCTAACCATTAACCTAACAGAGAGCTGGTTTTTGTGTCAGCTAAAATTCTGGCTTTATTTACATTGAGAATGCACCGCCAATTGGCGGCATTGATCATTGCCCATAAAGGATTTTTTGTTGGTAGTGTACGTACATTTTCTTTTCTTTGTACACCGACCGATATTCGTGCCCATCGGTTTTGTTTATTATGTATACCAACAATTCAATTGAATTTTTGTTTTTACAATCTGTGAAATTTAGTGTGATTATAGATCCTAGCACGGAGAACACAATGGTGGAACTATCTCGTTTTTGAACTAGCCTAAGTTTGGCTTTTTCCGCTTATTGGCACAGAATTACTCTTTGTGAGACCAGGTTGAAAGCCAATCATATCAAGTTTATGTATGAGTAAAGAGCGATAAACTAGGTCAAATTCTTGGGGGCCGGAAATTCCTCATGAATTCCGCGGCAAACGAGGGGCGTCGAGGTGCCGAGTCCCAAAGTCCTTTCAGGTTGAAAAACTTCACCTTTAAATCACTGAGTTGACACGGAGAGTTAATTTTTAAATTTCAAAAGAGAGAGAAGAGAGCTGGGTGATCGCAGAAGGCGAACCCCATCAACCGATTCCGGCAAAGGGACTCGGAACAAGAATTCCAAAGGTTTCAGCAGGATTTCCAGTACCGAGTACCCGGTACCCGATTGCTTAACAGCGACACCTACAATCGGCTATGGAGCATTTGGGTGCCGACCTAAACAAAGTGGTTATTGTCGATTTGCCCTTACAAAATCCATACTGAGAATTTGTAATCAATTTGGGGAGAGAAAATTTTCTATAGACGACTTACACCCACTTATATAAAAAGACAGATAAAACAAATCGTTTAGAAGTTGGTAGGTGTATCTCTCACACTTTTTAGAAATCATGTCGGTAATAAACAGAGCCATATTTGAATGACTCCTTTAATGTCGTCGGATGCAATACAACATTTTCACTGTTTAAATTTGTGACATAAGTAGATTGAGGTCTTGTAAAGGGTATATACGGGTATTTATTAAGCGAAGAAACTATTTTTAAGAAATAATTAGACTTTAAGAACAGATCAAAGAAATTTGCAAGCTATAGATTGTGCTAGAAATGTTATCCTTAAATTGCATACTCGCAGAAAACCCTTTCACCCTGCGCTTACAGCTTAAGAAACCATAAAATTACTTGGGGTTACAAATAATGTTCTTTTTAATTTTACATATGTAAGCTTCGAATCACTTTTTACTAAATTCTAAACACTTTTCTGGTATAATTTAAAGCAACGAAATATTTTATTTTTTTTAATTTTTTAGTTCTCTTGCTAACCAGACTTGCGTAGGTTTATCATATAATCAGCTTAGGTACAGGGTGGCTAATGAAAGCCGCTACCAAAAAAAAATTAAATAACTTTTTTTCTATTTAATGAATCTGGTTAATTTTTTTTTTATTTTGTAGATTGACTTTTACGTTTAACAAAAATGGATAACTGGGACACTGAAACAAGAATTTGGATTGTCCGCCGCTATCACGCACTGGAGTCCGTAGTTTCGGTTCAAAGAGAGTATAGGCGCACGTTTGGCGCCAATCCTCCGAGCAGATGGACCATAATAAGACTTGTAAACAATTTTTCCGAGCATGGGACAGTCAACAGAAGACCTTACCATCGAAACCCTTCAGTTCGAACGGAGGAAACAATCGCTGCTGTAGCTGCTGCCATACAAAACAATCCACGTGTTTCGACAAGAAGCTTATCTGCTCAAATGGGTGTAAGCAGACAGTCATTACAGTCAATTATGCACAAAGATTTGGACTTATTCCCATATAAAATTCAAATGGCCAACAAACTGAACGCTGCAGACTTGCCGATTCGCTTGGAATTTTTCCAGAAGATGCTTCAAATGGTGGAAGAGGATGGAAACATGTTGAACTGTCTTTTCATGTCTGACGAGGCCCATTTCGATTTAAACGGCAACATAAACAAACAAAATTGTCGAATATGGAGTGCTTCCAACCCACAGATACTCCATGAGACGGAATTGCATCCACTTCGTGTCACAGTGTGGTGTGCAGTTTCATCACGCTGCATTGTCGGGCCCTACTTCTTCGAAGAAAACGGTCACACCGTTACGGTTACTGGAGACCGTTACTTGAGCATGTTGAGAGAGTTTTTCTATCCAGAATTACGCCGAATGAGAATTTCTTTCAACTCTGTGTGGTTTCAGCAAGATGGTGCAGCTCCTCATATAGCCCAACCTGTTATGACAGAATTGCGACGAAAATTTCCCAATAAGCTGATATCCAGAAACTCCACATTCCGTTGGCCACCCAGGTCGCCTGACCTTACTGCACCTGACTTTTTCTTGTGGGGTTATTGCAAACAGAAAGTCTTCAAAGCAAAACCAACATATTGGAATGAACTAAGGCAATCCATTCGAGAAACAATTGCGGCTATTCCTGTCTCAACTCTCCAAGCAGTAATGAACAACTTTTTGGTAAGATGCCGCACATGCATCGACGAGCAGCGGGGGCATTTAAATTCCATTATTTTTCAAACTAATTAAGCTATATTTAATAAAATTTAATGAGCTTTAACATGAATAAAAGAAAAATGAATTCCATACACTGAAAAAAAAAATTATTTGAGTTTCTTAATGTAGCAAAATTCATCAGCCACCCTGTATGTACATATGCTAATGGCTATATTTATTTGAATGCTTATAACTTTTGTATTAGTCCATCGATTTTATTGGATGAAAACTTATTTTTTTCGTAATAAAACAGAGCTTACAGGGAAAAATAATAAAAAGTTTTCAATATCCTTCCTCTCAAAGTACAATTTTTTATATATTTTTACACAAAAAAGAAGGTAAAAATCCGTATTGATTGTGCATTATCTTCGAACCTACAGGGCCTTGTAGGCATTGTTTATAGCAAATTTTATAAGCTTTTAAAGTTATAGAACCGTTTTGAAATTGCTCAATTGGTTCTTGAGATGTACTTGATTAAGTCAAGCCATCTTTTTTTTTTTTTAAATAACGGTAGATCTTAAATATGTCAAAACCGGTACCATAGAATCAAAAATAAACTCGATTTTCGAAATCAGGGGGTGGTTTTACATACGAATTTCATATTCGCGTCTCTGGTATAGAAAAAAAGTTCGAATTTGTAGACTAGTGTAATCATCATAAAAAAGAAAACTTATTATTCTTGCCCTTGAGCTCATTTATAGTCATTGTACAAAACAGACTATTTTCAACATACATAGCTACACAAATCCCACGATCCCTCCTATCAAATCGGAACAAATGGTAACCGTTAACTTGACTAGTCGATGGACTAGTATGATGAGTCTCAAAAATACATAAAATATCGACATTGGAATCTTAGAACAGGTATCTAAGCTCATCAATATTGTTTAATAAACTTTGTGCATTAATGTGACAAATTTTTAGTCTCATTTTACTATTTACGCTGGAAACACATTGTCTTTGGAACTTCCTGTTTGTCTAACTGAAGAACTTCCGATTGGCTAAGCTAGAATTACTTAATTAGCCCTAAGTCTTTATTTAATAAATTGGTGAAGAAAGCTGGAGTCGAGAGATACCCTAGGTCAAACACCATTCAATAGAGAAACTTCTGGGCTTGGTAGTGAAATTCTTTCCAATAAATACTAAATCGCCTGAGTCGACGACACATGCTGAGGATCTGAGTTAGCATGTCTTTTAACATATACAAGCAGTATCTAACGTATCACGTCTGTGTAATCTTTAATGAATGACATCTCAGTTTCCAGAACATCTCTACGATCACAGGCATACTCTATCATTCAAGAGACCACGCTTCCGTCCACCGAATTGTAGTTAAAATTGCTCAAACCTTTTACAGAATATATCTATTATATTGCTCTCGGAGTCCTGCATATGCTTCCCAAGAAAAAGAGTATAAAATGCGAGAATCTTTCAGCGGTTCAATGTCGCTTCCGACAAGGATGGGTTTATTGTTATTATTATGCAATTTGAGTGAAATTTTGCACAACTTACTTTAGACTATAACATTTTTTTAATGAACAGCTTAATGCACATATTTATGTAACATGGCAACCCTAGATTATGTCCGAAAAATTACAAAAATCAAACAAGCATGAAACTAACCGAACAGTTGAAGAGAAGAACTCCGTAATGTTGCTTTAAGAACGAGGTTGAAGTTTTATAAAATTTGTAATTAATAATTTGAAAAATCCAAATCGCTTCAATAAGTTAAATTCCCTATATTGTCGTAACATACTTTATTGAATTTGATCAGTGTGAAGTCGCAGCAATTACTTGTGCATATAATTTAAATGAGCTTAAATATATAAAGCGAATCATTTTTCTAACCGTTAACTAAAACTACCTAAATATCTAAACCTCATACTACTTAAAATAAGTGAAGCTAAATTTAAGAAAAACTGAATAAACTGAAAACTGAAATATTTCTAATAATAAAACTAAGCTAAAAACTTTGTTTATTTACACGGGAGCTCAACCAAAACCTACAGCTGAGCGTTTGAATTGACATTACATTTGCTGAAAGAAAATAAAATAATAAAGAACAAAAAATCTAATAGAGTTTGTGCTAATTAAAAGTCTAACCACGTGAATAAAATTGCATTTACATACGTAATAGAGTATGGCATTTAACAGCAGAAACAACCGTTCGACGAACAAACCCAAGAAATATGTATAAAAAAACCTTTTGAAAATTTAATAAATACATAAGAAAATCGTGGCAAAGTAAATAAGCGAACTCCAGTTGAAAGGAACAGTAGTAGGTAAATAATGTGTTTAAATGAACGACAATAAAGCAGAGCAACAAGATAGGGAAAAGAAAATATATGATCTGCGGTCAAGAGAGAGAGAATTAGACGAAAATAAAATATAAACGAATCAAAATTTTGAAGACGAAATTTTAGAGGACAGAGATAGTCATGGCAGTGAGAGTGCTATAGAAACAAAAAATAGTGAATTGTTGGAACGTGTGGAAACTGAAACAAAAGAAATGGCAACAAGTGAACTAAACGAGTTAATAAAACTACTTGCAAATAAGTTTGATGATAATAATAAAGCTGCTATTTCTGGTAATGGGTTTTCAAAAATTATTTGTGATTTTGATGGCAAATCAATACCTGTTGCAAAGTGGTTTGAAATTTTTGAAAGTAATGCTGAGGCATATGAGCTTAGTGCGAAACAAAAATATGTGCAAGCCAGAAATAAAATCGTAGGTGTCGCAAAATTGTTGTTTAGGCGAGATGCCTAAAGTCTTAAAAAATGTGCCACCCTAATGTAACTTTAGCGCCCTTCCAATCACTAACACCAACCCACCCACCTGTATGGGCATGCATGCATATTCGTGTTTTGTCAGCGCACATATACATGCATGGGGGTGTGCATGTGTGGGTTCACCTCCCCTTAAAACCGGAGGATAATTTTCAGGTTCAACGGTTGTCCTTGATTACAAAACCGTCTAGTTCTTCAGCGACACTCAACGCAGTTACATCGTCGCGGCCACCCCAGGATTTTCCACAGCAGCCAACTATTCTTAAAGGCAAACTAATTTTTTTGTAATTATCTTTTATCCAAATATACGGCCACTTGATTATAACGAGGATTCTCGTTTTCTTATTTCTTTCTCTATTTAATATCACAATTCGACCGCGGTGCTTTTGAGCCACGGCCGCTCCACCGAAGCACTACTGTCGCACTTGTTCACAAATGAAGCATTCCTTTATATTGCTGACTTTCATGGCAATTTGGATTTTGAGCTTTCGGCCATGATTGCCCCTCCCCCCTCCACTAGAGAACTGTATCCGCGCCTGAACGGCTTGAGGTTCGAAACGCACTAGATGCGCACCAGTTCAGAACTAGAGATTTTCGCCACAGGGTACATACATACATAGGTACAAGCGACGAAGACAGTAAATTTCGCTTCCGACATCTCTCGAATTGCAATACAACTATTCGAATACTACTATTCAAATAAAACTATTCGATTAAACGGATAAATTATTCGAATAAACTATTCCAATTTTTTGAAATCAATATTATTATTCCTTTATTCGAATAGTATTTGTTGGAATATTATTCGAAAATAGTCCCACTGCTAACAAAAGCTATTTATTAGCGGTGCTTCACCTACCAGCTAATAACCTTCATTAAAATAATACAAACTTTATCATTGAAAACCAACACTTTGCCTCTTGACTTACCGACAATAGATTATTCATCTTTCCACTGTTGGGCGGAATTCAGACTTAAGATTTATTGGTCTAGCTTTTGGTGAGTGCTAGTCATTTTATTAACGTAGTTCTCCATGAAGAACCATCAGCTAATTTGAACCACATAAAATATGTCAGAAAATCGATCCGCCGCAACATCCCGTTGCCCGCTAGTGCAGTCTCAAGCGATTTCCAAGCAGTATTTGCGTTTTCAATACAAGGGAAGCGCCCCTTTAAGACCAGATATGACTTAGCTGCGAATTTCCACGAGCCCTAATTTTGGCGACCTTTGAACTTTTTCAATACCCATTGCTATTTGCATGAACACTTGATTCTAACCCCAAAACCACCACAATTGTTCGTTGTACAAAATAAAAGTTATGTTGGTACACTGCACCTGTTGGACCACTTGCGCCTGTATTTATAATGTAATTTTCTAGTGCTCTGCACTTTTCGGTTCACTTGTGTGGCCTATGTATAATTAAAATAAACAGTTTTTTTGATTTCAATTATAATTTTATTGCTTCACGATACTTTTTCGCAACCGGCAACTCTCAACTATAAACTAACTTAGCGGCTTTTTCCGTATACCAACGCCAAAGATCCCGTTCGGTGCACTCCTGTATATAATTGGTATCAAAGCCTAAATGTAAGCTGTTTTTCGGAGTACCAATTGTATACAGGGCTGCACCGACACCCTAAGTATTGGTAAGCGTATGCCCACTAAATCACCCTTCCTACGAAAAGAAGAATTTGATGAGGTGGTCAGGCTCTTCACATTATTTTTGCCCTTAATACGCACTCAAGTGAAATTGCTTTGAAAGAACGAGTTTGGAAAGCATTTAAAACGACCTCCCTATTTCTTTCCGTTCGTTCACAACAATTTACTTGCTACTGGAAGAAAATATTTACATACATTTTAAAAGATAAGTATTTGTTTTATTTTTTTTTAACTAATTAATTTTACATATATATTTTAGTGTTAAATTTTAATTGAATCTTTTTTCAAGTAATATGCTACAACTTACTTCTAAATCTTCAGTTTACTATATTTATTCTATTTTTGTGTACAATTTTTTCTTGTTAATTAATTTTATCAGGGACCGTAATATTTACACCATGAATTTGCGTTACAGAGTAAGCTCCTCTAATATATGTTTGTATGCTTATTTCTAAGTTCTACCTCTAGAGAACTTTATCATTTATTTTAAGATTTATTGGTCGCGCCGTTTAATCGTATAAAGTCTTATAGCTAATTTTATGTTTATTAATTAATTGTTTTGCTATTTCATGAGTTTTTTGCATCCTAAATTTAACTTCTTTACTATAATTTTCTACATTATAAATAGGAGATATGAAATTTTCGCACATAAGATATGACTTTTGACCTGTCCGATATTTCTTTGGAACCAAAATTAGTGGGCTATTATAATTAGAAAAACTTGGTTCTATTAAATAATTTGGCAATAAATTATCAACTTGGCTATTTATTTCTTGCCGTTGTGAGTAAGGCAAACGATGCTTTTTAATGTACACTGATTTTTTGTCAGTCAATCTAATTTTCTGTTCGTAAAAGTTGTTAAGAGTCATACGGTACATCGGCATATTATAAGCATAAATCAAGCAATTGGCATTGGGCATAGTTAGGCACTTGTTTTTGTAAAAATACTTTTTAATTCCTCTAAGAGTTTTGAACTTTCCGAACTTTCGTTAACTGTGTAAACGTTGTAATTGGTGATATCTTAATTTACTATATTACAATTGTTGACATATTTCACCTCATCGGTTATATTTATTATTAAATTATTATTATTATTATTATTATTATTATTATTATTATTAACAAAGAGGTTGTGACTGTAAGACAGTGTCTTTTATAGCACATCAAAGGTTCTTGATTACAGTGTAAATAATATTTATAACATTGAGCTCTTAAAATAAATACAATTAATTTCAAAAGAAGTAATAAATGTTAATAGAGAAAGGAAAGAAAGGGATAGAAAGTATTTGTAGTTTTTTGCAATAAAATTATGCTTACTGAACTGAAATAACCATGTATCACCCTCCTGTAGTTGCTCCTACTCAAAGTACCCTTGAGAGAATCAGGAATAGAGTTCCAGAGCCTTGCAGCATTAACAAAGAATAGCCTCGAAGAAGACAGATAGACATATCTGGGAATAATGAAATTGTGGTGCCTACAAGATTTAAAACTTATAAAATTTAGTTATTTGTGTCAACAATGCACTTCGCTGTAAAACCACCACTACAAATTTCTTGCGCATCTACAAAAACAGGGGTCTTAGATTTTTTCAAATTAAATAAACTATAAACTCCGCATCTTGGAGGAATTAATAAAGTGTCGGTAGTCGTACCGTGTAAAATTTTAATAATATGATTTTTTCTACCAATGCTAATTGTTATGCTATTGTTGGCATTGTCGATTATTCACTTATATGTTTTAAAAAAATTTTGCCGAGTATGTTAAAGTCGTCGTTAACTACATGTAATTTGTGCGGAATGAAAATATTTTTTATTAAATTAGTATTTACTGTACCTAAGATTTAATCCGTATCTGTTGTTACACCTGTTATCTTATTACTTTAAACGAGCTATTCTTGTGCATTTGTATATCTCGAAAACCGCTCAACCGATTTGGATGAAATTTGGTATGTAAAAAGTGTGCATATTCTAAGAAATTTTAAACGAGTGTTTCCGCATAGGATGCCTTTATGGGGTTGCCACCTGATTGCCACTTATTGTTGCCATCTGAGCTCATTATATCTTATAACTTTTACCGAGCTATTCTTGTATATTTGTATATTCAGAATATCTCCAAATGGCTTAACCGATTTGGGTGAAATTGGTATGCACTTAGGATATCACGTTATTAGAATTTTGATCAAGGTGCTGCCACATAGGACGTTTTACGGAGTTGCCAACGATCTAAATATTTTGTAATGAAATAAAATATGCCAATAGGTATCAAACGAAAGGTATTTTCTTACTTTATAAAAAAACATTTCACATTTCCACTTTTGTTCGGCAACAAAAATCCTACAAGAAAGCACACATACCGAAAATCACACTCATCCAAGGGGCTGATAAAGCGCACGCATTTCCAGTAAGGCCAACCTTTGCCATAACTGCGCATAAAACTTAAGGCCAACTTTTGAATTTGTCGAAGCGGAGCTAACTTCATTGATGCTCATGCAGGGTATGTCATATGTGGCGCTTGTAACCCTTTTGAACCTGAATTCATATTTCTCTTCTTCCTTTTTTTATTGAAAGAAACTCACTTCCACAAATTTTGCGATATAAATTCTTATTGATCTAGCGATAATAGTTGCATAGATAGGGGGTATAGAAGATCACATTTGTATGGGAGGTGCCACGCGCCCTTTTATGATTTCAAAAAGGGATAACTATTAGTAAAGGGACTTACTTTATACAAGGCCTTACTAAAATTGAGTAGTCTAGCATTAATACCTCCATAGATATTGAGTATGAAATTTCCTATTTTTATGGGAGATGCCACGCCCCCTTTTCCGATTTCAAAAAGGGATAGTATTGGGAAAGGGACTTACTTTATAAAACGCCTTACGAAAATTTAGTAGTCTAGCATTAATACCTCCAAAGATATTGAGTATAAAATTTCCCATTTGTATGGGAGGTGCCACGACCCCTTTCTCGATTTCAAAAAAAAGTACGTAAGAATCATGTCGGGCTATGTACCTGACCTGTGTGTAAGTTTGGTTAAAATCCGTGAACGCGTTTGAGCGTCAAGTGGCGACACGAAAAAAAGTGTTTACTTTTTATAATATGTACCTATAGATTATGTATAGATGAAAAATCTAGCGCTAATAGTTGCATAGATAGGGGGTATGGAAGATCACATTTGTATGGGAGGTGCACCGCTTACTTTTCCGATTTCAAAAAGTGATAGGTAATAGAAAAGGGACTTACTTTATACAACGTCTTACCAAATTTCAGTAGTCTAGCGATAATAGTTGCATAGATAGGGAGTATGGAAGATCACATTTGTATGAGATGTGCCACGCCCCCTTTTCTGCTTACGAAAGGGGATAGGTATTAGATAAGGCACTTACTTTATACACCGCCTTACCAAAATTTATTAGTCTAGCATTAATACCTCCATAGATATTGAGTACGAAAGTTCCCATTTTTCTGGGATGTGCCACGCCCCCTTTCCCGTTTTGAAAAAGGGGTAAATATTAGGAAAGGGACTTACTTTATACAACGTCTTTCCAAATTTCAGTAGTCTAGCGATAATAGTTGCATAGATAGGGGGTATGGAAGATCACATTTGTATGGGAGGTGCACCGCTCCCTTTTCCGATTTCAAAAAGTGATAGGTAATGGAAAAGGGACTTACTTTATACAACGTCTTACCAAATTTCAGTTGTCTAGCGATAATAGTTGCAGTAGTGGAAGATCACATTTGTATGGGAGGTGCCACGCCCCCTTTTCTGATTACGAAAAGGGATAGGTATTAGGTAAGGCACTTACTTTATACACCGCCTTACCAAAATTTATTAGTCTAGCATTAATACCTCCATAGATATTGAGTACGAAAGTTCCCATTTTTCTGGGAGATGCCAAGCCCCCTTTCCCGTTTTGAAAAAGGGGTAAGTATTAGGAAACGGACTTACTTTATACAACGTCTTTCCAAATTTCAGTAGTCTAGCGATAATAGTTGCATAGATAGGGGGTATTGAAGATCACATTTGTATGGGAGGTGCACTGCTCCCTTTTCCGATTTCAAAAAGTGATAGGTAATAGAAAAGGGACTTACTTTATACAACGTCTTACCAAATTTCGGTAGTCTAGCGATAATAGTTGCAGTAGTGGAAGATCACATTTGTATGAGAGGTGCCACGCCCCTTTTCTGATTACAAAAAGTGATAGGTATTAGGAAAGGGACTTACTTAATACACCGCCTTAAGAAAATTTAGTAGTCTAGCATTAATACCTCCAAAGATATTGAATATGAAAATTCCCATTTGTATGGGAGATGCCACGCCCCCTTCCCCGTTTTGAAAAAGGGGTAAGTATTAGGAAACGGACTTACTTTATACAACGTCTTTCCAAATTTCAGTAGTCTAGCGATAAGAGTTGCATAGATAGGGGTTATGGAAGATCACATTTGTATCGGAGGTGCACCGCTCCCTTTTCCGATTTCAAAAAGTGATAGATAATAAATAGGAAAGGGAATTACTTTATACAACGTTTTTCCAAATTTCAGTAGTCTAGCGATAATAGTTGCAAAGATAGGGGGTATGGAAGATCACATTTGTATGGGAGGTGCACCGCTCCCTTTTCCGATTTCAAAAAGTGATAGGTAATAGAAAAGGGACTTACTTTATACAACGTCTTACCAAATTTCAGTAGTCTAGCGATAACATTTGCATAGATAGGGAGTATGGAAGATCACATTTGTATGGGAGGTGCCACGCCCCCTTTTCTGATTACGAAAAGGGATAGGTATTAGGTAAGGCACTTACTTTATACACCGCCTTACCAAAATTTATTAGTCTAGCATTAATAGCTCCATAGATATTGAGTATGAAAGTTCCCATTTTTCTGGGAGATGCCACGCCCCCTTTCCCGTTTTGAAAAAGGGGTAAGTATTAGGAAAGGGACTTACTTTATACAACGTCTTTCCAAATTTCAGTAGTCTAGCGATAATAGTTGCATAGATAGGGGGTGTGGAAGATCACATTTGTATGGGAGGTGCCACGCCCCTTTTCTGATTACAAATAGGGATAGGTATTAGGAAAGGGACTTACTTAATACACCGCCTTACCAAAATTTAGTAGTCTAGCATTAATACCTCCATAGATATTGAGTATGAAAGTTCCCATTTTTATAGGAGGTGCCACGCCCCCTTTCCCGTTTTGAAAAAGGGGTAAGTATTAAGAAAGGGACTTACTTTATACAACGTCTTTCCAAATTTCAGTAGTCTAGCGATAATAGTTGCATAGATAGGGAGTATGGAAGATCACATTTGTATGGGAGGTGCCACGCCCCCTTTTCTGATTTCAAAAAGTGATATGTAATATTAAAGTGACTTAATTTATACAACGTCTTACAAAATTTCAGTAGTCTAGCGATAATAGTTGCAGTAGTGGAAGATCACATTTGTATGGGAGGTGCCACGCCCCCTTTTCTGATTACGAAAAGGGATAGGTATTAGGTAAGGCACTTACTTTATACACCGCCTTACGAAAATTTGGTAGTCTAGCATTAATACCTCCAAAGATATTGAGTATGAAAATTCCCATTTGTATGGGAGGTGCCACGGCCCCGTTTCCGATTTCAAAAAGTGATAGGTAATAGGAAAAGGACTTACTTTTTACATCGTCTTACCAAATTTCAGTAGTCTAGCGATAAGAGTTGCATAGATAGGGGGTATGGAAGATCACATTTGTATGGGAGGTGCCACGCCCCCTTTTCTGATTTCAAAAAGTGATAGGTAATATTAAAGTGACTTAATTTATACAACGTCTTACAAAATTTCAGTAGTCTAGCGATAAGAGTTGCAGTAGTGGAAGATCACATTTGTATGGGAGGTGCCACGCCCCTTTTCTGATTACAAAAAGTGATAGGTATTAGGAAAGGGACTCACTTAATCCACCGCCTTAAGAAAATTTAGTAGTCTAGCATTAATACCTCCAAAGATATTGAGTATGAAAATTGCCATTTGTATGGGAGGTGCCACGCCCCCGTTTCCGATTTCAAAAAGTGATAGATAATAGGAAACGGACTTACTTTATACAACGTTTTACCAAATTTCAGTAGTCTAGCGATAATAGTTGCATAGATAGGGGGTATGGAAGATCACATTTGTATCGGAGGTGCACCCCTCCCTTTTCCGATTTCAAAAAGTGATAGATATTAGGAAAGGGACTTACTTTATACAACGTCTTTCCAAATTTCAGTAGTCTAGCGATAATAGTTGCATAGATAGGGGGTATGGAAGATCACATTTGTATGGGAGGTGCCACGACCCCTTTTCTGATTTCAAAAAGGGATAGGTATTAGGAAAGGGACTTACTTTATACAACGCCTTACCAAAATTTAGTAGTCTAGCATTAATATCTCCAAAGATATTGAGGATGAAAGTTCCCATTTGTATGGGAGGTGCCACGCCCCCTTTTCTGATTTCAAAAAGGGATAGGTATTAATAAAGGGACTTACTTTATACAACGCCTTAAGAAAAGTTAGTAGTCTAGCATTAATACCTCCAAAGATATTGAGTATGAAAATTCCCATTTGTATGGGAGGTGCCACGCCTCCGTTTCCGATTTCAAAAAGTGATAGGTAATAGGAAAAGAACTTACTTTTTACATCGTCTTACCAAATTTCAATAGTCTAGCGATAAGAGTTGCATAGATAGGGGGTATGGAAGATCACATTTGTATCGGAGGTGCACCGCTCCCTTTTCCGATTTCAAAAAGTGATAGATAATAGGAAAGGGAATTACTTTATACAACGTTTTGTCAAATTTCAGTAGTCTAGCGATAATAGTTGCATAGATAGGGGGTATGAAAGTTCCCATTTGTATGGGAGGTGCCACGGCCCGTTTCCGTTTTCAAAAAGTGATAGGTAATAGGAAAGGGACTCTTTTCCGATTTCAAAAAAAAGTACGTAAGAACCATGCCGGGCTATGTGCCTGACCTGTGTGTAAGTTTGGTTAAAATCCGTCGACGCGTTTGAGCGTCAAGAGGCGACACGAAAAAAAGTGTTTGCTTTTTATAATATGTATAGATTATGTATAAATGAAAAATCTCATTTGTATGGGAGGTGCACCACTCAATTTTCCGATTTCAAACAGTGACAGGTAATAGAAAAGGGACTTACTTTATACAACGTCTTACCAAATTTCAGTAGTCTAGCGATAATAGTTGCATAGATAGGGAGTATGGAAGATCACATTTGTATGGGAGGTGCCACGCCCCCTTTTCTGATTACGAAAAGGGATAGGTATTAGGTAAGGCACTTGCTTTATACACCGCTTTACCAAAATTTATTAGTCTAGCATTAATACCTCCATAGATATTAAGTATGGAATTTCCCATTTTTCTGGGAGATGCCACGCCCCCTTTCCCGTTTTGAAAACGGGGTAAGTATTAGGAAAGGGACTTACTTTATACAACGTCTTTCCAAATTTCAGTAGTCTAGCGATAATAGTTGCATAGATAGGGGGTATTGAAGATCACATTTGCATGGGAGGTGCACCGCTCCCTTTTCCGATTTCAAAAAGTGAAAGGTAATAGAAAAGGGACTTACTTTATACAACGTCTTACCAAATTTCGGTAGTCTAGCGATAATAGTTGCATAGATAAGGAGTATGGAAGACCACATTTGTATGGGAGGTGCCACGCCCCCTATTCTGATTACGAAAACGGATAGGTATTAGGTAAGGCACTTACTTTATACACCGCCTTTCGAAAATTTAGTAGTCTAGCATTAATACCTCCAAAGATATTGAGTATGAAAGTTGCCATTTGTATGGGAGGTGCCACGCCCCCTTTTCCGATTTCAAAAAGTGATAGGTAATATTAAAGTGACTTAATTTATACAACGTCTTACAAAATTTCAGTAGTCTAGCAATAATAGTTGCATAGATAGGGGGTATGGAAGATCACATTTGTATGGGAGGTGCCACGCCCCCTTTTCAGATTTCAAAAAGGGATAGATATTAGGAAAGGGACTTACTTTATAGAACGTTTTACCAAATTTCAGTAGTCTAGCGATAATAGTTGCATAGATAGGGGGTATGGAAGATCACATTTGTGTGGGAGGTGCCACGCCCCCTTTTCTGATTTCAAAAAGGGATAGATATTCGGAAAGGGACTTACTTTATAGAACGTTTTACCAAATTTCAGTAGTCTAGCGATAATAGTTGCATAGATAGGGGGTATGGAAGATCACATTTGTATGGGAGGTGCCACGCCCCTTTTCTGATTACAAAAAGTGATAGGTATTAGGAAAGGGACTTACTTAATACACCGCCTTACCAAAATTTAGTAGTCTAGCATTAGTACCTCCATAGATATTGAGTATGAAAGTTCCCATTTTTGCGGGAGGTGCCACGCCCCCTTTCCCGTTTTGAAAAAGGGGTAAGTTTTAGGAAAGGGACTTACTTTATACAACGTCTTTCCAAATTTCAGTAGTCTAGCGATAATAGTTGCATAGATAGGGGGTATGGAAGATCACATTTGTATCGGAGGTGCACCGCTCCCTTTTCCGATTTCAAGTGATGGGAATAGAAAAGGGACTTACTTTATACAACGTCTTACCAAATTTCGGTAGTCTAGCGATAATAGTTGCATAGATAGGGGGTATGGAAGATCACATTTGTATGGGAGGTGCCACGGCCCCTTTTCTGATTTCAAAAAGGGATAGGTATTAGGAAAGGGACTTACTTTATACAACGCCTTAAGAAAATTTAGTAGTCTAGCACTAATACCTCCAAAGATATTGAGTATGAAAGTTCCCATTTGTATGGGAGGTGCCACGCCCCCGTTTCCGATTTCTAAAAGTGATAGGTAATAGGAAACATACTTAATTTATACAACGTCTTACCAAATTTCAGTAGTCTAGCGATAATAGTTGCATAGATAGGGGGTATGGAAGATCAAATTTGTATCGGAGGTGCACCGCTCCCTTTTCCGATTTCAAAAAGTGATAGGTAATAGAAAAGGGACTTACTTTATACAACGTCTTACCAAATTTCGGTAGTCTAGCGATAATAGTGGCATAGATAGGGAGTATGGAAGATCACATTTGTGTGGGAGGTGCCACGGCCCCTTTTCTGATTTAAAAAAGGGATAGGTATTAGGAAAGGGACTTACTTTATACAACGCCTTACGAAAATTTAGTAGTCTAGCATTAGTACCTCCAAAGATTTTGAGTATGAAAGTTCCCGTTTGTATGGGAGGTGCCACGCCTCCTTTTCCGATTTCAAAAAGTGATAGGTAATAGGAAACGGACTTACTTTATACAACGTTTCACCAAATTTCAGTAGTCTAGCGATAATAGTTGCAGAGATAGGGGGTATGGAAGATCATATTTGTATCGGAGGTGCACCCCTCCCTTTTCCGATTTCAAAAAGTGATAGATATTACTAAAGGGACTTACTTTATACAACGTCTTTCCAAATTTCAGTAGTCTAGCGATAATAGTTGCATAGATAGGGGGTATGGAAGATCACATTTGTATAGGAGGTGCCACGACCCCTTTTCTGATTTCAAAAAGGGATAGGTATTAGGAAGGGGACTTACTTTATACAACGCCTTACCTAAAATTTAGTAGTCTAGCATTAATATCTCCAAAGATATTGAGCATGAAAGTTCCCATTTGTATGGGAGGTGCCACGCCCCCTTTTCTGATTTCAAAAAGGGATAGGTATTAGGAAAGGGACTCACTTTATACAACGCCTTACCAAATTTAGTAGTCTAGCATTAATACTTCAAAAGATATTGAGTATGAAAGTTCCCATTTGTATGGGAGGTGCCACGCCCCCGTTTCCGTTTTCAAAAAGTGATAGGTAATAGGAAAGGGACTCTTTTCCGATTTCAAAAAAAAGTACGTAAGAACCATGCCGAGCTATGTGCCTGACCTGTGTGTAAGTTTGGTTAAAATCCGTCGACGCGTTTGAGCGTCAAGAGGCGACACGAAAAAAAGTGTTTGCTTTTTATAATATGTATAGATTATGTATAAATGAAAAATCTCATTTGTATGGGAGGTGCACCACTCCCTTTTCCGATTTCAAAAAGTGACAGGTAATAGAAAAGGGACTTACTTTATACAACGTCTTACCAAATTTCAGTAGTCTAGCGATAATAGTTGCATAGATAGGGGGTATGGAAGATCACATTTGTATGGGAGGTGCCACGACCCCTTTTCTGATTTCAAAAAGGGATAGGTATTAGGAAAGGGACTTACTTTTACAACGCCTTACCAACATTTAGTAGTCTAGCATTAATATCTCCAAAGATATTGAGGATGAAAGTTCCCATTTGTATGGGAGGTGCCACGCCCCCTTTTCTGATTTCAAAAAGGGATAGGTATTAATAAAGGGACTTACTTTATACAACGCCTTAAGAAAATTTAGTAGTCTAACATTAATACCTCCAAAGATATTGAGTATGAAAATTCCCATTTGTATGGGAGGTGCCACGCCCCCGTTTCCGATTTCAAAAAGTGATAGGTAATAGGAAAAGAACTTACTTTTTACATCGTCTTACCAAATTTCAATAGTCTAGCGATAAGAGTTGCATAGATAGGGGGTATGGAAGATCACATTTGTATCGGAGGTGCACCGCTCCCTTTTCCGATTTCAAAAAGTGATAGATAATAGGAAAGGGAATTACTTTATACAACGCCTTACCAAATTTAGTAGTCTAGCATTAATACTTCAAAAGATATTGAGTATGAAAGTTCCCATTTGTATGGGAGGTGCCACGCCCCCGTTTCCGTTTTCAAAAAGTGATAGGTAATAGGAAAGGGACTCTTTTCCGATTTCAAAAAAAAGTACGTAAGAACCATGCCGGGCTATGTGGGTGACCTGTGTGTAAGTTTGGTTAAAATCCGTCGACGCGTTTGAGCGTCAAGAGGCGACACGAAAAAAAGTGTTTTCTTTTTATAATATGTATAGATTATGTATAAATGAAAAATCTCATTTGTATGGGAGGTGCACCACTCCCTTTTCCGATTTCAAAAAGTGACAGGTAATAGAAAAGGGACTTACTTTATACAACGTCTTACCAAAATTTATTAGTCTAGCATTAATACCTCCATAGATATTGAGTATGAAATTTCCCATTTTTCTGGGTCCTTTTCCGATTTCAAAAAGTGATAGGTAATATTAAAGTGACCTAAATTATACAACGTCTTACAAAATTTCAGTAGTCTAGCAATAATAGTTGCATAGATAGGGGGTATGGAAGATCACATTTGTATGGGAGGTGCCACGCCCCCTTTTCAGATTTCAAAAAGGGATAGATATTAGGAAAGGGACTTACTTTATAGAACGTTTTACCAAATTTTAGTAGTCTAGCGATAATAGTTGCATAGATAGGGGGTATGGAAGATCACATTTGTATGGGAGGTGCCACGCCCCCTTTTCTGATTTCAAAAAGGGATAGATATTAGGAAAGGGACTTACTTTATAGAACGTTTTAAAAAATTTCAGTAGTCTAGCGATAATAGTTGCATAGATAGGCGGTATGGAAGATCACATTTGTATGGGAGGTGCCACGCCCCTTTTCTGATTACAAAAAGTGATAGGTATTAGGAAAGGGACTTACTTAATACACCGCCTTACCAAAATTTAGTAGTCTAGCATTAGTACCTCCATAGATATTGAGTATGAAAGTTCCCATTTTTGCGGGAGGTGCCACGCCCCCTTTCCCGTTTTGAAAAAGGTGTAAGTTTTAGGAAAGGGACTTACTTTATACAACGTCTTTCCAAATTTCAGTAGTCTAGCGATAATAGTTGCATAGATAGGGGGTATGGAAGATCACATTTGTATCGGAGGTGCACCGCTCCCTTTTCCGATTTCAAGTGATGGGAATAGAAAAGGGACTTACTTTATACAACGTCTTACCAAATTTCGGTAGTCTAGCGATAATAGTTGCATAGATAGGGGGTATGGAAGATCACATTTGTATGGGAGGTGCCACGGCCCCTTTTCTGATTTCAAAAAGGGATAGGTATTAGGAAAGGGACTTACTTTATACAACGCCTTAAGAAAATTTAGTAGTCTAGCACTAATACCTCCAAAGATATTGAGTATGAAAGTTCCCATTTGTATGGGAGGTGCCACGCCCCCGTTTCCGATTTCTAAAAGTGATAGGTAATAGGAAACGGACTTAATTTATACAACGTCTTACCAAATTTCAGTAGTCTAGCGATAATAGTTGCATAGATAGGGGGTATGGAAGATCACATTTGTATGGGAGGTGCCACGCCCCCTTTTCTGATTTCAAAAAGTGATAGGTAATAGAAAAGGGACTTACTTTATACAACGTCTTACCAAATTTCGGTAGTCTAGCGATAATAGTGGCATAGATAGGGAGTATGGAAGATCACATTTGTGTGGGAGGTGCCACGGCCCCTTTTCTGATTTAAAAAAGGGATAGGTATTAGGAAAGGGACTTACTTTTGAGTATGAAAGTTCCCGTTTGTATGGGAGGTGCCACGCCTCCTTTTCCGATTTCAAAAAGTGATAGGTAATAGGAAACGGACTTACTTTATACAACGTTTCACCAAATTTCAGTAGTCTAGCGATAATAGTTGCAGAGATAGGGGGTATGGAAGATCATATTTGTATCGGAGGTGCACCCCTCCCTTTTCCGATTTCAAAAAGTGATAGGTAATAGAAAAGGGACTTACTTTATACAACGTCTTACCAAATTTCGGTAGTCTAGCGATAATAGTGGCATAGATAGGGAGTATGGAAGATCACATTTGTGTGGGAGGTGCCACGGCCCCTTTTCTGATTTAAAAAAGGGATAGGTATTAGGAAAGGGACTTACTTTTGAGTATGAAAGTTCCCGTTTGTATGGGAGGTGCCACGCCTCCTTTTCCGATTTCAAAAAGTGATAGGTAATAGGAAACGGACTTACTTTATACAACGTTTCACCAAATTTCAGTAGTCTAGCGATAATAGTTGCAGAGATAGGGGGTATGGAAGATCATATTTGTATCGGAGGTGCACCCCTCCCTTTTCCGATTTCAAAAAGTGATAGATATTACTAAAGGGACTTACTTTAGTAGTAGTCTAGCACTAATACATCCAAAGATATTGAGTATGAAAGTTCCCATTTGTATGGGAGGTGCCACGACCCCTTATCTGATTTCAAAAAGGGATAGGTAATAGGAAAGGGACTCACTTTATACAACGCCTTACCAAATTTAGTAGTCTAGCATTAATACTTCAAAAGATATTGAGTATGAAAGTTCCCATTTGTATGGGAGGTGCCACGCCCCCGTTTCCGTTTTCAAAAAGTGATAGGTATTAATAAACGGACTTACTTTATACAACGCCTTAAGAAAATTTAGTAGTCTAACATTAATACCTCCAAAGATATTGAGTATGAAAATTCCCATTTGTATGGGAGGTGCCACGCCCCCGTTTCCGATTTCAAAAAGTGATAGGTAATAGGAAAAGAACTTACTTTTTACATCGTCTTACCAAATTTCAATAGTCTAGCGATAAGAGTTGCATAGATAGGGGGTATGGAAGATCACATTTGTATCGGAGGTGCACCGCTCCCTTTTCCGATTTCAAAAAGTGATAGATAATAGGAAAGGGAATTACTTTATACAACGTTTTTCCAAATTTCAGTAGTCTAGCGATAATAGTTGCATAGATAGGGGGTATGAAAGTTCCCATTTGTATGGGAGGTGCCACGCCCCGTTTCCGTTTTCAAAAAGTGATAGGTAATAGGAAAGGGACTCTTTTCCGATTTCAAAAAAAAGTACGTAAGAACCATGCCGGGCTATGTGCCTGACCTGTGTGTAAGTTTGGTTAAAATCCGTCGACGCGTTTGAGCGTCAAGAGGCGACACGAAAAAAAGTGTTTGCTTTTTATAATATGTATAGATTATGTATAAATGAAAAATCTCATTTGTATGGGAGGTGCACCACTCCTTTTTCCGATTTCAAAAAGTGACAGGTAATAGAAAAGGGACTTACTTTATACAACGTCTTACCAAATTTCAGTAGTCTAGCGATAATAGTTGCATAGATAGGGAGTATGGAAGATCAAATTTGTATGGGAGGTGCCACGCCCCCTTTTCTGATTACGAAAAGGGATAGGTATTAGGTAAGGCACTTACTTTATACACCGCTTTACCAAAATTTATTAGTCTAGCATTAATACCTCCATAGATATTGAGTATGAAATTTCCCATTTTTCTGGGAGATGCCACGCCCCCTTTCCCGTTTTGAAAACGGGGTAAGTATTAGGAAAGGGACTTACTTTATACAACGTCTTTCCAAATTTCAGTAGTCTAGCGATAATAGTTGCATAGATAGGGGGTATTGAAGATCACATTTGTATGGGAGGTGCACCGCTCCCTTTTCCGATTTCAAAAAGTGAAAGGTAATAGAAAAGGGACTTACTTTATACAACGTCTTACCAAATTTCGGTAGTCTAGCGATAATAGTTGCATAGATAAGGAGTATGGAAAATCACATTTGTATGGGAGGTGCCACGCCCCCTATTCTGATTACGAAAACGGATAGGTATTAGGTAAGGCACTTACTTTATACACCGCCTTTCGAAAATTTAGTAGTCTAGCATTAATACCTCCAAAGATATTGAGTATGAAAGTTGCCATTTGTATGGGAGGTGCCACGCCCCCTTTTCCGATTTCAAAAAGTGATAGGTAATATTAAAGTGACTTAATTTATACAACGACTTACAAAATTTCAGTAGTCTAGCGATAATAGTTGCATAGATAGGGGGTATGGAAGATCACATTTGTATGGGAGGTGCCACGCCCCCTTTTCAGATTTCAAAAAGGGATAGATATTAGGAAAGGGACTTACTTTATAGAACGTTTTACCAAATTTCAGTAGTCTAGCGATAATAGTTGCATAGATAGGGGGTATGGAAGATCACATTTGTATGGGAGGTGCCACGCCCCCTTTTCTGATTTCAAAAAGGGATAGATATTAGGAAAGGGACTTACTTTATAGAACGTTTTGCCAAATTTCAGTAGTCTAGCGATAATAGTTGCATAGATAGGGGGTATGGAAGATCACATTTGTATGGGAGGTGCCACGCCCCTTTTCTGATTACAAAAAGTGATAGGTATTAGGAAAGGGACTTACTTAATACACCGCCTTACCAAAATTTAGTAGTCTAGCATTAGTACCTCCATAGATATTGAGTATGAAAGTTCCCATTTTTGCGGGAGGTGCCACGCCCACTTTCCTGTTTTGAAAAAGGGGTAAGTTTTAGGAAAGATACTTACTTTATACAACGTCTTTCCAAATTTCAGTAGTCTAGCGATAATAGTTGCATAGATAGGGGGTATGGAAGATCACATTTGTATCGGAGGTGCACCGCTCCCTTTTCCGATTTCAAGTGATGGTAATAGAAAGGGGACTTACTTTATACAACGTCTTTCCAAATTTCAGTAGTCTAGCGATAATAGTTGCATAGATAGGGGGTATAGAAGATCACATTTGTATGGGAGGTGCCACGGCCTCTTTTCTGATTTCAAAAAGGGATAGGTATTAGGAAAGGGACTTACTTTATACAACGCCTTAAGAAAATTTAGTAGTCTAGCACTAATACCTCCAAAGATATTGAGTATGAAAGTTCCCATTTGTATGGGAGGTGCCACGCCCCCGTTTCCGATTTCTAAAAGTGATAGGTAATAGGAAACGGACTTAATTTATACAACGTCTTACCAAATTTCAGTAGTCTAGCGATAATAGTTGCATAGATAGGGGGTATGGAAGATCACATTTGTATCGGAGGTGCACCGCTCCCTTTTCCGATTTCAAAAAGTGATAGGTAATAGAAAAGGGACTTACTTTATACAACGTCTTACCAAATTTCGGTAGTCCAGCGATAAAAGTTGCATAGATAGGGAGTATGGAAGATCACATTTGTGTGGGAGGTGCCACGGCCCCTTTTCTGATTTAAAAAGGGATAGGTATTAGGAAAGGGACTTACTTTATACAACGCCTTACGAAAATTTAGTAGTCTAGCATTAGTACCTCCAAAGATTTTGAGTATGAAAGTTCCCGTTTGTATGGGAGGTGCCACGCCTCCTTTTCCGATTTCAAAAAGTGATAGGTAATAGGAAACGGACTTACTTTATACAACGTTTCACCAAATTTCAGTAGTCTAGCGATAATAGTTGCATAGATAGGGGGTATGGAAGATCATATTTGTATCGGAGGTGCACCCCTCCCTTTTCCGATTTCAAAAAGTGATAGATATTACTAAAGGGACTTACTTTATACAACGTCTTTCCAAATTTCAGTAGTCTAGCGATAATAGTTGCATAGATAGGGGGTATGGAAGATCACATTTGTATAGGAGGTGCCACGACCCCTTTTCTGATTTCAAAAAGGGATAGGTATTAGGAAGGGGACTTACTTTATACAACGCCTTACCTAAAATTTAGTAGTCTAGCATTAATATCTCCAAAGATATTGAGTATGAAAGTTCCCATTTGTATGGGAGGTGCCACGCCTCCTTTTCCGATTTCAAAAAGTGATAGGTAATAGGAAACGGACTTACTTTATACAACGTTTCACCAAATTTCAGTAGTCTAACGATAATAGTTGCATAGATAGGGGGTATGGAAGATCATATTTGTATCGGAGGTGCACCCCTCCCTTTTCCGATTTCAAAAAGTGATAGATATTACTAAAGGGACTTACTTTATACAACGTCTTTCCAAATTTCAGTAGTCTAGCGATAATAGTTGCATAGATAGGGGGTATGGAAGATCACATTTGTATGGGAGGTGCCACGCCCCTTTTCTGATTACAAAAAGTGATAGGTATTAATAAAGGGACTTACTTAATACACCGCCTTACCAAAATTTAGTAGTCTAGCATTAGTACCTCCATAGATATTGAGTATGAAAGTTCCCATTTTTGCGGGAGGTGCCACGCCCACTTTCCTGTTTTGAAAAAGGGGTAAGTTTTAGGAAAGATACTTACTTTATACAACGTCTTCCCAAATTTCAGTAGTCTAGCGATAATAGTTGCATAGATAGGGGGTATGGAAGATCACATTTGTATCGGAGGTGCACCGCTCCCTTTTCCGATTTCAAGTGATGGTAATAGAAAAGGGACTTACTTTATACAACGTCTTTCCAAATTTCAGTAGTCTAGCGATAATAGTTGCATAGATAGGGGGTATAGAAGATCACATTTGTATGGGAGGTGCCACGGTCCCTTTTCTGATTTCAAAAAGGGATAGGTATTAGGAAAGGGACTTACTTTATACAACGTCTTTCCAAATTTCAGTAGTCTAGCGATAATAGTTGCATAGATAGGGGGTATGGAAGATCACATTTGTATAGGAGGTGCCACGACCCCTTTTCTGATTTCAAAAAGGGATAGGTATTAGGAAGGGGACTTACTTTATACAACGCCTTACCTAAAATTTAGTAGTCTAGCATTACCAAATTTCAGTAGTCTAGCGATAATAGTTGCATAGATAGGGGGTATGGAAGATCACATTTGTATCGGAGGTGCACCGCTCCCTTTTCCGATTTCAAAAAGTGATAGGTAATAGAAAAGGGACTTACTTTATACAACGTCTTACCAAATTTCGGTAGTCTAGCGATAATAGTTGCATAGATAGGGAGTATGGAAGATCACATTTGTGTGGGAGGTGCCACGGCCCCTTTTCTGATTTAAAAAGGGATAGGTATTAGGAAAGGGACTTACTTTATACAACGCCTTACGAAAATTTAGTAGTCTAGCATTAGTACCTCCAAAGATTTTGAGTATGAAAGTTCCCGTTTGTATGGGAGGTGCCACGCCTCCTTTTCCGATTTCAAAAAGTGATAGGTAATAGGAAACGGACTTACTTTATACAACGTTTCACCAAATTTCAGTAGTCTAGCGATAATAGTTGCATAGATAGGGGGTATGGAAGATCATATTTGTATCGGAGGTGCACCCCTCCCTTTTCCGATTTCAAAAAGTGATAGATATTACTAAAGGGACTTACTTTATACAACGTCTTTCCAAATTTCAGTAGTCTAGCGATAATAGTTGCATAGATAGGGGGTATGGAAGATCACATTTGTATAGGAGGTGCCACGACCCCTTTTCTGATTTCAAAAAGGGATAGGTATTAGGAAGGGGACTTACTTTATACAACGCCTTACCTAAAATTTAGTAGTCTAGCATTAATATCTCCAAAGATATTGAGTATGAAAGTTCCCATTTGTATGGGAGGTGCCACGCCCCCTTTTCTGATTTCAAAAAGGGATAGGTATTAGGAAAGGGACTTACTTTAGTAGTAGTCTAGCACTAATACCTCCAAAGATATTGACTATGAAAGTTCCCATTTGTATGGGAGGTGCCACGCCCCCGTTTCCGATTTCAAAAAGTGATAGGTAATAGGAAAGTGACTTACTTTTTACATCGTCTTACCAAATTTCAGTAGTCTAGCGATAATAGTTGCATAGATAAGGGGTATGGAAGATCACATTTGTATGAGAGGTGCCACGCCCCCTTTTCTGATTTCAAAAAGTGATAGATAATATTAAAGGGAATTACTTTATACAACGTCATTCCAAATTTCAGTAGTCTAGCGATAATAGTTGCATAGATAGGGGGTATGAAAGTTCCCATTTGTATGGGAGGTGCCACGCCCCCGTTTCCGATTTCAAAAAGTGATATGTAATAGGAAAAGGACTTACTTTTTACATCGTCTTATTAAATTTCAGTAGTCTAGCGATAAGAGTTGCATAGATAGGGGGTATGGAAGATCACATTTGTATCGGAGGTGCACCGCTCCCTTTTCCGATTTCAAAAAGTGATAGATAATAGGAAAGGGAATTACTTTATACAACGTTTTACCAAATTTCAGTAGTCTAGCGATAATAGTTGCAAAGATAGGGGGTATGGAAGATCACATTTGTATGGGAGGTGCACCGCTCCCTTTTCCGATTTCAAAAAGTGATAGGTAATAGAAAAGGGACTTACTTTATACAACGTCTTACCAAATTTCAGTAGTCTAGCGATAACATTTGCATAGATAGGGAGTATGGAAGATCACATTTGTATGGGAGGTGCCACGCCCCCTTTTCTGATTACGAAAAGGGATAGGTATTAGGTAAGGCACTTACTTTATACACCGCCTTACCAAAATTTATTAGTCTAGCATTAATAGCTCCATAGATATTGAGTATGAAAGTTCCCATTTTTCTGGGAGATGCCACGCCCCTTTTCCCGTTTTGAAAAAGGGGTAAGTATTAGGAAAGGGACTTACTTTATACAACGTCTTTCCAAATTTCAGTAGTCTAGCGATAATAGTTGCATAGATAGGGGGTGTGGAAGATCACATTTGTATGGGAGGTGCCACGCCCCTTTTCTGATTACAAATAGGGATAGGTGTTAGGAAAGGGACTTACTTTTTACATCGTCTTACCAAATTTCAATAGTCTAGCGATAAGAGTTGCATAGATAGGGTGTATGGAAGATCACATTTGTATAGGAGGTGCCACGACCCCTTTTCTGATTTCAAAAAGGGATAGGTATTAGGAAAGGGACTTACTTTATACAACGCCTTACCTAAAATTTAGTAGTCTAGCATTAATATCTCCAAAGATATTGAGTATGAAAGTTCCCATTTGTATGGGAGGTGCACCCCTCCCTTTTCCGATTTCAAAAAGTGATAGATATTACTAAAGGGACTTACTTTATACAACGTCTTTCCAAATTTCAGTAGTCTAGCGATAATAGTTGCATAGATAGGGGGTATGGAAGATCACATTTGTATAGGAGGTGCCACGACCCCTTTTCTGATTTCAAAAAGGGATAGGTATTAGGAAGGGGACTTACTTTATACAACGCCTTACCTAAAATTTAGTAGTCTAGCATTAATATCTCCAAAGATATTGAGTATGAAAGTTCCCATTTGTATGGGAGGTGCCACGCCCCCTTTTCTGATTTCAAAAAGGGATAGGTATTAGGAAAGGGACTTACATTAGTAGTAGTCTAGCACTAATACCTCCAAAGATATTGAGTATGAAAGTTCCCATTTGTATGGGAGGTGCCACGCCCCCGTTTCCGATTTCAAAAAGTGATAGGTAATAGGAAAGTGACTTACTTTTTACATCGTCTTACCAAATTTCAGTAGTCTAGCGATAATAGTTGCATAGATAAGGGGTATGGAAGATCACATTTGTATGAGAGGTGCCACGCCCCCTTTTCTGATTTCAAAAAGTGATAGATAATATTAAAGGGAATTACTTTATACAACGTCATTCCAAATTTCAGTAGTCTAGCGATAATAGTTGCATAGATAGGGGGTATGAAAGTTCCCATTTGTATGGGAGGTGCCACGCCCCCGTTTCCGATTTCAAAAAGTGATATGTAATAGGAAAAGGACTTACTTTTTACATCGTCTTACCAAATTTCAGTAGTCTAGCGATAAGAGTTGCATAGATAGGGGGTATGGAAGATAACATTTGTACCGGAGGTGCACCGCTCCCTTTTCCGATTTCAAAAAGTGATAGATAATAGGAAAGGGAATTACTTTATACAACGTTTTTCCAAATTTCAGTAGTCTAGCGATAATAGTTGCAAAGATAGGGGGTATGGAAGATCACATTTGTATGGGAGGTGCACCGCTGCCTTTTCCGATTTCAAAAAGTGATAGGTAATAGAAAAGGGACTTACTTTATACAACGTCTTACCAAATTTCAGTAGTCTAGCGATAACATTTGCATAGATAGGGAGTATGGAAGATCACATTTGTATGGGAGGTGCCACGCCCCCTTTTCTGATTACGAAAAGGGATAGGTATTAGGTAAGGCACTTACTTTATACACCGCCTTACCAAAATTTAGTAGTCTAGCATTAATACCTCCGTAGATATTGAGTATGAAAGTTCCAATTTTTATGGGAGGTGCCACGCCCCCTTTCCCGTTTTGAAAAAGGGGTGAGTATTAGGAAAGGGACTTACTTTATACAACGTCTTTCCAAATTTCAGTAGTCTAGCGATAATAGTTGCATAGATAGGGGGTGTGGAAGATCACATTTGTATGGGAGGTGCCACGCCCCTTTTCTGATAACAAAAAGTGATAGGTATTAGGAAAGGGACTCACTTAATCCACCGCCTTAAGAAAATTTAGTAGTCTAGCATTAATACCTCCAAAGATATTGAGTATGAAAGTTGCCATTTGTATGGGAGGTGCCACGCCCCCGTTTCCGATTTCAAAAAGTGATATTTAATAGGAAAGGGAGTTAATTTATACAACGTCTTACCAAATTTCAGTAGTCTAGCGATAATAGTTGCATAGATAGGGGGTATGGAAGATCACATTTGTATGGGAGGTGCCACGCCCCCTTTCCCGTTTTGAAAAAGGGGTAAGTATTAGGAAAGGGACTTACTTTATACAACGCCTTAAGAAAATTTAGTAGTCTAGCATTAATACCTCCAAAGATATTGAGTATGAAAATTGCCATTTGTATGGGAGGTGCCACGCCCCCGTTTCCGATTTCAAAAAGTGATAGGTAATAGGAAACGGACTTACTTTATACAACGTTTTACCAAATTTCAGTAGTCTAGCGATAATAGTTGCATAGATAGGGGGTATGGAAGATCACATTTGTATGGGAGGTGCCACGCCCCCGTTTCCGATTTCAAAAAGTGATATTTAATAGGAAAGGGACTTACTTTATACAACGTCTTTCCAAATTTCAGTAGTCTAGCGATAATAGTTGCATAGATAGGGGGTATGGAAGATCACATTTGTATGGGAGGTGCCACGCCCCCTTTCCCGTTTTGAAAAAGGGGTAAGTATTAGGAAAGGGACTTACTTTATACAACGCCTTAAGAAAATTTAGTAGTCTAGCATTAATACCTTCAAAGATATTGAGTATGAAAGTTCCCATTTTTCTGGGAGGTGCCACGCCCCCGTTTCCGATTTCAAAAAGTGATAGGTAATAGGAAACGGACTTACTTTATACAACGTTTTACCAAATTTCAGTAGTCTAGCGATAATAGTTGCATAGATAGGGGGTATGGAAGATCACATTTGTATGGGAGGTGCCACGCCCCCGTTTCCGATTTCAAAAAGTGATATTTAATAGGAAAGGGAGTTAATTTATACAACGTCTTTCCAAATATCAGTAGTCTAGCGATAATAGTTGCATAGATAGGGGGTATGAAAGATCACATTTGTATGGGAGGTGCCACGCCCCCTTTTCTGATTTCAAAAAGGGAGAGGTATTAGGAAAGGCACTTACTTTATACAACGTGTTTCCAAATTTCAGTAGTCTAGCGATAATAGTTGCATAGATATGGGGTATGGAAGATCACATTTGTATGAGAGGTGCCACGCCCCCTTTTCTGATTTCAAAAAGGGAGAGGTATTAGGAAAGGGACTTACTTTATACAACGTCTTTCCAAATATCAGTAGTCTAGCGATAATAGTTGCATAGATAGGGGTATGGAAGATCACATTTGTATGGGAGGCGCCACGCCACCTTTCCTGATTTCAAAAAGGGAGAGGTATTATGAAAGGGACTTACTTTATACAACGCCTTACCAAAATTTAGTAGTCTAGCATTAATACCTCCAAAGATATTGAGTATGAAAGTTCCCATTTTTATGGGAGGCGCCACGCCCCCTTTTCCGATTTCAAAAAGGGATAGATATTAGGAAAGGAACTTACTTTATACAACGTGTTTCCAAATTTCAGTAGTCTAGCGATAATAGTTGCATAGATAGGGGGTATGGAAGATCACATTTGTATGGGAGGTGCCACGCCCCCTTTTCTGATTTCAAAAAGGGAGAGTTATTAGGAAAGGGACTTACTTTATACAACGCCTTACCAAAATTTAGTAGTCTAGCATTAATACCTCCAAAGATATTGAGTATGAAAGTTCCCATTTTTATGGGAGGCGCCACGCCCCCTTTTCCGATTTCAAAAAGGGATAGATATTAGGAAAGGGACTTACTTTATACAACGTGTTTGCAAATTTCAGTAGTCTAGCGATAATAGTTGCATAGATAGGGGGTATGGAAGATCGCATTTGTATGGGAGGTGCCACGTCCCCTTTTCTGCTTTTAAAAAAAGATAAGTATTAGGCAAGGGACTTACTTTATACAACGCCTTACGAAAAATTAGTAGTCTAGCATTAATACCTCCAAAGATATTGAGTATGAAAGTTCCCATTTCTATGGGAGGTGCCACGCCCCCTTTTTTCGATTTCAAAAAGTGATAGATATTAGGAAAGGGACTTACTTTATACAACGTCTTTCCAAATTTCAGTAGTCCAGCGATAATAGTTGCAAAGATAGGGGGTATGGATGATCACATTTGTATGGGAGGTGCCACGCCCCCTTTTCTGATTTCAAAAAGGGATAGATATTAGGAAAGGGACTTACTTTATACAACGTGTTTCCAAATTTCAGTAGTCTAGCGATAATAGTTGAATAGATAGGGGGTATGGAAGATCGCATTTGTGTGGGAGGTGCCACGTCCCCTTTTCTGATTTCAAAAAAGGGATTAGTATTAGGCAAGGGACTTACTTTATACAACGCCTTACGACAATTTAGTAGTCTAGCATTAATACCTCCAAAGATACTGAGTATGAAAGTTCCCATTTGTATGGGAGGTGCCACGCCCCCGTTGCCGATTTCAAAAAGTGATAGGTAATCGGAAAGGGACTTACTTTTGACATCGTCCTACCAAATTTCAGTAGTCTAGCGATAATAGTTGCATAGATAGGGGGTATGGAGTAGGTATTAATGATAGGTAATAGGAAACGGACTTACTTTATACAACGTCTTTCCAAATTTCAGTAGTCTAGCGATAATAGTTGCATAGATAGGGGGTATGGAAGATCCCATTTGTTTGGGAGGCGCCACGCCCCCTTTTCCGATTTCAAAAAGGGATAGATATTAGGAAAGGGACTTGCTTTATACAACGTCTTTCCAAATATCAGTAGTCTAGCGATAATAGTTGCATAGATAGGGGGTATGAAATATCACATTTGTATGGGAGGTGCCACGCCCCCTTTTCTGACTTCAAAAAGGGAGAGGTATTAGGAAAGGGACTTACTTTATACAACGTGTTTCCAAATTTCAGTAGTCTAGCGATAATAGTTGCATAGATATGGGGTATGGAAGATCACATTTGTATGAGAGGTGCCACGCCCCCTTTTCTGATTTCAAAAAGGGAGAGGTATTAGGAAAGGGACTTACTTTATACAACGTCTTTCCAAATATCAGTAGTCTAGCGATAATAGTTGCATAGATAGGGGGTATGGAAGATCACATTTGTATGGGAGGTGCCACGCCCCCTTTTCTGATTTCAAAAAGGGAGAGGTATTAGGAAAGGGACTTACTTTATACAACGTGTTTCCAAATTTCAGTAGTCCAGCGATAATAGTTGCATAGATAGGGGGTATGGAAGATCACATTTGTATGGGAGGCGCCACGCCCCCTTTCCTGATTTCAAAAAGGGAGAGGTATTATGAAAGGGACTTACTTTATACAACGCCTTACCAAAATTTAGTAGTCTAGCATTAATACCTCCAAAGATATTGAGTATGAAATTTCCCATTTTTATCGGAGGCGCCACGCCCCCTTTTCCGATTTCAAAAAGGGATAGATATTAGGAAAGGGACTTACTTTATACAACGTGTTTGCAAATTTCAGTAGTCTAGCGATAATAGTTGCATAGATAGGGGGTATGGAAGATCGCATTTGTATGGGAGGTGCCACGTCCCCTTTTCTGATTTCAAAAAAAGATAAGTATTAGGCAAGGGACTTACTTTATACAACGCCTTACGAAAAATTAGTAGTCTAGCATTAATACCTCCAAAGATACTGAGTATGAAAGTTCCCATTTGTATTGGAGGTGCCACGCCCCCGTTGCCGATTTCAAAAAGTGATAGATAATCGGAAAGGGACTTACTTTTTACATCGTCTTACCAAATTTCAGTAGTCTAGCGATAATAGTTGCATAGATAGGGGGTATGGAAGATCGCATTTGTATGGGAGGTGCCACGTCCCCTTTTCTGATTTCAAAAAGGGATAAGTATTAGGCAAGAGACTTACTTTATACAAAGCCTTACGAAAATTTAGTAGTCTAGCATTAATACCTCCAAAGATACTGAGTATGAAAGTTCCCATTTGTATGGGAGGCGCCACGCCCCCGTTTCCGATTTCAAAAAGTGATAGGTAGTAGGAAAGGGACTTACTTTTAACATCGTCTTACCAAATTTCAGTAGTCTAGCGATAATAGTTGCATACATAGGGGGTATGGAAGATCACATTTGTATGGGAGGTGCCACGCCCCCTTTTCTGATTTCAAAAAGGGATAGGTATTAGGAAAGGGACTTACTTTATACAACGTCTGACCAAATTTCAGTAGTCTAGCGATAATAGTTGAATAGATAGGGGGTATGGAAGATCGCATTTGTATGGGAGGTGCCACGCCGCCTTTTCCGATTTGAAAAAGGGGTAAGTATTGGGAAAGGGACTTTCTTTATACAACGCCTTACGAAAATTTAGTAGTCTAGCATTAATACCTCCAAAGATACTGAGTATGAAAGTTCCCATTTGTATGGGAGGTGCCACGCCCCCGTTTCCGATTTCAAAAAGTGATAGGTAGTAGGAAAGTGACTTACTTTTAACATCGTCTTACCAAATTTCAGTAGTCTAGCGATAATAGTTGCATAGATAGGGGGTATGGAAGATCGCATTTGTATGGGAGGTGCCACATCCCCTTTTCTGATTTCAAAAAAGGGATAAGTATTAGGCAAGGGACTTACTTTATACAACGCCTTACGAAAATTTAGTAGTCTAGCATTAATACCTCCAAAGATACTGAGTATGAAAGTTCCCATTTGTATGGGAGGTGCCACGCCCCCGTTGCCGATTTCAAAAAGTGATAGGTAATCGGAAAGGGACTTACTTTTTACATCGTCTTACCAAATTTCAGTAGTCTAGCGATAATAGTTGCATAGATATGGGGGTATTGAAGATCACATTTGTATGAGAGGTGCCACGCGCCCTTTTCTGATTTCAAAAAGGGATAGGTATTAGGAAAGGGACTTACTTTATACAAAGTCTTACCAAATTTCAGTAGTCTAGCGATAATAGTTGAATAGATAGGGGGTATGGAAGATCGCATTTGTATGGGAGGTGCCACGTCCCCTTTTCTGTTTTTAAAAAGGGATAAGTATTAGGCAAGGGACTTACTTTATACAACGCCTTACGAAAATTTAGTAGTCTAGCATTAATACCTCCAAAGATACTGAGTATGAAAGTTCCCATTTGTATGGGAGGTGCCACGCCCCCGTTTCCGATTTCAAAAAGTGATAGGTAGTAGGAAAGGGACTTACTTTTAACATCGTCTTACCAAATTTCAGTAGTCTAGCGATAATAGTTGCATACATAGGGGGTATGGAAGATCACATTTGTATGGGAGGTGCCACGCCCCCTTTTCCGATTTGAAAAAGGGGTAAGTATTGGGAAAGGGACTTTCTTTATACAACGCCTTAGGAAAATTTAGTAGTCTAGCATTAATACCTCCAAAGATATTGAGTATGAAAGTTCCCATTTGTATGGGAGGCGCCACGCCCCCTTTTCCCATTTCAAAAAGGGATATATATTAGGAAAGGGACTTACTTTATACAATGTCTTTCCAAATATCAGTAGTCTAGCGATAATAGTTGCATAGATAGGGGGTATGGAAGATCACATTTGTATGGGAGGTGCCACGTCCCCTTTTCTGATTTCAAAACGGGATAAGTATTAGGCAAGGGACTTACTTTATACAACGCCTTACCAAAATTTAGTAGTCTAGCGATAATAGTTGCATAGATAGGGGGTATGGAAGATCACATTTGTATGGGAGGTGCCACGTCCCCTTTTCTGATTTAAAAAAGGAATAGGTATTAAGAAAGGGACTTACTTTATACAACGCCTTACCAAAATTTAGTAGTCTAGCATTAATACCTCCAAAGATATTGAGTATGAAAGTTCCCATTTGTATGGGAGGCGCCACGCCCCCTTTTCCGATTTCAAAAAGGGATAGATATTAGGAAAGGGACTTACTTTATACAACGTCTTACCAAATTTCAGTAGTCTAGCGATAATAGTTGAATAGATAGGGGGTATGGAAGATCGCATTTGTATGGGAGGTGCCACGTCCGCTTTTCTGATTTCAAAAAGGGATAAGTATTAGGAAAGGGACTTACTTTATACAACGCCTTACCAAAATTTAGTAGTCTAGCATTAATACCTCCAAATATAGTGAGTATGAAAGTTCCCATTTGCATGGGAGGTGCCACGCCCCCTTTTCTGATTTCAAAAAGGGATAGGTATTAGGAAAGGGACTTACTTTATACAACGCCTTACCAAAATTTAGTAGGCTAGCAATAATACCTCCAAAGATATTGAGTATGAAACTCCCATTTGTATGGGAGGTGCCACGCCCCCGTTTCCGATTTCAAAAAGTGATATTTAATAGCAAAGGGACTTACTTTTTACATCGTCTTACCAAATTTCAGTAGTCTAGCGATAATAGTTACATAGATAGGGGGTATGGAAGATCACATTTGTATGGGAGGTCCCACGCCCCCTTTTCTGATTACAAAAAGGGGATAGGTATTAGAAAAGGGACTTACTTAATACACCGCCTTACCAAAATTTAGTAGTCTAGCATTAATACCTCCAAAGATATTGAGTATGAAAGTTCCCATTTGTATGGGAGGTGCCACGCCCCCTCTTCCGATTTCAAAAAGTGATAAATAGTAGGAAAGTGACTTAATTTATACAACGTCTTACCAAATTTCAGTAGTCTAGCGAAAATAGTTGCATAGATAGGGGGTATGGAAGATCACATTTGTATGGGAGGTGCCACGGCCCCTTTTCTGATTTCAAGAGGGGATAGGTATTAGGAAAGGGACTTACTTTATACAACGCCTTACCAAAATTTAGTAGACTAGCATTAATACCTCCAAAGATATTGAGTATGAAATTTCCCATTTTTATGGGAGGCGCCACGCCCCCTTTTCTGATTTGAAAAAGGGGTAAGTATTGAAAAAGGGACTTACTTTATACACCGCCTTACCAAAATTTAGTAGTCTAGCATTAATACCTCCAAAGATATTGAGTATGAAAGTTCCCATTTGTATGGGAGGCGCCACGCAACCTTTTCCGAGCTCAAAAAGTGATAGGTAATATTAAAGTGACTTAATTTATACACCGTCTTTCCAAATTTCAGTAGTCTAGCGATAATAGTTGCATAGATAGGGGGTATGGAAGATCACATTTGTATGGGAGGTGCCACGCCCCCTTTTCTGATTTCAAAAGGGGAGAGGTATTAGGAAAGGGACTTACTTTATACAACGCCTTACCAAAATTTAGTAGTCTAGCATTAATACCTCCAAAGATATTGAGTATGAAATTTCCCATTTTTATGGGAGGCGCCACGCCCCCTTTTCTGATTTGAAAAAGGGGTAAGTATTGAAAAAGGGACTTTCTATATACAACGCCTTACGAAAATTTAGTAGTCTAGCATTAATACCTCCAAAGATACTGAGTATGAAAGCTCCCATTTGTATGGGAGGTGCCACGCCCCCATTTCCGATTTCAAAAAGTGATAGGTAATAGGAAAGGGACTTACTTTTTACATCGTCTTAAAAAAATTTCAGTAGTCTAGCGATAATAGTTGCATAGATAGGGGGTATTGAAGATCACAGTTGTATGAGAGGTGCCACGCCCCCATTTCTGATTTCAAAAAGGGATAGGTATTAGGAAAGGGACTTACTTTATACAACGTCTTACCAAATTTCAGTAGTCTAGCGATAATAGTTGCATAGATAGGGGGTATGGAAGATCACATTTGTATGGGAGGTGCCACGTCCCCTTTTCTGATTTCAAAAAGGGATAAGTATTGGGCAAGGGATTTACTTTATACAACGCCTTACGAAAATTTAGTAGTCTAGCATTAATACCTCCAAAGATACTGAGTATGAAAGTTCCCATTTGTATGGGAGGTGCCACGTCCCCGTTTCCGATTTCAAAAAGTGATAGGTAATAGGAAAGGGACTTACTTCTTACATCGTCTTACCAAATTTCAGTATTCTAGCGATAATAGTTGCATAGATAGGGGGTATGAAAGTTCCCATTTGTATGGGAGGTGCACCGCTCCCTTTTCCGATTTCAAAAAGTGATAGGTAATCGGAAAGGGACTTACTTTATACAACGTCTTACCAAATTTCAGTAGTCTAGCCATAATAGTTGCATAGATAGGGGGTATGGAAGATCACATTTGTATGGGAGGTGCCACGTCCCCTTTTCTGATTTCAAAAAGGGATAAGTATTAGGCAAGGGACTTACTTTATACAACGCCTTACGAAAATTTAGTAGTCTAGCATTAATACCTCCAAATATACTGAATATGAAAGTTCCCATTTGTATGGGAGGTGCCACGGCCCCGTTTCCGATTTCAAAAAGTGATAGGTAATAGGAAAGGGACTTACTTTTTACATCGTCTTACCAAATTTCAGTAGTCTAGCGATAATAGTTGCATAGATAGGGGGTATTGAAGATCACATTTGTATGGGAGGTGCCACGACTCCTTTTCTGATTTCAAAAAGGGATAGGTATTAGGAAAGGGACTCACTTTATACAACGCCTTACCAAAATTTAGTAGTCTAGCATTAATACCTCCAAAGAGATTGAGTATGAAAGTTCCCATTTGTATGGGAGGTGCCACGCCCCCTTTTCCGATTTCAAAAAGGGACAGGTATTATTAAGAAAGGGACTTACTTTAAACAACGCCTTGCCAAAATTTAGTAGTCTAGCGTTAATACCTCCAAAGATATTGAGTATGAATGCTCCCATTTGTATGGGAGGTGCCACGAACCCTTTTCCGATTTCAAAAAAAAGTACGTAAGAACCATGCCGGGCTATGTGGCTGGCCTGTGGGTAAGTTTGGTTAAAATCGGTTAACGCGTTTGAGCGTCAAAAGGCCGACAAGAAATTTGACCATAAACCAGACCATACTTTCCTAAAGGTTTTCGATGCGCTGAATTGAAATCTGGACGAAAAATTGCTCTATCACGTCAGGATTTTGAGATATCCTAACCTAAATGTGCAAAAAACACTGTTTTTGCCTATTTTTGAGGTTATACGAGTATATAAACGACAGATTTTTGTTTCTTCTCTTACGAAAGGCGTTTATATTTCAGTTTTCGCTAGACTACTGAAATTTGGTAAGACGTTGTATAAAGTAAGTCCCTTTCCTAATACCTATACCTTTTTGAAATCGGAATAGGGGGCGTGGCACCTCCTATACAAATGGGATCTTTCATACCCCCTATCTATGCAACTATTATCGCTAGACCACCGAAATTTGGTAAGACGTTGTATATAAGAAATCCCTTTCCTATTACCTATAACTTTTTGAAATCGGAGAAGGGAGCGGTGCAACCTCCCATACAAATGAGATTTTTCATCTATACATAATCTATACATATTATAAAAAGTATACACTTTTTTTCGTGTCGCCACTTGACGCTCAAACGCGTGGACGGATTTTAACCAAACTTACACACAGGTCAGGTACATAGCCCGGCATGGTTCTTACGTACTTTTTTGACATCGGAAAAGGGGGAGTGGCACCTCCCATACAAATGGGAACATCCATACTCAATATCTTTGGAGGTATTAATGCTAGACTACTAAATATTGGTAAGGCGTTGTATAAAGTAAGTCCCTTTCCTAATACATATTCCTTTTTGAAATCATACAAATGGGAACTTTCATACTCAATATCTATGGAGGTATTAATGCTAGACTACTAAATTTTGGTAAGGCGTTGTATAAAGTAAGTCCCTTTCCTAATACCTATCCCTTTTTCAAATCAGAAAAGGGGTCGTGGCACCTTCCATACAAATGGGTACTTTCATACTCAATATCTTTGGAGGTATTATTGCTAGACTACTAAATTATGGTTCTTACGTACTTTTTTGACATCGGAAAAGGGGGAGTGGCACCTCCCATACAAATGGGAACTTCCATACTCAATATCTTTGGAGGTATTAATGCTAGACTACTAAATATTAGTAAGGCGTTGTCTAAAGTAAGTCCCTTTCCTAATACCTATCCCTTTTTGAAATCGGAAAAGCGCCGTGGCACCTCGCATACAAATGGGATCTTTCATACCCCCTATCTATGCAATTATTATCGCTAGACGGATTTTAACCAAACTTACACACAGGTCAGGTACATAGCCCGGCATGGTTCTTACGTACTTTTTTTTTGAAATCGGAAAAGGGGGCGTGGTATCTCCCATACAAATGAGATTTTTCATCTATACATAATCTATACATATTATAAAAAGTAAAGCCTTCTTTGGGTGTCGCCACTTGACGCTCAAACGCGTGAACGGATTTTAACCAAACTTACACACAAGTCAGGTACATAGCCCGGCATTGTTCTCACATACTATTTTTTGAAATCCGAAAATGGGGCGTGGCACCTCCCATACAAATGGGAAATTTCATACTCAATATCTTTGGAGGTATTAATGCTAGACTACTAAATTTTGGTAACTCGTTGTATAAAGTAAGTCCCTTTCCTAATAATACCTGTTCCTTTTTGAAATCGGAAAAGGGGGCAGGGCACCTCCCATACAAATGGGAACTTTCATACTCAATATCTTTGGAGGTATTAATGCTAGACTACTAAATTTTGGTAAGGCGTTGAATAAAGTATGTCCCTTTCCTAATACCTGTCCCTTTTTGAAATCGGAAAAGGGGGCGTGGCCCCTCCCATACAAATAAGAACTTTCATACTCAATCTCTTTGGAGGTATTAATGCTAGACTACTAAATTTTGGTAAGGCGTTGTATAAAGTAAGTCCCTTTCCTAACACCTATCCCTTTTAGAAATCGGAAAAGGCGGCGTGGCACCTCTCATACAAATGGGAACTTTCATACTCAATATCTTTGGAGGTATTAGACTACTAAATTTTGGTAAGGCGTTGTATAAAGTAAGTCCCTTTCCTAATACCTGTCCCTTTTTGAAATCCGAAAATGGGTCGTGGCACCTCCCATACAAATGGGAAATGCTAGACTACTAAATTTTGGTAAGGCGTTGTATAAAGTAAGTCCCTTTCCTAAAATCTATCCCTTTTTCAAATCAGAAAAGGGGTCGTGGCACCTCCCATACAAATGGGATCTTTCATACTCAATATCTTTGGAGGTATTAATGCTACACTACTAAATTTTGGTAACTCGTTGTATAAAGTAAGTCCCTTTCCTAATACCTATCCGTTTTTCAAATCAGAAAAGGGGTCGTGGCACCTCCCATACAAATGGGTACTTTCATACTCAATATCTTTAGAGGTATTATTGCTAGACTACTAAATTTTGGTAAGGCGTTGTCTAAAGTAAGTCCCTTTCCTAATACCTATCCCTTTTTGAAATCGGAAAAGGGGCGTGGCACCTCGCATACAAATGGGATCTTTCATACCCCCTATCTATGCAATTATTATCGCTAGACGGATTTTAACCAAACTTACACACAGGTAAGGTACATAGCCCGGCATGGTTCTTACGTACTTTTTTTTTGAAATCGGAAAAGGGGGCGTGGTACCTCCCATACAAATGAGATTTTTCATCTATACATAATCTATACATATTATAAAAAGTAAAACCTTCTTTGCGTGTCGCCACTTGGCGCTCAAACGCGTGGACGGATTTTAACCAAACTTGCACACAAGTCAAGTACATAGCCCGGCATGGTTCTCACATACTATTTTTTGAAATCCGAAACTGGGGCGTGGCACCTCCCATACAAATGGGAAATTTCATACTCAATATCTTTGGAGGTATTAATGCTAGACTACTGAATTTAGTTAACTCGTTGTATAAAGTAAGTCCCTTTCCTAATAATAGCTGCCCCTTTTTGAAATCGGAAAAGGGGGCGTGGCACCTCCCATACAAATGGGAACTTTTATACTCAATATCTTTGGAGGTATTAATGCTAGACTGCTAAATTTTGGTAAGGCGTTGTATAAAGTAAATCCCTTTCCTAATACCTGTCTCTTTTTGAAATCCGAAAATGGGGCGTGGCACCTCCCATACAAATGGGATTTTTTATCTATACATAATCTATACATATTATAAAAAGTAAACACTTTTTTGCGTGTCGCCAGTTGACGCTCAAACGCGTGGACGGATTTTAACCAAACTTACACACAAGTCAGGTACATAGCCCGGCATGGTTCTCACATACTATTTTTTGAAATACGAAAATGGGGCGTGGCACCTCCCATACAAATGGGAAATTTCATACTCAATATCTTCGGAGGTATTAATGCTAGACTACTGAATTTAGTTAACTCGTTGTATAAAGTAAGTCCCTTTCCTAATAATACCTGTCCCTTTTTGAAATCGGAAAATGGGGCGTGGCACCTCCCATACAAATGGGAACTTTCATACTCAATATCTTTGGAGGTATTAATGCTAGACTGCTAAATTTTGGTAAGGCGTTGTATAAAGTAAGTCCCTTTCCTAATACCTGTCCCTTTTTGAAATCCGAAAATGGGGCGTGGCACCTCCCATACAAATGGGATCTTTCATACCCCCTATTTATGCAACCATTATCGCTAGACTACTGAAATTTGGTAAGACGTTGTATAAAGTAAGTCCCTTTCCCATTACCTATCACTTTTTGAGATCGGAAAAGGGAGCGGTGCTCCTCCCATACAAATGAGATTTTTTATCTATACATAATCTATACATATTATAAAAAGTAAACACTTTTTTGCGTGTCGCCAGTTGACGCTCAAACGCGTGGACGGATTTGAACCAAACTTACACACAAGTCAGGTACATAGCCCGGCATGGTTCTCACATACTATTTTTTGAAATCCGAAAATGGGGCGTGGCACCTCCCATACAAATGGGAAATTTCATACTCAATATCTTTGGAGGTATTAATGCTAGACTACTGAATTTAGTTAACTCGTTGTATAAAGTTAGTCCCTTTCCTAATAATACCTGTCCCTTTTTGAAATCGGAAAATGGGGCGTGGCACCTCCCATACAAATGGGAACTTTCATACTCAATATCTTTGGAGGTATTAATGCTAGACTACTAAATTTTGGTAACTCGTTGTATAAAGTAAGTCCCTTTCCTAATAATACCTGTTCCTTTTTGAAATCGGAAAAGGGGGCAGGGCACCTCCCATACAAATGGGAACTTTCATACTCAATATCTTTGGAGGTATTAATGCTAGACTACTAAATTTTGGTAAGGCGTTGAATAAAGTATGTCCCTTTCCTAATACCTGTCCCTTTTTGAAATCGGAAAAGGGGGCGTGGCCCCTCCCATACAAATAAGAACTTTCATACTCAATCTCTTTGGAGGTATTAATGCTAGACTACTAAATTTTGGTAAGGCGTTGTATAAAGTAAGTCCCTTTCCTAACACCTATCCCTTTTAGAAATCGGAAAAGGCGGCGTGGCACCTCTCATACAAATGGGAACTTTCATACTCAATATCTTTGGAGGTATTAGACTACTAAATTTTGGTAAGGCGTTGTATAAAGTAAGTCCCTTTCCTAATACCTGTCCCTTTTTGAAATCCGAAAATGGGTCGTGGCACCTCCCATACAAATGGGAAATGCTAGACTACTAAATTTTGGTAAGGCGTTGTATAAAGTAAGTCCCTTTCCTAAAATCTATCCCTTTTTCAAATCAGAAAAGGGGTCGTGGCACCTCCCATACAAATGGGATCTTTCATACTCAATATCTTTGGAGGTATTAATGCTACACTACTAAATTTTGGTAACTCGTTGTATAAAGTAAGTCCCTTTCCTAATACCTATCCGTTTTTCAAATCAGAAAAGGGGTCGTGGCACCTCCCATACAAATGGGTACTTTCATACTCAATATCTTTAGAGGTATTATTGCTAGACTACTAAATTTTGGTAAGGCGTTGTCTAAAGTAAGTCCCTTTCCTAATACCTATCCCTTTTTGAAATCGGAAAAGGGGCGTGGCACCTCGCATACAAATGGGATCTTTCATACCCCCTATCTATGCAATTATTATCGCTAGACGGATTTTAACCAAACTTACACACAGGTAAGGTACATAGCCCGGCATGGTTCTTACGTACTTTTTTTTTGAAATCGGAAAAGGGGGCGTGGTACCTCCCATACAAATGAGATTTTTCATCTATACATAATCTATACATATTATAAAAAGTAAAACCTTCTTTGCGTGTCGCCACTTGGCGCTCAAACGCGTGGACGGATTTTAACCAAACTTGCACACAAGTCAAGTACATAGCCCGGCATGGTTCTCACATACTATTTTTTGAAATCCGAAACTGGGGCGTGGCACCTCCCATACAAATGGGAAATTTCATACTCAATATCTTTGGAGGTATTAATGCTAGACTACTGAATTTAGTTAACTCGTTGTATAAAGTAAGTCCCTTTCCTAATAATAGCTGCCCCTTTTTGAAATCGGAAAAGGGGGCGTGGCACCTCCCATACAAATGGGAACTTTTATACTCAATATCTTTGGAGGTATTAATGCTAGACTGCTAAATTTTGGTAAGGCGTTGTATAAAGTAAATCCCTTTCCTAATACCTGTCTCTTTTTGAAATCCGAAAATGGGGCGTGGCACCTCCCATACAAATGGGATTTTTTATCTATACATAATCTATACATATTATAAAAAGTAAACACTTTTTTGCGTGTCGCCAGTTGACGCTCAAACGCGTGGACGGATTTTAACCAAACTTACACACAAGTCAGGTACATAGCCCGGCATGGTTCTCACATACTATTTTTTGAAATACGAAAATGGGGCGTGGCACCTCCCATACAAATGGGAAATTTCATACTCAATATCTTCGGAGGTATTAATGCTAGACTACTGAATTTAGTTAACTCGTTGTATAAAGTAAGTCCCTTTCCTAATAATACCTGTCCCTTTTTGAAATCGGAAAATGGGGCGTGGCACCTCCCATACAAATGGGAACTTTCATACTCAATATCTTTGGAGGTATTAATGCTAGACTGCTAAATTTTGGTAAGGCGTTGTATAAAGTAAGTCCCTTTCCTAATACCTGTCCCTTTTTGAAATCCGAAAATGGGGCGTGGCATCTCCCATACAAATGGGATCTTTCATACCCCCTATCTATGCAACCATTATCGCTAGACTACTGAAATTTGGTAAGACGTTGTATAAAGTAAGTCCCTTTCCCATTACCTATCACTTTTTGAGATCGGAAAAGGGAGCGGTGCTCCTCCCATACAAATGAGATTTTTTATCTATACATAATCTATACATATTATAAAAAGTAAACACTTTTTTGCGTGTCGCCAGTTGACGCTCAAACGCGTGGACGGATTTGAACCAAACTTACACACAAGTCAGGTACATAGCCCGGCATGGTTCTCACATACTATTTTTTGAAATCCGAAAATGGGGCGTGGCACCTCCCATACAAATGGGAAATTTCATACTCAATATCTTTGGAGGTATTAATGCTAGACTACTGAATTTAGTTAACTCGTTGTATAAAGTTAGTCCCTTTCCTAATAATACCTGTCCCTTTTTGAAATCGGAAAAGGGGGCGTGGCACCTCCCATACAAATGGGAACTTTCATACTCAATATCTTTGGAGGTATTAATGCTAAACTACTAAATTTTGGTAAGGAGTTGTATAAAGTAAGTCCCTTTCCTAACACCTATCCCTTTTAGAAATCGGAAAACGGGCCTGGCACCTCCCATACAGATGGGAACTTTCATACTCAATATCTTTGGAGGTATTAATGCTACACCACTAAATTTTGGTAGGGCGTTGTCTAAAGTAAGTCCCTTTCCTAATACCTATCCCTTTTTGAAATCGGAAAAGGGGCGTGGCACCGCGCATAAAAATGGGATTTCTCATACTACCTATCTATGCAACCATTATCGCTAGACTATTGAAATTTGGTAAGACGTTGTATAAAGTAAGTCCCTTTCCCATTACCTATCACTTTTTGAGATCGGAAAAGGGAGCGGTGCTCCTCCCATACAAATGAGATTTTTCATCTATACATAATCTATACATATTATAAAAAGTAAAACCTTCTTTGCGTGTCGCCACTTGGCGCTCAAACGCGTGGACGGATTTTAACCAAACTTACACACAAGTCAGGTACATAGCCCGGCATGGTTCTCACATACTATTTTTTGAAATCCGAAAATGGGGCGTGGCACCTCCCATACAAATGGGAAATTTCATTCTCAATATCTTTGGAGGTATTAATGCTAGACTACTAAATTTAGTTAACTCGTTGTATAAAGTAAGTCCCTTTCCTAATACCTGTCCCTTTTTGAAATCCGAAAATGGATCGTGGCACCTCCCATACAAATGGGATCTTTCATACCCCCTATCTATGCAACCATTATCGCTAGACTACTGAAATTTGGTAAGACGTTGTATAAAGTAAGTCCCTTTCCCATTACCTATCACTTTTTGAGATCGGAAAAGGGAGCGGTGCTCCTCCCATACAAATGAGATTTTTTATCTATACATAATCTATACATATTATAAAAAGTAAACACTTTTTTGCGTGTCGCCAGTTGACGCTCAAACGCGTGGACGGATTTTAACCAAACTTACACACAAGTCAGGTACATAGCCCGGCATGGTTCTCACATACTATTTTTTGAAATCCGAAAATGGTGCGTGGCACCTCCCATACAAATGGGAAATTTCATACTCAATATCTTTGGAGGTATTAATGCTAGACTACTGAATTTAGTTAACTCGTTGCATAAAGTAAGTCCCTTTCCTAATAATACCTGTCCCTTTTTGAAATCGGAAAAGGGGGCGTGGCACCTCCCATACAAATGGGAACTTTCATACTCAATATCTTTGGAGGTATTAATGCTAGACTGCTAAATTTTGGTAAGGCGTTGTATAAAGTAAGTCCCTTTCCTAACACCTATCCCTTTTAGAAATCGGAAAACGGGCCTGGCACCTCCCATACAGATGGGAACTTTCATACTCAATATCTTTGGAGGTATTAATGCTACACCACTAAATTTTGGTAGGGTGTTGTCTAAAGTAAGTCCCTTTCCTAATACCTATCCCTTTTTGAAATCGGAAAAGGGGCGTGGCACCGCGCATACAAATGGGATTTCTCATACTACCTATCTATGCAACCATTATCGCTAGACTATTGAAATTTGGTAAGACGTTGTATAAAGTAAGTCCCTTTCCCATTACCTATCACTTTTTGAGATCGGAAAAGGGAGCGGTGCTCCTCCCATACAAATGAGATTTTTTATCTATACATAATCTATACATATTATAAAAAGTAAAACCTTCTTTGCGTGTCGCCACTTGGCGCTCAAACGCGTGGACGGATTTTAACCAAACTTACACACAAGTCAGGTACATAGCCCGGCATGGTTCTCACATACTATTTTTTGAAATCCGAAAATGGGGCGTGGCACCTCCCATACAAATGGGAAATTTCATACTCAATATCTTTGGAGGTATTAATGCTAGACTACTGAATTTAGTTAACTCGTTGCATAAAGTAAGTCCCTTTCCTAATAATACCTGTCCCTTTTTGAAATCGGAAAAGGGGGCGTGGCACCTCCCATACAAATGGGATCTTTCATACCCCCTATCTATGCAACCATTATCGCTAGACTACTGAAATTTGGTAAGACGTTGTATAAAGTAAGTCCCTTTCCCATTACCTACCACTTTTTGAGATCGGAAAAGGGAGCGGTGCTCCTCCCATACAAATGAGATTTTTTATCTATACATAATCTATACATATTATAAAAAGTAAACACTTTTTTGCGTGTCGCCAGTTGACGCTCAAACGCGTGGACGGATTTTAACCAAACTTACACACAAGTCAGGTACATAGCCCGGCATGGTTCTCACATACTATTTTTTGAAATCCGAAAATGGGGCGTGGCACCTCCCATACAAATGGGAAATTTCATACTCAATATCTTTGGAGGTATTAATGCTAGACTACTGAATTTAGTTAACTCGTTGTATAAAGTAAGTCCCTTTCCTAATAATACCTGTCCCTTTTGAAATCGGAAAAGGGGGCGTGGCACCTCCCATACAAATGGGAACTTTCATACTCAATATCTTTGGAGGTATTAATGCTAGACTGCTAAATTTTGGTAAGGCGTTGTATAAAGTAAGTCCCTTTCCTAATACCTGTCCCTTTTTGAAATCCGAAAATGGGGCGTGGCACCTCCCATACAAATGGGATCTTTCATACCCCCTATCTATGCAACCATTATCGCTAGACTACTGAAATTTGGTAAGACGTTGTATAAAGTAAGTCCCTTTCCCATTACCTATCACTTTTTGAGATCGGAAAAGGGAGCGGTGCTCCTCCCATACAAATGAGATTTTTTATCTATACATAATCTATACATATTATAAAAAGTAAACACTTTTTTGCGTGTCGCCAGTTGACGCTCAAACGCGTGGACGGATTTTAACCAAACTTACACACAAGTCAGGTACATAGCCCGGCATGGTTCTCACATACTATTTTTTGAAATCCGAAAATGGGGCGTGGCACCTCCCATACAAATGGGATATTTCATACTCAATATCTTTGGAGGTATTAATGCTAGAGTACTAAATTTTGGTAAGGCGTTGTATAAAGTAAGTCCCTTTCCGAACACCTATCCCTTTTAGAAATCGGAAAAGGGGGCGTGGCACCTCCCATACAGATGGGAACTTTCATACTCAATATCTTTGGAGGTATTAATGCTACACCACTAAATTTTGGTAGGGCGTTGTCTAAAGTAAGTCCCTTTCGTAATACCTATCCCTTTTTGAAATCGGAAAAGGGGCGTGGCACCGCGCATACAAATGGGATTTCTCATACTACCTATCTATGCAACCATTATCGCTAGACTACTGAAATTTGGTAAGACGTTGTATAAAGTAAGTCCCTTTCCCATTACCTATCACTTTTTGAGATCGGAAAAGGGAGCGGTGCTCCTCCCATACAAATGAGATTTTTCATCTATACATAATCTATACATATTATAAAAAGTAAACACTTTTTTGCGTGTCGCCAGTTGACGCTCAAACGCGTGGACGGATTTTAACCAAACTTACACACAAGTCAGGTACATAGCCCGGCATGGTTCTCACATACTATTTTTTGAAATCCGAAAATGGGGCGTGGCACCTCCCATACAAATGGGAAATTTCATACTCAATATCTTTGGAGGTATTAATGCTAGACTACTGAATTTAGTTAACTCGTTGCATAAAGTAAGTCCCTTTCCTAATAATACCTGTCCCTTTTTGAAATCGGAAAAGGGGGCGTGGCACCTCCCATACAAATGGGATCTTTCATACCCCCTATCTATGCAACCATTATCGCTAGACTACTGAAATTTGGTAAGACGTTGTATAAAGTAAGTCCCTTTCCCATTACCTACCACTTTTTGAGATCGGAAAAGGGAGCGGTGCTCCTTCCATACAAATGAGATTTTTTATCTATACATAATCTATACATATTATAAAAAGTAAACACTTTTTTGCGTGTCGCCAGTTGACGCTCAAACGCGTGGACGGATTTTAAACAAACTTACACACAAGTCAGGTACATAGCCCGGCATGGTTCTCACATACTATTTTTTGAAATCCGAAAATGGGGCGTGGCACCTCCCATACAAATGGGAAATTTCATACTCAATATCTTTGGAGGTATTAATGCTAGACTACTGAATTTAGTTAACTCGTTGTATAAAGTAAGTCCCTTTCCTAATAATACCTGTCCCTTTTGAAATCGGAAAAGTGGGCGTGGCACCTCCCATACAAATGGGAACTTTCATACTCAATATCTTTGGAGGTATTAATGCCAGACTGCTAAATTTTGGTAAGGCGTTGTATAAAGTAAGTCCCTTTCCTAATACCTGTCCCTTTTTGAAATCCGAAAATGGGGCGTGGCACCTCCCATACAAATGGGATCTTTCATACCCCCTATCTATGCAACCATTATCGCTAGACTACTGAAATTTGGTAAGACGTTGTATAAAGTAAGTCCCTTTCCCATTACCTATCACTTTTTGAGATCGGAAAAGGGAGCGGTGCTCCTCCCATACAAATGAGATTTTTTATCTATACATAATCTATACATATTATAAAAAGTAAACACTTTTTTGCGTGTCGCCAGTTGACGCTCAAACGCGTGGACGGATTTTAACCAAACTTACACACAAGTCAGGTACATAGCCCGGCATGGTTCTCACATACTATTTTTTGAAATCCGAAAATGGGGCGTGGCACCTCCCATACAAATGGGAAATTTCATACTCAATATCTTTGGAGGTATTAATGCTAGACTACTGAATTTAGTTAACTCGTTGCATAAAGTAAGTCCCTTTCCTAATAATACCTGTCCCTTTTTGAAATCGGAAAAGGGGGCGTGGCACCTCCCATACAAATGGGAACTTTCATACTCAATATCTTTGGAGGTATTAATGCTACACCACTTAATTTTGGTAGGGCGTTGTCTAAAGTAAGTCCCTTTCCTAATACCTATCCCTTTTTGAAATCGGAAAAGGGGCGTGGCACCGCGCATACAAATGGGATTTCTCATACTACCTATCTATGCAACCATTATCGCTAGACTACTGAAATTTGGTAAGACGTTGTATAAAGTAAGTCCCTTTCCCATTACCTATCACTTTTTGAGATCGGAAAAGGGAGCGGTGCTCCTCCCATACAAATGAGATTTTTCATCTATACATAATCTATACATATTATAAAAAGTAAAACCTTCTTTGCGTGTCGCCACTTGGCGCTCAAACGCGTGGACGGATTTTAACCAAACTTACACACAAGTCAGGTACATAGCCCGGCATGGTTCTCACATACTATTTTTTGAAATCCGAAAATGGGGCGTGGCACCTCACATACAAATGGGAAATTTCATACTCAATATCTTTGGAGGTATTAATGCTAGACTACTGAATTTAGTTAACTCGTTGTATAAAGGAAGTCCCTTTCCTAATACCTGTCCCTTTTTGAAATCCGAAAATGGGGCGTGGCACCTCCCATACAAATGGGATCTTTCATACCCCCTATCTATGCAACCATTATCGCTAGACTACTGAAATTTGGTAAGACGTTGTATAAAGTAAGTCCCTTTCCCATTACCTATCACTTTTTGAAATCGGAAAAGGGAGCGGTGCACCTCCCATACAAATGAGATTTTTTATCTATACATAATCTATACATATTATAAAAAGTAAACACTTTTTTGCGTGTCGCCAGTTGACGCTCAAACGCGTGGACGGATTTTAACCAAACTTACACACAAGTCAGGTACATAGCCCGGCATGGTTCTCACATACTATTTTTTGAAATCCGAAAACGGGGCGTGGCACCGCGCATACAAATGGGATTTCTCATACTACCTATCTATGCAATTATTATCGCTAGACGGATTTTAACCAAACTTACACACAGGTCAGGTACATAGCCCGGCATGGTTCTCACGTACTTTTTTTTTAAATCGGAAAAGGGGGCGTGCTAGACTATTAAATGTTGGTAAGGCGTTGTCTAAAGTAAAGCCCTTTCCTAATACCTATTCCTTTTTGAATTCGGAAATGGGGTCGTGGAACCTCCCATACAAATGTGATCTTCCATACCCCCTATCTATGCAACTATTATCGCTAGACTGCTGAAATTTGGTAAGACGTTGTATAAAATAAGTCCCTTTCCTATTATCTATCACTTTTTGAAATCGGAGAAGTGAGCGGTGCACCTCCCAAACAAATATGATCTTCCATACCCCCTAGACTACTGAAATTTGGTAAGACGTTGTATAAAGTAAGTCCCTTTCCTATTACCTATCACAAATGGAAACTTTCATACTCAATATCTTTGGAGGTATTAATGCTAGACTACTAAATTTTGGTAAGGCGTTGTATAAAGTAAGTCCCTTTCCTAATACGTATCCCTTTTTGAAATTTGAAAAGGAAGCGTGGTACCTCCCATACAAATGGGAATTTTATACTTAATATCTTTGGAGGTTTTAATGCTAGACTATTAAATTTTGGTAAGGCGTTGTATGAAGTAAGTCCCTTTCCTATTACCTATCACTTTTTGAAATCGGAAAAGGGAGCGGTGCACCTCCCATACAAATGAGATTTTTCATCTATACATATTATAAAAAATAAACATTTTTTTTCGTGTCGCCACTTGACGCTCAAACGCGTCTACGGATTTTAGCCAAACTTACACACAGGTCAGGTACATAGCCCGGCATGGTTCTTACGTACTTTTTTTTAAATAGGAAAAGGGGGTGTGGCACCTCCCGTACAAATGGGAACTTTCATACTCAATATCTTTGGAGGTATTAAGGCTAGACTACTAACTTTTGGCAAGGAGTTGTATAAAGTAAGTCCCTTTCCTATTACCTATCACTTTTTGAAATCGGAAAAGGGAACGGTGCACCTCCCATACAAATGCGATTTTTCATCTATACATAATCTATACATATTACAAAAAGTAAACACTTTTTTCCGTGTCACCACTTGACGCTCAAACGCGTGGACGGATTTTAACCAAACTTACACACAGGTCAGGTACATAGCCCGGCATGGTTCTTACGTACTTTTTTTTAAATCGGAAAAGGGGGCGTGGCACTTCCCGTACAAATGGGAACTTTCATACTCAATATCTTTGGAGGTATTAATGCTAGACTACTAAATTTTGGTAAGGCGTTGTATGAAGTAAGTCCCTTTCCTATTACCTATCACAAATGGAAACTTTCATACTCAATATCTTTGGAGGTATTAATGCTAGACTACTAAATTTTGGTAAGGCGTTGTATAAAGTAAGTCCCTTTCCTAATACGTATCCCTTTTTGAAATTTGAAAAGGAAGCGTGGTACCTCCCATACAAATGGGAATTTTATACTTAATATCTTTGGAGGTCTTAATGCTAGACTATTAAATTTTGGCAAGGAGTTGTATAAAGTAAGTCCCTTTCCTATTACCTATCACTTTTTGAAATCGGAAAAGGGAACGGTGCACCTCCCATACAAATGCGATTTTTCATCTATACATAATCTATACATATTATAAAAAGTAAATACTTTTTTTCGTGTCACCACTTGCCGCTCAAACGCGTGGATGGATTTTAACCAAACTTACACACAGGTCAGGTACATAGCCCGGCATGGTTCTTACGTACTTTTTTTTAAAATCGGAAAACAGAGCGTGGCACCTCCTATACAAATGGGAACTTCATATTTATTATTTTTGGAGGTATTAATGCTAGACTACTTAATGTTGGTAAGGCGTTGTATAAAGTAAGTCCCTTTAATATTACCTATCACTTTTTGAAATCGGAAAAGGGAGCGGCGCACCTACCATACAAATGAGAGTTTTCGTCTATACATAATCTACACATATTATAAAAAGTAAATACTTTTTTTCGTGTCACCACTTGCCGCTTAAAGGCGTGGACGGATTATAACCAAACTTACACACAGGTCAGGTACATAGCCCGGCATGGTTCTTACGTACTTTTTTTTTAAATCGGAAAACAGGACGTGGCACCTCCCATACAAATGGGAACTTCATATTCAATATTTTTGGAGGTATTAATGCTAGACTACTAAATTTTGGTAAGGCGTTGTATAAAGTAAGTCCCTTTGATTTTTGTTGGACCGATTTTCCGTCATCCCTTGTCAAGTTTGGTTTTGTGACAAACCGGTTTCGGCGTTCTGCCATTTTCAATGCCTAGTTTCGTTCTGGTCTGTGTCTATCCGCTGCGTTGTTTTTATAGTCCGTGGGTGCTGTGGCAGGTAATGTCAATCTATGTGGTCGTGGTAGGTAACGTTAATATGCGTGTGTGTGTGCGCGGTATTGATACGTCCGAATTGTTATCTGTCCCAAGGGTTGTTTTTCTAGGTATGTAGACATACCGCTTGTTAGCTAAGCGGTAGGTTGAGGTAGGTAGAAATCGGTGATTTTTACAGTTTGGTTCATATTTCGTTTTTGCTTGTTCATTGTTACGTGTTTGGTTGCTGTACCTGCTGGCTTGTGCTGTTTTTTGTGAACTAGTTTCAAGGGTTCAAATATTGCGTCAGAGATAGTGTTGGTTTGTTCGTTTATGATCCTGCCGTCAAATGTTTTTAACTTGTATATCTCCATGTTCTCAAGTACATTAAGCCGCCGGCCTTTTCCTTGTACGTGAAGTATTCGAGCCGTTGTTTTTATGTTAGCTGGGGTGCAGTTGTTCTCAAACATGTGGTTCGCGAAATTAGATTCTGGTATTATGGTGGGTTTTCGTGTTTTTTTGTTGTAGTCCCTGATATGCTCTCGGAATCTTGTGCTTATTTTTCTTCCTGTTTGTCCTATGTAGCTGTATTGACATTCACAAGTAAGCCTATACACTCCGTGTCTGTTGAATGGGTCATCAGAATTAGTGTCGGTTCTTAGTTTTTGTCCGACGTTGTTAGATGTTCTGAATGCTGTGTTGATGGTATATCTTTTAAAGAACTTTGCTAGTTTGTACGTCGCTTTTCCAGTGTATGTCATTGCCGTCCAAACCATTGGATTTTCCTCTACGTTTACTCTTTTTTGTGTTCCATGGCTACTTCTGAGTTTATCCACAAGTGCTTTCTTGTACCCATTATTTGCCGCTATGTTATATATTGTATTAAGCTCTCTCCAGTATGCTTCCTGTGTGAGCGGCGTTCTCTGAAGCCTATCCACTAAGTGCCTCAATGCTGCATTTTTGTGCTGTTGCGGATGGTTTGATGTAGAGTGTATAATGGTGTCCGTGGCAGTCGGTTTTCTATAAATGCCGTAGTTGAACGTATTTGTTATTTTGTCAATCCCTATAGTTAGGTCCAGGTAGTTCATTATTCTATCTTTTTCTACTTCCATTGTGAACTCTATGTTGCTATGTTGCCTGTTGAGGAACTCTAGTATTTGCTGTTCGTTATCGTCATTTAGGATGCAGATGATGTCATCCACGTATCTAGCGTAGAATGCCACGCCTAACTTGGTTTTTAACTCCTGTATATATTTTCCTTCCAAGTTTTGCATGAATGTTTCCATGAGAATGGCCGATGTTGGGTTACCCATTCCTAGTCCGTTTGTCTGTCTAAATATTTTGTTGTTGAACCGAAAATAGTTTTGCAGCAGCGTTGTTCTTAGCGCGTTGGTAATTTGCGCAGTTTTTACCTTATCTTCAGTTTTGTCCAGTAGTGTTTTGTTGACTATATCCATTGTATCTGTTAATGGTATTGACGAGTATAAGTCCTTTACGTCAAAGGATGCGAGTTTACTGCTCCTTGTGAGTTTAACGGTCTCAAGTCTTTGTAGTAGTTCTATCGTATTGCTTATTGTGTATTCGTGCCCTAGTTTCAGAGTGTCCTTTAAAATCGTTTTTAGATGTTTCGACAGTTTATAACCCGGCGCGGACTTAAAATTAATTATAGGTCTCATCGGCGTATCCTGCTTGTGGATGTTAGGTAACGGAATGAGTGGAGGAGCAGATGGATTCATTTGTGTTAGGGTATATGCCATCCTATCGTCTATTATTTTGGTAGCATTTTTTATAACCTCTTTAACTTCGGTCTGGTATTTATCCGTGGGGTTATCCCTAATAATGCGGCATTTCATTTCAGACAGAGAAGCTCATCGAGGAAATGACATAAAGGACTTATACCCGTCAATACCATTAACAGATACAATGGATATAGTCAACAAAACACTACTGGACAAAACTGAAGATAAGGTAAAAACTGCGCAAATTACCAACGCGCTAAGAACAACGCTGCGGCAAAACTATTTCCGGTTCAACAACAAAATATATAGACAGACAAACGGACTAGGAATGGGTAACCCAACATCGGCCATTCTCATGGAAACATTCATGCAAAACTTGGAAGGAAAATATATACAGGAGTTAAAAACCAAGTTAGGCGTGGCATTCTACGCTAGATACGTGGATGACATCATCTGCATCCTAAATGACGATAACGAACAGCAAATACTAGAGTTCCTCAACAGGCAACATAGCAACATAGAGTTCACAATGGAAGTAGAAAAAGATAGAATAATGAACTACCTGGACCTAACTATAGGGATTGACAAAATAACAAATAGGTTCAACTACGGCATTTATAGAAAACCGACTGCCACGGACACCATTATACACTCTACATCAAACCATCCGCAACAGCACAAAAATGCAGCATTGAGGCACTTAGTGGATAGGCTTCAGAGAACGCCGCTCACACAGGAAGCATACTGGAGAGAGCTTAATACAATATATAACATAGCGGCAAATAATGGGTACAAGAAAGCACTTGTGGATAAACTCAGAAGTAGCCATGGAACACAAAAAAGAGTAAACGTAGAGGAAAATCCAATGGTTTGGACGGCAATGACATACACTGGAAAAGCGACGTACAAATTAGCAAAGTTCTTTAAAAGATATACCATCAACACAGCATTCAGAACATCTAACAACGTCGGACAAAAACTAAGAACCGACACTAATTCTGATGACCCATTCAACAGACACGGAGTGTATAGGCTTACTTGTGAATGTCAATACAGCTACATAGGACAAACAGGAAGAAAAATAAGCACAAGATTCCGAGAGCATATCAGGGACTACAACAAAAAAACACGAAAACCCACCATAATACCAGAATCTAATTTCGCGAACCACATGTTTGAGAACAACTGCACCCCAGCTAACATAAAAACAACGGCTCGAATACTTCACGTACAAGGAAAAGGCCGGCGGCTTAATGTACTTGAGAACATGGAGATATACAAGTTAAAAACATTTGACGGCAGGATCATAAACGAACAAACCAACACTATCTCCGACGAAATATTTGAACCCTTGAAACTAGTTCACAAAAAACAGCACAAGCCAGCAGGTACAGCAACCAAACACGTAACAATGAACAAGCAAAAACGAAATATGAACCAAACTGTAAAAATCACCGATTTCTACCTACCTCAACCTACCGCTTAGCTAACAAGCGGTATGTCTACATACCTAGAAAAACAACCCTTGGGACAGATAACAATTCGGACGTATCAATACCGCGCACACACACACGCATATTAACGTTACCTACCACGACCACATAGATTGACATTACCTACCACAGCACCCACGGACTATAAAAACAACGCAGCGGATAGACACAGACAAGAACGAAACTAGGCATTGAAAATGGCAGAACGCCGAAACCGGTTTGTCACAAACCAAACTTGACAAGGGATGACGGAAAATCGTTCCAACAAAAATCAGCTTACTACCCTGTCGGAAGATCAACACAACAAAATAAATAAGTCCATTTCCTATTACCTATCACTTTTTGAAGTCAGAAAAGGGGTCGTGGAACCTCCCATACAAATGTGATCTTCCATACCCCCTATCTATGCAACTATTATCGCTAGACTGCTCAAATTTGGTAAGACGTTGTATAAAATAAGTCTCTTTCCTTTTATCTATCACTTTTTGAAATCGGAAAAGGGAGCGGTGCACCTCCCATACAAATGAGATTTTTCGTCTATACATAATCTATACATATTATAAAAAGTAAACACTTTTTTTCGTGTCACCACTTGACGCTTAAAGGCGTGGACGGATTATAACCAAACTTACACACAGGTCAGGTACATACCCCGGCATGGTTCTTACGTACTTTTTTTAAAATCGGAAAACAGGGCGTGGCACCTCCCATACAAATGGGAGCTTCATATTCAATATTTTTGAAGGTATTAATGCTAGACTACTAAATGTTTGTAAGGCGTTGTATAAAGTAAGTCCCTTTCCTATTACCTATCGGTTTTTGAAATCAGAAAAGGGGTCGTGGAACCTCCCATACAAATGTGATCTTCCATACCCCCTATCTATGCAACTATTATCGCTAGACTGCTGAAATTTGGGAAGACGTTGTATAAAGTAAGTCCCTTTCCTATTACCTATCACAAATGGGAACTTTCATACTCAATATCTTTGGAGGTATTAATGCTAGACTACTAAATTTTGGTAAGGCGTTGTATAAAAAAGTCCCTTTCCTAATACGTATCCTTTTTTGAAATCTGAAAAGGGGGCGTGGTACCTCCCATACAAATGGGAATTTTATACTTAATATCTTTGATTTAATAATGCTAGACTATTAAATTTTGATAAGGCGTTGTATAAAGCAAGTCCCTTTCCTATTACCTATCACTTTTTGAGATCGGAAAAGGGAGCGGTGCACCTCCCATACAAATGAGATTTTCCATCTATACATATTATAAAAAGTAAACACTTTTTTTCGTGTCGCCACTTGACGCTTAAACGCGTTGACGGATTTTAACCAAACTTACACACGGGTCAGGTACATAGCCCGGCATGGTTCTTTCGTACTTTTTTTAAATCGGAAAAGGGGGCGTGGCACCTCCCGTACAAATGGGAACTTTCATACTCAATATCTTTGGAGGTATTAATGCTAGGCTACTAAATGTTGGTAAGGCTTTGTATAGAGTAAGTCCCTTTCCTAATACCTATCCCTTTTTGAAATCGGAAAAGGGAACGGTGCACCTCCCATACAAATGAGATTTTCCATCTATACATATTATAAAAAGTGAACACTTTTTTTCGTGTCGCCACTTGACGCTTAAACGCGTTGACGGATTTTAACCAAACTTACACACGGGTCAGGTACATAGCCCGGCATGGTTCTTACGTACTTTTTTTAAATCGGAAAAGGGGGCGTGGCACCTCCCGTACAAATGGGAACTTTCATACTCAATATCTTTGGAGGTATTAATGCTAGGCTACTAAATGTTGGTAAGGCGTTGTATAAAGCAAGTCCCTTTCCTATTACCTATCACTTTTTGAGATCGGAAAAGGGAGCGGTGCACCTCCCATACAAATGAGATTTTCCATCTATACATATTATAAAAAGTGAACACTTTTTTTCGTGTCGCCACTTGACGCTTAAACGCGTTGACGGATTTTAACCAAACTTACACACGGGTCAGGTACATAGCCCGGCATGGTTCTTACGTACTTTTTTTAAATCGGAAAAGGGGGCGTGGCACTTCCCGTACAAATGGGAACTTTCATACTCAATATCTTTGGAGGTATTAATGCTAGACTACTAAATTTTGGTAAGGCGTTGTATGAAGTAAGTCCCTTTCCTATTACCTATCACAAATGGAAACTTTCATACTCAATATCTTTGGAGGTATTAATGCTAGACTACTAAATTTTGGTAAGGCGTTGTATAAAGTAAGTCCCTTTCCTAATACGTATCCCTTTTTGAAATTTGAAAAGGAAGCGTGGTACCTCCCATACAAATGGGAATTTTATACTTAATATCTTTGGAGGTCTTAATGCTAGACTATTAAATTTTGGCAAGGAGTTGTATAAAGTAAGTCCCTTTCCTATTACCTATCACTTTTTGAAATCGGAAAAGGGAACGGTGCACCTCCCATACAAATGCGATTTTTCATCTATACATAATCTATACATATTATAAAAAGTAAATACTTTTTTTCGTGTCACCACTTGCCGCTCAAACGCGTGGATGGATTTTAACCAAACTTACACACAGGTCAGGTACATAGCCCGGCATGGTTCTTACGTACTTTTTTTTAAAATCGGAAAACAGAGCGTGGCACCTCCTATACAAATGGGAACTTCATATTTATTATTTTTGGAGGTATTAATGCTAGACTACTTAATGTTGGTAAGGCGTTGTATAAAGTAAGTCCCTTTAATATTACCTATCACTTTTTGAAATCGGAAAAGGGAGCGGCGCACTTACCATACAAATGAGAGTTTTCGTCTATACATAATCTATACATATTATAAAAAGTAAATACTTTTTTTCGTGTCACCACTTGCCGCTTAAAGGCGTGGACGGATTATAACCAAACTTACACACAGGTCAGGTACATAGCCCGGCATGGTTCTTACGTACTTTTTTTTTAAATCGGAAAACAGGACGTGGCACCTCCCATACAAATGGGAACTTCATATTCAATATTTTTGGAGGTATTAATGCTAGACTACTAAATTTTGGTAAGGCGTTGTATAAAGTAAGTCCCTTTGATTTTTGTTGGACCGATTTTCCGTCATCCCTTGTCAAGTTTGGTTTTGTGACAAACCGGTTTCGACGTTCTGCCATTTTCAATGCCTAGTTTCGTTCTGGTCTGTGTCTATCCGCTGCGTTGTTTTTATAGTCCGTGGGTGCTGTGGCAGGTAATGTCAATCTATGTGGTCGTGGTAGGTAACGTTAATATGCGTGTGTGTGTGCGCGGTATTGATACGTCCGAATTGTTATCTGTCCCAAGGGTTGTTTTTCTAGGTATGTAGACATACCGCTTGTTAGCTAAGCGGTAGGTTGAGGTAGGTAGAAATCGGTGATTTTTACAGTTTGGTTCATATTTCGTTTTTGCTTGTTCATTGTTACGTGTTTGGTTGCTGTACCTGCTGGCTTGTGCTGTTTTTTGTGAACTAGTTTCAAGGGTTCAAATATTTCGTCAGAGATAGTGTTGGTTTGTTCGTTTATGATCCTGCCGTCAAATGTTTTTAACTTGTATATCTCCATGTTCTCAAGTACATTAAGCCGCCGGCCTTTTCCTTGTACGTGAAGTATTCGAGCCGTTGTTTTTATGTTAGCTGGGGTGCAGTTGTTCTCAAACATGTGGTTCGCGAAATTAGATTCTGGTATTATGGTGGGTTTTCGTGTTTTTTTGTTGTAGTCCCTGATATGCTCTCGGAATCTTGTGCTTATTTTTCTTCCTGTTTGTCCTATGTAGCTGTATTGACATTCACAAGTAAGCCTATACACTCCGTGTCTGTTGAATGGGTCATCAGAATTAGTGTCGGTTCTTAGTTTTTGTCCGACGTTGTTAGATGTTCTGAATGCTGTGTTGATGGTATATCTTTTAAAGAACTTTGCTAATTTGTACGTCGCTTTTCCAGTGTATGTCATTGCCGTCCAAACCATTGGATTTTCCTCTACGTTTACTCTTTTTTGTGTTCCATGGCTACTTCTGAGTTTATCCACAAGTGCTTTCTTGTACCCATTATTTGCCGCTATGTTATATATTGTATTAAGCTCTCTCCAGTATGCTTCCTGTGTGAGCGGCGTTCTCTGAAGCCTATCCACTAAGTGCCTCAATGCTGCATTTTTGTGCTGTTGCGGATAGTTTGATGTAGAGTGTATAATGGTGTCCGTGGCAGTCGGTTTTCTATAAATGCCGTAGTTGAACGTATTTGTTATTTTGTCAATCCCTATAGTTAGGTCCAGGTAGTTCATTATTCTATCTTTTTCTACTTCCATTGTGAACTCTATGTTGCTATGTTGCCTGTTGAGGAACTCTAGTATTTGCTGTTCGTTATCGTCATTTAGGATGCAGATGATGTCATCCACGTATCTAGCGTAGAATGCCACGCCTAACTTGGTTTTTAACTCCTGTATATATTTCCTTCCAAGTTTTGCATGAATGTTTCCATGAGAATGGCCGATGTTGGGTTACCCATTCCTAGTCCGTTTGTCTGTCTAAATATTTTGTTGTTGAACCGAAAATAGTTTTGCAGCAGCGTTGTTCTTAGCGCGTTGGTAATTTGCGCAGTTTCTACCTTATCTTCAGTTTTGTCCAGTAGTGTTTTGTTGACTATATCCATTGTATCTGTTAATGGTATTGACGGGTATAAGTCCTTTACGTCAAAGGATACGAGTTTACTGCTCCTTGTGAGTTTAACGGTCTCAAGTCTTTGTAGTAGTTCTATCGTATTGCTTATTGTGTATTCGTGCCCTAGTTTCAGAGTGTCCTTTAAAATCGTTTTTAGATGTTTCGACAGTTTATAACCCGGCGCGGACTTAAAATTAATTATAGGTCTCATCGGCGTATCCTGCTTGTGGATGTTAGGTAACGGAATGAGTGGAGGAGCAGATGGATTCATTTGTGTTAGGGTATATGCCATCCTATCGTCTATTATTTTGGTAGCATTTTTTATAACCTCTTTAACTTCGGTCTGGTATTTATCCGTGGGGTTATCCCTAATAATGCGGCATTTCATTTCAGACAGAGAAGCTCATCGAGGAAATGACATAAAGGACTTATACCCGTCAATACCATTAACAGATACAATGGATATAGTCAACAAAACACTACTGGACAAAACTGAAGATAAGGTAAAAACTGCGCAAATTACCAACGCGCTAAGAACAACGCTGCGGCAAAACTATTTCCGGTTCAACAACAAAATATATAGACAGACAAATGGACTAGGAATGGGTAACCCAACATCGGCCATTCTCATGGAAACATTCATGCAAAACTTGGAAGGAAAATATATACAGGAGTTAAAAACCAAGTTAGGCGTGGCATTCTACGCTAGATACGTGGATGACATCATCTGCATCCTAAATGACGATAACGAACAGCAAATACTAGAGTTCCTCAACAGGCAACATAGCAACATAGAGTTCACAATGGAAGTAGAAAAAGATAGAATAATGAACTACCTGGACCTAACTATAGGGATTGACAAAATAACAAATAGGTTCAACTACGGCATTTATAGAAAACCGACTGCCACGGACACCATTATACACTCTACATCAAACCATTTGCAACAGCACAAAAATGCAGCATTGAGGCACTTAGTGGATAGGCTTCAGAGAACGCCGCTCACACAGGAAGCATACTGGAGAGAGCTTAATACAATATATAACATAGCGGCAAATAATGGGTACAAGAAAGCACTTGTGGATAAACTCAGAAGTAGCCATGGAACACAAAAAAGAGTAAACGTAGAGGAAAATCCAATGGCTTGGACGGCAATGACATACACTGGAAAAGCGGAGTACAAATTAGCAAAGTTCTTTAAAAGATATACCATCAACACAGCATTCAGAACATCTAACAACGTCGGACAAAAACTAAGAACCGACACTAATTCTGATGACCCATTCAACAGACACGGAGTGTATAGGCTTACTTGTGAATGTCAATACAGCTACATAGGACAAACAGGAAGAAAAATAAGCACAAGATTCCGAGAGCATATCAGGGACTACAACAAAAAAACACGAAAACCCACCATAATACCAGAATCTAATTTCGCGAACCACATGTTTGAGAACAACTGCACCCCAGCTAACATAAAAACAATGGCTCGAATACTTCACGTACAAGGAAAAGGCCGGCGGCTTAATGTACTTGAGAACATGGAGATATACAAGTTAAAAACATTTGACGGCAGGATCATAAACGAACAAACCAACACTATCTCTGACGAAATATTTGAACCCTTGAAACTAGTTTACAAAAAACAGCACAAGCCAGCAGGTACAGCAACCAAACACGTAACAATGAACAAGCAAAAACGAAATATGAACCAAACTGTAAAAATCACCGATTTCTACCTACCTCAACCTACCGCTTAGCTAACAAGCGGTATGTCTACATACCTAGAAAAACAACCCTTGGGACAGATAACAATTCGGACGTATCAATACCGCGCACACACACACGCATATTAACGTTACCTACCACGACCACATAGATTGACATTACCTACCACAGCACCCACGGACTATAAAAACAACGCAGCGGATAGACACAGACCAGAACGAAACTAGGCATTGAAAATGGCAGAACGCCGAAACCGGTTTGTCACAAAACCAAACTTGACAAGGGATGACGGAAAGTCGTTCCAACAAAAATCAGATTACTACCCTGTCGGAAGATCAACACAACAAAATAAATAAGTCCCTTTCCTATTACCTATCACTTTTTGAAGTCAGAAAAGGGGTCGTGGAACCTCCCATACAAATGTGATCTTCCATACCCCCTATCTATGCAACTATTATCGCTAGACTGCTGAAATTTGGTAAGACGTTGTATAAAATAAGTCTCTTTCCTTTTATCTATCACTTTTTGAAATCGGAACAGGGAGCGGCGCACCTACCATACAAATGAGAGTTTTCGTCTATACATAATCTATAAATATTATAAAAAGTAAAGACTTTTTTTCGTGTCACCACTTGACGCTTAAAGGCGTGGACGGATTATAACCAAACTTTCACACAGGCCCAGTACATAGCCCGGCATGGTTCTTACGTACTTTTTTTTAAAATCGGAAAACAGGGCGTGGCACCTCCCATACAAATGGGAACTTCATATTCAATATTTTTGGAGGTATTAATGCTAGACTACTAAATGTTGGTAAGGCCTTGTATAAAGTAAGTCCCTTTCCTATTACCTATCACAAATGGGAACTTTCATACTCAATATCTTTGGAGGTATTAATGCTCGACTACTAAATTTTGGTAAGACGTTGTATAACGTAAGTCCCTTTCCTAATACGTATCCTTTTTTGAAATCGGAAAAGGGAGCGGCGCACCTACCATACAAATGAGATTTTTCATCTATACCTAATCTATACATATTATAAAAAGTAAACACTTTTTTTCGTGTCACTATCACTTTTTGAAATCGGAAAAGGGAGCGGTGCACCTACCATACAAATGAGATTTTTCATCTATACCTAATCTATACATATTATAAAAAGTAAACACTTTTTTTCGTGTCACTATCACTTTTTGAAATCGGAAAAGGGAGCGGTGCACCTCCCATACAAATGAGATTTTTCGTCTATACATAATCTATACATATTATAAAAAGTAAACACTTTTTTTCGTGTCACCACTTGACGCTTAAAGGCGTGGACGGATTATAACCAAACTTACACACAGGTCAGGTACATACCCCGGCATGGTTCTTACGTACTTTTTTTTAAAATCGGAAAACAGGGCGTGGCACCTCCCATACAAATGGGAACTTCATATTCAATATTTTTGGAGGTATTAATGCTAGACTACTAAATGTTGGTAAGGCGTTGTATAAAGTAAGTCCCTTTCCTATTACCTATCACAAATGGGAACTTTCATACTCAATATCTTTGGAGGTATTAATGCTCGACTACTAAATGTTGGTAAGGCGTTGTATAAAGTAAGTCCCTTGCCTATTACCTATCGGTTTTTGAAATCAGAAAAGGGGTCGTGGAACCTCCCATACAAATGTGATCTTCCATACCCCCTATCTATGCAACTATTATCGCTAGACTACTGAAATTTGGGAAGACGTTGTATAAAGTAAGTCCCTTTCCTATTACCTATCACAAATGGGAACTTTCATACTCAATATCTTTGGAGGTATTAATGCTAGACTACTAAATTTTGGTAAGGCGTTGTATAAAAAAGTCCCTTTCCTAATACGTATCCTTTTTTGAAATCGGAAAAGGGAGCGGCGCACCTACCATACAAATGAGATTTTTCGTCTATACATAATCTATACATATTATAAAAAGTAAACACTTTTTTTCGTGTCACCACTTGACGCTTAAAGGCGTAGACGGATTTTAACCAAACTTACACACGGGTCAGGTACATAGCCCGGCATGGTTCTTACGTACTTTTTTTAAATCGGAAAAGGGGGCGTGGCACCTCCCGTACAAATGGGAACTTTCATACTCAATATCTTTGGAGGTATTAATGCTAGGCTACTAAATGTTGGTAAGGCTTTGTATAGAGTAAGTCCCTTTCCTAATACCTATCCCTTTTTGAAATCGGAAAAGGGAACGGTGCACCTCCCATACAAATGAGATTTCCCATCTATACATATTATAAAAAGTGAACACTTTTTTTCGTGTCGCCACTTGACGCTTAAACGCGTTGACGGATTTTAACCAAACTTACACACGGGTCAGGTACATAGCCCGGCATGGTTCTTACGTACTTTTTTTAAATCGGAAAAGGGGGCGTGGCACCTCCCGTACAAATGGGAACTTTCATACTCAATATCTTTGGAGGTATAAATGCTAGGCTACTAAATGTTGGTAAGGCTTTGTATAGAGTAAGTCCCTTTCCTAATACCTATCCCTTTTTGAAATCGGAAAAGGGAACGGTGCACCTACCATACAAATGAGATTTTCCATCTATACATATTATAAAAAGTAAACACTTTTTTTCGTGTCGCCACTTGACGCTTAAACGCGTTGACGGATTTTAACCAAACTTACACACGGGTCAGGTACATAGCCCGGCATGGTTCTTACGTACTTTTTTTAAATCGGAAAAGGGGGCGTGGCACCTCCCATACAAATGTGGTCTTCCATACCCCCTATCTATGCAACTATTATCGCTAGACTACTGAAATTTGGTAAGACGTTGTATAAAGTAAGTCCCTTTCCTATTACCTATCACAAATGGGAACTTTCATACTCAATATTTTTGGAGGTATTAATGCTAGACTACTAAATTTTGGTAAGGCGTTGTATAAAGTAAGTCCCTTTCCTATTACCTATCACTTTTTGAAATCGGAAAAGGGAGCGGTGCACCTCCCATACAAATGAGATTTTTCATCTATACATAATCTATACATATTATAAAAAGTAAACACTTTTTTTCGTGTCACCACTTGACGCTTAAAGGCGTGGACTGATTATAACCAAACTTACACATAGGTCAGGTACATAGCCCGGCATGGTTCTTACGTACTTTTTTTTTAAATCGGAAAACAGGGCGTGGCACCTCCCATACAACTGGGAACTTCATATTCAAAATTTTTGGAGGTATTAATGCTAGACTACTAAATTTTGGTAAGGCGTTGTATAAAGTAAGTCCCTTTCCTATTACCTATCACTTTTTGAAATCGGAAAAGGGAGCGGTGCACCTCCCATACAAATGAGATTTTTCGTCTATACCTTATCTATACATATTATAAAAAGTAAACACTTTTTTTCGTGTCACCACTTGCCGCTCAAACGCGTGGATGGATTTCAACCAAACTTACACACAGGTCAGGTACATAGCCCGGCATGGAACTTTCATACTCAATATCTTTGGAAGTATTAATGCTAGACTACTAAATCTTGGTAAGGCGTTGTATAACGTAAGTCCCTTTCCTAATACCTATCACTTTTTGAAATCTGAAAAGGGGGCGTGGTATCTCCCATACAAATGGGAATTTTATACTTAATATCTTTGATTTATTAATGCTAGACTAATAAATTTTGTTATGGCGTTGTATAAAATAAGTCCCTTTCCTAATACCTATCCCTTTTTGAAATCGGAAAAGGGAACGGTGCACCTCCCATACAAATGAGATTTTTCGTCTATACCTAATCTATACATATTATAAAAAGTAAACACTTTTTTTCGTGTCACCACTTGACGCTTAAAGGCGTGGACGGATTATAACCAAACTTACACACAGGTCAGGTACATAGCCCGCCATGGTTCTTACATACTTTTTTTAAAATCGGAAAACAGGGCGTGGCACCTCCCATACAAATGGGAACTTCATATTCAATATTTTTGGAGGTATTAATGCTAGACTACTAAATGTTGGTAAGGCGTTGTATAAAGTAAGTCCCTTTCCTATTACCTATCGGTTTTTGAAATCAGAAAAGGGGTCGTGGAACCTCCCATACAAATGTGATCTTCCATACCCCCTATCTATGCAACTATTATCGCTAGACTACTGAAATTTGGGAAGACGTTGTATAAAGTAAGTCCCTTTCCTATTACCTATCACAAATGGGAACTTTCATACTCAATATCTTTGGAGGTATTAATGCTAGACTACTAAATTTTGGTAAGGCGTTGTATAACGTAAGTCCCTTTCCTAATACCTATCACTTTTTGAAATCGGAAAAGGGAACGGTGCACCTCCCATACAAATGAGATTTTTCGTCTATACCTAATCTATACATATTATAAAAAGTAAACACTTTTTTTCGTGTCACCACTTGCCGCTCAAACGCGTGGACGGATTATAACCAAACTTACACACAGGTCAGGTACATAGCCTGCCATGGTTCTTACGTACTTTTTTTTAAAATCGGAAAACAGGGCGTGGTACCTCCCATACAACTGGCAACTTCATATTCAAAATTTTTGGAGGTATTAATGCTAGACTACTAAATTTTGGTAAGGCGTTGTATAAAGTAAGTCCATTTCCTATTACCTATCACTTTTTGAAATCGGAAAAGGGAACGGTGCACCTCCCATACAAATGAGATTTTTCGTCTATACCTAATCTATACATATTATAAAAAGTAAACACTTTTTTTCGTGTCACCACTTGACGCTTAAAGGCGTGGACGGATTATAACCAAACTTACACACAGGTCAGGTACATAGCCCGCCATGGTTCTTACGTACTTTTTTTTAAAATCGGAAAACAGGGCGTGGTACCTCCCATACAACTGGGAACTTCATATTCAATATTTTTGGAGGTATTAATGCTAGACTACTAAATTTTGGTAGGGCGTTGTATAAAGTAAGTCCCTTTCCTATTACCTATCACTTTTTGAAATCGGAAAAGGGAACGGTGCACCTCCCATACAAATGAGATTTTTCGTCTATACCTAATCTATACATATTATAAAAAGTAAACACTTTTTTTCGTGTCACCACTTGCCGCTCAAACGCGTGGATGGATTTTAACCAAACTTACACACAGGTCAGGTACATAGCCCGGCATGGAACTTTCATACTCAATATCTTTGGAAGTATTAATGCTAGACTACTAAATTTTATTAAGGCGTTGTATAACGTAAGTCCCTTTCCTAATACCTATCACTTTTTGAAATCTGAAAAGGGGGCGTGGTATCTCCCATACAAATGGGAATTTTATACTTAATATCTTCGATTTATTAATGCTAGACTAATAAATTTTGTTATGGCGTTGTATAAAATAAGTCCGTTTCCTAATACCTATCCCTTTTTGAAATCAGAAAAGTAGTCGTGGAACCTCCCATACAAATGTGATCTTCCATACCCCCTATCTATGCAACTATTATCGCTAGACTGCTGAAATTTGGTAAGACGTTGTATAAAGTAAGTCCCTTTCCTATTACCTATCACAAATGGGAACTTTCATACTCAATATCTTTGGAGGTATTAATGCTAGACTACTAAATTTTGGTAAGGCGTTGTATAAAAAAGTCCCTTTCCTAATACGTATCCTTTTTTGAAATCTGAAAAGGGGCCGTGGTACCTCCCATACAAATGGGAATTTTATACTTAATATCTTTGATTTATTAATGCTAGACTATTAAATTTTGTTAAGGCGTTGTATAAAGTAAGTCCCTTTCCTATTACCTATCACTTTTTGAGATCGGAAAAGGGAGCGGTGCACCTCCCATACAAATGAGATTTTCCATCTATACATATTATAAAAAGTAAACACTTTTTTTCGTGTCGCCACTTGACGCTTATACGCGTGGACGGATTTTAACCAAACTTACACACGGGTCAGGTACATAGCCCGGCATGGTTCTTACGTACTTTTTTTAAATCGGAAAAGGGGGCGTGGCACCTCCCGTACAAATGGGAACTTTCATACTCAATATCTTTGGAGGTATTAATGCTAGGCTACTAAATGTTGGTAAGGCTTTGTATAGAGTAAGTCCCTTTCCTAATACCTATCCCTTTTTGAAATCGGAAAAGGGAACGGTGCACCTCCCATACAAATGAGATTTTCCATCTATACATATTACAAAAAGTAAACACTTTTTTTCGTGTCGCCACTTGACGCTTAAACGCGTTGACGGATTTTAACCAAACTTACACACGGGTCAGGTACATAGCCCGGCATGGTTCTTACGTACTTTTTTTAAATCGGAAAAGGGGGCGTGGCACCTCCCGTACAAATGGGAACTTTCATACTCAATATCTTTGGAGGTATTAATGCTAGGCTAATAAATGTTGGTAAGGCTTTGTATACAGTAAGTCCCTTTCCTAATACCTATCCCTTTTTGAAATCGGAAAAGGGAACGGTGCACCTCCCATACAAATGAGATTTTCCATCTATACATATTATAAAAAGTAAACACTTTTTTTCGTGTCGCCACTTGACGCTTATACGCGTGGACGGATTTTAACCAAACTTACACACGGGTCAGGTACATAGCCCGGTATGGTTCTTACGTACTTTTTTTAAATCGGAAAAGGGGGCGTGGCACCTCCCGTACAAATGGGAACTTTCATACTCAATATCTTTGGAGGTATTAATGCTAGGCTACTAAATGTTGGTAAGGCTTTGTATAGAGTAAGTCCCTTTCCTAATACCTATCCCTTTTTGAAATCGGAAAAGGGAACGGTGCACCTCCCATACAAATGAGATTTTCCATCTATACATATTACAAAAAGTAAACACTTTTTTTCGTGTCGCCACTTGACGCTTAAACGCGTTGACGGATTTTAACCAAACTTACACACGGGTCAGGTACATAGCCCGGCATGGTTCTTACGTACTTTTTTTAAATCGGAAAAGGGGGCGTGGCACCTCCCATACAAATGTGGTCTTCCATACCCCCTATCTATACAACTATTATCGCTAGACTGCTGAAATTTGGTAAGACGTTGTATAAAATAAGTCCCTTTCCTATTATCTATTACTTTTTTAAAATGGGAAAAGGGAGCGGTGCACCTCCCAAACAAATATGATCTTCCATAGCCCCTATCTATACAACTATTATCGCTAGACTGCTGAAATTTGGTAAGACGTTGTATAAAATAAGTCCCTTTCCTATTATCTATCACTTTTTTAAAATGGGAAAAGGGAGCGGTGCACCTCCCAAACAAATATGATATTCCATACCCCCTATCTATGCAACTATTATCGCCAGACTACTGAAATTTGGTAAGACGTTGTATAAAGTAAATCCCTTTCCTATTACCTATCACAAATGGGAACTTTCATACTCAATATCTTTGGAGGTATTAATGCTAGACTACTAAATTTTGGTAAGGCGTTGTATAAAAAAGTCCCTTTCCTAATACGTATCCTTTTTTGAAATCTGAAAAGGGGGCGTGGTACCTCCCATACAAATGGGAATTTTATACTTAATATCTTTGATTTATTAATGCTAGACTTTTAAATTTTGTTAAGGCGTTGTATAAAGTAAGTCCCTTTCCTATTACCTATCACTTTTTAAGATCGGAAAAGGGAACGGTGCACCTCCCATACAAATGAGATTTTTCATCTATACATATTATAAAAAGTAAACACTTTTTTTCGTGTCGCCACTTGACGCTTATACGCGTGGACGGATTTTAACCAAACTTACACACGGGTCAGGTACATAGCCCGGCATGGTTCTTACGTACTTTTTTTAAATCGGAAAAGGGGGCGTGGCACCTCCCGTACAAATGGGAACTTTCATACTCAATATCTTTGGAGGTATTAATGCTAGGCTACTAAATGTTGGTAAGGCTTTGTATAGAGTAAGTTCCTTTCCTAATACCTATCCCTTTTTGAAATCGGAAAAGGGAACGGTGCACCTCCCATACAAATGAGATTTTTCATCTATACATAATCTATACATATTATAAAAAGTAAACACTTTTTTTTCGTATCGCCACTTGACGCTCAAAAGCGTGGACGGACTTTAACCAAACTTACACACGGGTCAGGTACATAGCCCGGCATGGTTCTTACGTACTTTTTTTAAATCGGAAAAGGGGCGTGGCACCTCCCATACAAATGGGAACTTCATATTCAATATTTTTGGAGGTATTAATGCTAGACTACTAAATTTTGGTAAGGCGTTGTATAAAGTAAGGCCCTTTCCTATTACCTATCACTTTTTGAAATCAGAAAAGGGGTCGTGGAACCTCCCATACAAATGTGGTCTTCCATACCCCCTATCTATGCAACTATTATCGCTAGACTGCTGAAATTTGGTAAGACGTTGTATAAAATAAGTCCCTTTCCTATTATCTATTACTTTTTTAAAATGGGAAAAGGGAGCGGTGCACCTCCCAATCAAATATGATCTTCCATACCCCCTATCTATGCAACTATTATCGCTAGACTACTGAAATTTGGTAAGACGTTGTATAAAATAAGTCCCTTTCCTATTATCTATTACTTTTTTAAAATGGGAAAAGGGAGCGGTGCACCTCCCAAACAAATATGATCTTCCATACCCCCTATCTATGGAACTATTATCTCTAGACTACTGAAATTTGGTAAGACGTTGTATAAAATAAGTCCCTTTCCTATTATCTATCACTTTTTTAAAATGGGAAAACTGAGCGGTGCACCTCCCAAACAAATATGATATTCCATACCCCCTATCTATGCAACTATTATCGCTAGACTACTGAAATTTGGTAAGACGTTGTATAAAATAAGTCCCTTTCCTATTATCTATTACTTTTTTAAAATGGGAAAAGGGAGCGGTGCACCTCCCAAACAAATATGATCTTCCATACCCCCTATCTATGCAACTATTATCGCTAGACTACTGAAATTTGGTAAGACGTTGTATAAAGTAAGCCCCTTTCCTATTACCTATCACAAATGGGAACTTTCATACTCAATATTTTTGGTGGTATTAATGCTAGACTACTAAATTTTGGTAAGGCGTTGTATAAAGTAAGTCCCTTTCCTATTACCTATCACTTTTTGAAATCGGAAAAGTAAGCGGTGCACCTCCCATACAAATGAGATTTTTCGTCTATACATAATCTATACATATTATAAAAAGTAAACACTTTTTTTCGTGTCACCACTTGACGCTTAAAGGCGTGAACTGATTATAACCAAACTTACACACAGGTCAGGTACATAGCCCGGCATGGTTCTTACGTACTTTTTTTTTAAATCGGAAAACAGGGCGTGGCACCTCCCATACAAATGGGAACTTCATATTCAATATTTTTGGAGGTATTAATGCTAGACTACTAAATTTTGGTAAGGCGTTGTATAAAGTAAGTCCCTTTCCTATTACCTATCACTTTTTGAAATCAGAAAAGGGGTCGTGGGACCTCCCATACAAATGTGGTCTTCCATACCCCCTATCTATGCAACTATTATCGCTAGACTGCTGAAATTTGGTAAGACGTTGTATAAAATAAGTCCCTTTCCTATTATCTATTACTTTTTTAAAATGGGAAAAGGGAGCGGTGCACCTCCCAAACAAATATGATCTTCCATACCCCCTATCTATGCAACTATTATCGCTAGACTACTGAAATTTGGTAAGACGTTGTATAAAGTAAGTCCCTTTCCTATTACCTATCACAAATGGGAACTTTCATACTCAATATTTTTGGAGGTATTAAAGCTAGACTACTAAATTTTGGTAAGGCGTTGTATAACGTAAGTCCCTTTCCTAATATGTATCCTTTTTCGAAATCTGAAAAGGGGGCGTGGTACCTCCCGTACAAATGGGAACTTTCATACTCAATATCTTTGGAGGTATTAATGCTAGGCTACTAAATGTTGGTAAGGCTTTGTATAGAGTAAGTCCCTTTCCTAATACCTATCCCTTTTTGAAATCGGAAAAGGGAACGGTGCACCTCCCATACAAATGAGATTTTTCTTCTATACATAATCTATACATATTATAAAAAGTAAACACTTTTTTTCGTGTCACCACTTGACGCTTAAAGGCGTAGACGGATTATAACCAAACTTACACACAGGTCAGGTACATAGCCCGGCATGGTTCTTACGTACTTTTTTTATAAATCGGAAAACAGGGCGTGGAACCTCCCATACAAATGGGAACTTCATATTCAATATTTTTTGAGGTATGAATGCTAGACTACTAAATTTTGGAAAGGCGTTGTATAAAGTAAGTCCCTTTCCTATTACCTATCACTTTTTGAAATCGGAAAAGGGAGCGGTGCACCTCCCATACAAATGAGATTTTTCGTCTATACATTATCTATACATATTATAAAAAGTAAACACTTTTTTTCGTGTCACCACTTGACGCTTAAAGGCGTAGACGGATTATAACCAAACTTACACACAGGTCAGGTACATAGCCCGGCATGGTTCTTACGTACTTTTTTTTTAAATCGGAAAACAGGGCGTGGCACCTCCCATACAAATGGGAACTTCATATTCAATATTTTTTGAGGTATGAATGCTAGACTACTAAATTTTGAAAAGGCGTTGTATAAAGTAAGTCCCTTTCCTATTACCTATCACTTTTTGAAATCGGAAAAGGGAGCGGTGCACCTCCCATACAAATGAGATTTTTCGTCTATACATAATCTATACATATTATAAAAAGTAAACACTTTTTTTCGTGTCACCACTTGACGCTTAAAGGCGTAGACGGATTATAACCAAACTTACACACAGGTCAGGTACATAGCCCGGCATGGTTCTTACGTACTTTTTTTTTAAATCGGAAAACAGGGCGTGGCACCTCCCATACAAATGGGAACTTCATATTCAATATTTTTGGAGGTATTAATGCTAGACTACTAAATTTTGGTAAGGCGTTGTATAAAGTAAGTCCCATTCCTATTACCTATCACTTTTTGAAATCAGAAAAGGGGGCGTGGGACCTCCCATACAAATGGGAACTTTATATTCAATATTTTTGGAGGTATTAATGCTAGACTACTAAATTTTGGTAAGGCGTTGTATAAAGTAAGTCCCTTTCCTATTACCTATCACTTTTTGAAATCGGCAAAGGGAGCGGCGCACCTACCATACAAATGAGAGTTTTCGTCTATACATAATCTATACATATTATAAAAAGTAAACACTTTTTTTTCGTGTCACCACTTGACACTTAAAGGGGTGGACGGATTATAACCAAACTTACACACAGGTCAGGTACATAGCCCGGCATGGTTCTTACGTACTTTTTTTTTAAATCGCAAAAGGGAGCGTGGCACTTCCCGTACAAATGGGGACTTTCATACTCAATATCTTTGGAGGTATTAATGCTAGACTACTAAATGTTGGTAAGGCGTTGTATAAAGTAAGTCCCTTTCCTAATACCTATCCCTTTTTGAAATCAGAAAAGGGGTGGTGGAACCTCCCATACAAATGTGATCTTCCATACCCCCTATCTATGCAACTATTATCGCTAGACTGCTGAAATTTGGTAAGACGTTGTATAAAGTAAGTCCCTTTCCTATTACCTATCACAACTGGGAACTTTCATACTCAATATCTGTGGAGGTATTAATGCTAGACTACTAAATTTTGGTAAGGCGTTGTATAACGTAAGTCCCTTTCCTAATACGTATCCTTTTTCGAAATCTGAAAAGGGGGCGTGGTACCTCCCGTACAAATGGGAACTTTCATACTCAATATCTTTGGAGGTATTAATGCTAGGCTAGTAAATGTTGGTAAGGCTTTGTATAGAGTAAGTCCCTTTCCTAATACCTATCCCTTTTTGAAATCGGAAAAGGGAACGGTGCACCTCCCATACAAATGAGATTTTTCTTCTATACATAATTTATACATATTATAAAAAGTAAACACTTTTTTTTCGTATCGCCACTTGACGCTCAAAAGCGTGGACGGATTTTAACCAAACTTACACACAGGTCAGGTACATAGCTCGGCATGGTTCTTACGTACTTTTTTTTAAAATCGGAAAACAGGGCGTGGCACCTCCCATACAAATGGGAACTTCATATTCAATATTTTTTGAGGTATGAATGCTAGACTACTAAATTTTGGAAAGGCGTTGTATAAAGTAAGTCCCTTTCCTATTACCTATCACTTTTTGAAATCGGAAAAGGGAGCGGTGCACCTCCCATACAAATGAGATTTTTCGTCTATACATAATCTATACATATTATAAAAAGTAAACACTTTTTTTCGTGTCACCACTTGACGCTTAAAGGCGTAGACTGATTATAACCAAACTTACACACAGGTCAGGTACATAGCCCGGCATGGTTCTTACGTACTTTTTTTTTAAATCGCAAAAGGGGGCATGGCACTTCCCGTACAAATGAGAACTTTCATACTCAATATCTTTGGAGGTATTAATGCTAGACTACTAAATGTTGGTAAGGCGTTGTATAAAGTAAGTCCCTTTCCTAATACCTATCCCTTTTTGAAATCAGAAAAGGGGTCGTGGAACCTCCCAAACAAATATGATCTTCCATACCCCCTATCTATGCAACTATTATCGCTAGACTACTAAATGTTGGTAAGGCGTTGTATAAAGTAAGTCCCTTTCCTAATCCCTTTTTGAAATCAGAAATGTGATCTTCCATACCCCTATCTATGCAACTATTATCGCTAGACTACTAAATTTTGGTAAGGCGTTGTATAAAGTAAGTCCCTTTCCTATTACCCATCATTTTTTGAAATCGGAAAAGGGAGCGGCGCACCTCCCATACAAATGAGAGTTTTCGTCTATACATAATCTATACATATTATAAAAAGTAAACACTTTTTTTCGTGTCACCACTTGACGCTTAAAGGGGTGGACGGATTATAACCAAACTTACACACAGGTCAGGTACATAGCTCGGCATGGTTCTTGAGTACTTTTTTTTTAAATCGGAAAACAGGGCGTGGCACCTCCCATTACACACAGGTCAGGTACATAGCCCGGCATGGTTCCTAAATACTTTTTTTTGAAATCCGAAAATGGGGCGTGGCACCTCCCATACAAATGGGAAATTTCATACTCAATATCTTTGAGGGTATTAATGCTACACTACTAAATTTTGGTAGGGCGTTGTCTAAAGTAAGTCCCTTTCCTAATACCTATCCCTTTTTGAGATCGGCAAAGGGGCGTGGCACCTCCCACACAAATGAGATTTTTCATCTATACATATTATACAAAGTAAACACTTTTTTTCGTGTCTCCACTTGACGCTCAAACTCGTGGACGGATTTTAACCAAACTTACACACAGGTCAGGTACATAGCCCGGCATGGTTCTTACGTACTTTTTTTTAAATCGGAAAAGGTGGCGTGGCACCTCCCGTACAAATGGGAACTTTCATACTCAATATCTTGGGAGGTATTAATGCTAGACTACTAAATGTTGGTAAGGCGTTGTATAAAGTAAGTCCCTTTCCTATTACCTATCACTTTTTGAAATAGGAAAAGGGAGCGGTGCACCTCCCATACAAAGGAGATTTTTCGTCTATACATAATCTATACATATTATAAAAAGTAAACACTTTTTTTCGTGTCGCCACTTGACGTTCAAACGCGTGGACGGATTTTAACCAAACTTACACACAGGTCAGGTACATAGCCCGGCATGATTCTTACGTACTTTTTTTGGAAATCGGAAAAGGGGGCGTGGCACCTCCCATACGCATGGGAACTTCATATTCAATATCTTGGGAGGTATTAATGCTAGACTATTAAATTTTGGTAGGGCGTTGTCTAAAGTAAGTCCCTTTCCTAATACCTATCCCTTTTTGAAATCGGAAAAGGGGCGTGGCACCTCCCATACAAATGAGATTTTTCATCTATACATATTATACAAAGTAAACGCTTTTTTTCGTGTCTCCACTTGACGCTCAAACTCGTGGACGGATTTTAACCAAACTTACACACAGGTCAGGTACATAGCCCGGCATGGTTCCTACATACTTTTTTTTTTAATCGGAAAAGGGGGCGTGGCACCTCCCATTACACAAGTCAGGTACATAGCCCGGCATGGTTCTTACGTACTTTTTTTGGACATCGGAAAGGGGGACGTGGCACCTCCCATACGCATGGGAACTTCATATTCAATATCTTGGGAGGTATTAATGCTAGACTACTAAATGTTGGTAAGGCGTTGTATAAAGTAAGTCCCTTTCCTAATACCTATCCATTTTTGAAATCAGAGAAGGGGTCGTGGCACCTCCCATTACACACAGGTCAGGTACATAGCCCGGCATGGTTCTTACGTACTTTTTTTTTTTAAATCCGAAAAGGGGGCGTGGCACTTCCCGTACAAATGGGAACTTTCATACTCAATATCTTTGGAGGTATTAATGCTAGACTACTAAATTTTGGTAAGGCGTTGTATAAAGTAATACGTATCCCTTTTTGAAATTTGAAAAGGGAGCGTGGTACCTCCCATACAAATGGGAATTTTATACATAATATCTTTGTAGGTATTAATGCTAGACTATTACATTTTGGTAAGGCGTTGTATGAAGTAAGTCAATTTCCTATTACCTATCCCTTTTTGAAATCGGAAAAGGGAACGGTGCACCTCCCATACAAATAAGATTTTTCATCTATACATAATCTATACATATTATAAAAAGTGAACACTTTTTTTTCGTGTCGCCACTTGACGCTCAAACGCGTGGACGGATTTTAACCAAACTTACACACAGGTCAGGTACATAGCCCGGCATGATTCTTACGTTCTTTTTTTTAAATTGGAAAAGGTGGCGTGGCATCTCCCGTACAAATGGGAACTTTCATACTCAATATCTTTGGAGGTATTAATGCTAGACTACTAAATTTTGGTAAGACGTTGTATAAAGTAAGTCCCTTTCCTATTACCTATCACTTTTTGAAATCGGAAAAGGGAGCGGCGCACCTACCATACAAATGAGAGTTTTCATCTATACATAATCTATACATATTATAAAAAGTGAACACTTTTTTTTCGTGTCGCCACTTGACGCTCAAACGCGTGGACGGATTTTAACCAAACTTACACACAGGTCAGTTACATAGCCCGGCATGGTTCTTACGTTCTTTTTTTTAAATTGGAAAAGGTGGCGTGGCATCTCCCGTACAAATGGGAACTTTCATACTCAATATCTTTGGAGGTATTAATGCTAGACTACTAAATTTTGGTAAGGCGTTGTATAAAGTAAGTCCCTTTCCTAATACCTATCACTTTTTGAAATCGGAAAAGGGAACGGTGCACCTCCCATACAAATGAGATTTTTCATCTATACATAATCTATACATTTTATAAAAAGTAAACATTTTTTTTTCGTATCGCCACTTGACGCTCAAAAGCGTGGACGGATTTTAACCAAACTTACACACAGGTCAGGTACATAGCCCGGCATGGTTCTTACGTACTTTTTTTTTAAATCGCAAAAGGCGGCGTGGCACTTCCCGTACAAATGGGAACTTTCATACTCAATATCTTTGGAGGTATTAATGCTAGACTACTAAATGTTGGTAAGACGTTGTATAAAGTTAGTCCCTTTCATAATACCTATCCCTTTTTGAAATCAGAAAAGGGGTCGTGGAACCTCCCATACAAATGTGATCTTCCATACCCCCTATCTATGCAACTATTATCGCTAGACTGCTGAAATTTGGTAAGACGTTGTATAAAATAAGTCCCTTTCCTATTATCTATCACTTTTTTAAAATGGGAAAAGGGAGCGGTGCACCTCCCAAACAAATATGATCTTCCATACCCCCTATCTATGCAACCATTATCGCTAGACTACTAAATGTTGGTAAGGCGCTGTATAAAGTAAGTCCCTTTCCTATTATATATCACTTTTTGAAATCGGAGAAGTGAGCGGTGCACCTCCAAAACAAATATGATCTTCCATACCCCCTATCTACGCAACTATTATCGCTAGACTACTGAAATTTGGTAAGACGTTGTGTAAAGTAAGTCCCTTTCCTATTACCTATCACAAATGGGAACTTTCATACTCAATATCTTTGGAGGTATAAATGCTAGGCTACTAAATTTTGGTAAGGCGTTGTATAAAGTAAGTCCCTTTCCTAATACGTATCCCTTTTTGAAATTTGAAAAGGGAGCGTGGTACCTCCCATACAAATGGGAATTTTATACTTAATATCTTTGGAGGTATTAATGCTAGACTATTACATTTTGGTAAGGCGTTGTATGAAGTAAGTCAATTTCCTATTACCTATCCCTTTTTGAAATCAGAAAAGGGGTCGTGGCACCTCGCGTACATATTATGTACATATTATACAAAGTAAACATTTTTTTTCGTGTCTCCACTTGACGCTCAAATTCGGCGACGGATTTTAACCAAACTTACACACAGGTCAGGTACATAGCCCGGCATGATTCTTACGTTCTTTTTTTAAATTGGAAAAGGTGGCGTGGCATCTCCCATACAAATGGGAACTTTCATACTCAATATCTTTGGAGGTATTAATGCTAGACTACTAAATTTTGGTAAGGCGTTGTATAAAGTAAGTCCCTTTCCTATTACCTATCACTTTTTGAAATCAGAAAAGGGGTCGTGGGACCTCCCATACAAATGTGGTCTTCCATACCCCCTATCTATGCAACTATTATCGCTAGACTGCTGAAATTTGGTAAGACGTTGTATAAAATAAGTCCCTTTCCTATTATCTATTACTTTTTTAAAATGGGAAAAGGGAGCGGTGCACCTCCCAAACAAATATGATCTTCCATACCCCCTATCTATGCAACTATTATCGCTAGACTACTGAAATTTGGTAAGACGTTGTATAAAGTAAGTCCCTTTCCTATTACCTATCACAAATGGGAACTTTCATACTCAATATTTTTGGTGGTATTAATGCTAGACTACTAAATTTTGGTAAGGCGCTGTATAAAGTAAGTCCCTTTCCTATTACCTATCACTTTTTGAAATCGGAAAAGTAAGCGGTGCACCTCCCATACAAATGAGATTTTTCGTCTATACATAATCTATACATATTATAAAAAGTAAACACTTTTTTTCGTGTCACCACTTGACGCTTAAAGGCGTGAACTGATTATAACCAAACTTACACACAGGTCAGGTACATAGCCCGGCATGGTTCTTACGTACTTTTTTTTTAAATCGGAAAACAGGGCGTGGCACCTCCCATACAAATGGGAGCTTCATATTCAATATTTTTGGAGGTATTAATGCTAGACTACTAAATTTTGGTAAGGCGTTGTATAAAGTAAGTCCCTTTCCTATTACCTATCACTTTTTGAAATCAGAAAAGGGGTCGTGGGACCTCCCATACAAATGTGGTCTTCCATACCCCCTATCTATGCAACTATTATCGCTAGACTGCTGAAATTTGGTAAGACGTTGTATAAAATAAGTCCCTTTCCTATTATCTATTACTTTTTTAAAATGGGAAAAGGGAGCGGTGCACCTCCCAAACAAATATGATCTTCCATACCCCCTATCTATGCAACTATTATCGCTAGACTACTGAAATATGGTAAGACGTTGTATAAAGTAAGTCCCTTTCCTATTACCTATCACAAATGGGAACTTTCATACTCAATATTTTTGGAGGTATTAAAGCTAGACTACTAAATTTTGGTAAGGCGTTGTATAACGTAAGTCCCTTTCCTAATACGTATCCTTTTTCGAAATCTGAAAAGGGGGCGTGGTACCTCCCGTACAAATGGGAACTTTCATACTCAATATCTTTGGAGGTATTAATGCTAGGCTACTAAATGTTGGTAAGGCTTTGTATAGAGTAAGTCCCTTTCCTAATACCTATCCCTTTTTGAAATCGGAAAAGGGAACGGTGCACCTCCCATACAAATGAGATTTTTCTTCTATACATAATCTATACATATTATAAAAAGTAAACACTTTTTTTCGTGTCACCACTTGACGCTTAAAGGCGTAGACGGATTATAACCAAACTTACACACAGGTCAGGTACATAGCCCGGCATGGTTCTTACGTACTTTTTTTATAAATCGGAAAACAGGGCGTGGAACCTCCCATACAAATGGGAACTTCATATTCAATATTTTTTGAGGTATGAATGCTAGACTACTAAATTTTGGAAAGGCGTTGTATAAAGTAAGTCCCTTTCCTATTACCTATCACTTTTTGAAATCGGAAAAGGGAGCGGTGCACCTCCCATACAAATGAGATTTTTCGTCTATACATTATCTATACATATTATAAAAAGTAAACACTTTTTTTCGTGTCACCACTTGACGCTTAAAGGCGTAGACGGATTATAACCAAACTTACACACAGGTCAGGTACATAGCCCGGCATGGTTCTTACGTACTTTTTTTTTAAATCGGAAAACAGGGCGTGGCACCTCCCATACAAATGGGAACTTCATATTCAATATTTTTTGAGGTATGAATGCTAGACTACTAAATTTTGAAAAGGCGTTGTATAAAGTAAGTCCCTTTCCTATTACCTATCACTTTTTGAAATCGGAAAAGGGAGCGGTGCACCTCCCATACAAATGAGATTTTTCGTCTATACATAATCTATACATATTATAAAAAGTAAACACTTTTTTTCGTGTCACCACTTGACGCTTAAAGGCGTAGACGGATTATAACCAAACTTACACACAGGTCAGGTACATAGCCCGGCATGGTTCTTACGTACTTTTTTTTTAAATCGGAAAACAGGGCGTGGCACCTCCCATACAAATGGGAACTTCATATTCAATATTTTTGGAGGTATTAATGCTAGACTACTAAATTTTGGTAAGGCGTTGTATAAAGTAAGTCCCATTCCTATTACCTATCACTTTTTGAAATCAGAAAAGGGGGCGTGGGACCTCCCATACAAATGGGAACTTTATATTCAATATTTTTGGAGGTATTAATGCTAGACTACTAAATTTTGGTAAGGCGTTGTATAAAGTAAGTCCCTTTCCTATTACCTATCACTTTTTGAAATCGGCAAAGGGAGCGGCGCACCTACCATACAAATGAGAGTTTTCGTCTATACATAATCTATACATATTATAAAAAGTAAACACTTTTTTTTCGTGTCACCACTTGACACTTAAAGGGGTGGACGGATTATAACCAAACTTACACACAGGTCAGGTACATAGCCCGGCATGGTTCTTACGTACTTTTTTTTTAAATCGCAAAAGGGAGCGTGGCACTTCCCGTACAAATGGGGACTTTCATACTCAATATCTTTGGAGGTATTAATGCTAGACTACTAAATGTTGGTAAGGCGTTGTATAAAGTAAGTCCCTTTCCTATTACCTATCACAAATGGGAACTTTCATACTCAATATCTGTGGAGGTATTAATGCTAGACTACTAAATTTTGGTAAGGCGTTGTATAACGTAAGTCCCTTTCCTAATACGTATCCTTTTTCGAAATCTGAAAAGGGGGCGTGGTACCTCCCGTACAAATGGGAACTTTCATACTCAATATCTTTGGAGGTATTAATGCTAGGCTAGTAAATGTTGGTAAGGCTTTGTATAGAGTAAGTCCCTTTCCTAATACCTATCCCTTTTTGAAATCGGAAAAGGGAACGGTGCACCTCCCATACAAATGAGATTTTTCTTCTATACATAATTTATACATATTATAAAAAGTAAACACTTTTTTTTCGTATCGCCACTTGACGCTCAAAAGCGTGGACGGATTTTAACCAAACTTACACACAGGTCAGGTACATAGCTCGGCATGGTTCTTACGTACTTTTTTTTAAAATCGGAAAACAGGGCGTGGCACCTCCCATACAAATGGGAACTTCATATTCAATATTTTTTGAGGTATGAATGCTAGACTACTAAATTTTGGAAAGGCGTTGTATAAAGTAAGTCCCTTTCCTATTACCTATCACTTTTTGAAATCGGAAAAGGGAGCGGTGCACCTCCCATACAAATGAGATTTTTCGTCTATACATAATCTATACATATTATAAAAAGTAAACACTTTTTTTCGTGTCACCACTTGACGCTTAAAGGCGTAGACTGATTATAACCAAACTTACACACAGGTCAGGTACATAGCCCGGCATGGTTCTTACGTACTTTTTTTTTAAATCGCAAAAGGGGGCATGGCACTTCCCGTACAAATGAGAACTTTCATACTCAATATCTTTGGAGGTATTAATGCTAGACTACTAAATGTTGGTAAGGCGTTGTATAAAGTAAGTCCCTTTCCTAATACCTATCCCTTTTTGAAATCAGAAAAGGGGTCGTGGAACCTCCCATACAAATGTGATCTTCCATACCCCCTATCTATGCAACTATTATCGCTAGACTGCTGAAATTTGGTAAGACGTTGTATAAAATAAGTCCCTTTCCTATTATCTATCACTTTTTTAAAATGGGAAAAGGGAGCGGTGCACCTCCCAAACAAATATGATCTTCCATACCCCCTATCTATGCAACTATTATCGCTAGACTACTAAATGTTGGTAAGGCGTTGTATAAAGTAAGTCCCTTTCCTAATCCCTTTTTGAAATCAGAAATGTGATCTTCCATACCCCTATCTATGCAACTATTATCGCTAGACTACTAAATTTTGGTAAGGCGTTGTATAAAGTAAGTCCCTTTCCTATTACCCATCATTTTTTGAAATCGGAAAAGGGAGCGGCGCACCTCCCATACAAATGAGAGTTTTCGTCTATACATAATCTATACATATTATAAAAAGTAAACACTTTTTTTCGTGTCACCACTTGACGCTTAAAGGGGTGGACGGATTATAACCAAACTTACACACAGGTCAGGTACATAGCTCGGCATGGTTCTTGAGTACTTTTTTTTTAAATCGGAAAACAGGGCGTGGCACCTCCCATACGCATGGGAACTTCATATTCAATATCTTGGGAGGTATTAATGCTAGACTATTAAATTTTGGTAGGGCGTTGTCTAAAGTAAGTCCCTTTCCTAATACCTATCCCTTTTTGAAATCGGAAAAGGGGCGTGGCACCTCCCATACAAATGAGATTTTTCATCTATACATATTATACAAAGTAAACGCTTTTTTTCGTGTCTCCACTTGACGCTCAAACTCGTGGACGGATTTTAACCAAACTTACACACAGGTCAGGTACATAGCCCGGCATGGTTCCTACATACTTTTTTTTTTAATCGGAAAAGGGGGCGTGGCACCTCCCATTACACAAGTCAGGTACATAGCCCGGCATGGTTCTTACGTACTTTTTTTGGACATCGGAAAGGGGGACGTGGCACCTCCCATACGCATGGGAACTTCATATTCAATATCTTGGGAGGTATTAATGCTAGACTACTAAATGTTGGTAAGGCGTTGTATAAAGTAAGTCCCTTTCCTAATACCTATCCATTTTTGAAATCAGAGAAGGGGTCGTGGCACCTCCCATTACACACAGGTCAGGTACATAGCCCGGCATGGTTCTTACGTACTTTTTTTTTTTAAATCCGAAAAGGGGGCGTGGCACTACCCGTACAAATGGGAACTTTCATACTCAATATCTTTGGAGGTATTAATGCTAGACTACTAAATTTTGGTAAGGCGTTGTATAAAGTAATACGTATCCCTTTTTGAAATTTGAAAAGGGAGCGTGGTACCTCCCATACAAATGGGAATTTTATACATAATATCTTTGGAGGTATTAATGCTAGACTATTACATTTTGGTAAGGCGTTGTATGAAGTAAGTCAATTTCCTATTACCTATCCCTTTTTGAAATCGGAAAAGGGAACGGTGTACCTCCCATACAAATAAGATTTTTCATCTATACATAATCTATACATATTATAAAAAGTGAACACTTTTTTTTCGTGTCGCCACTTGACGCTCAAACGCGTGGACGGATTTTAACCAAACTTACACACAGGTCAGGTACATAGCCCGGCATGATTCTTACGTTCTTTTTTTTAAATTGGAAAAGGTGGCGTGGCATCTCCCGTACAAATGGGAACTTTCATACTCAATATCTTTGGAGGTATTAATGCTAGACTACTAAATTTTGGTAAGACGTTGTATAAAGTAAGTCCCTTTCCTATTACCTATCACTTTTTGAAATCGGAAAAGGGAGCGGCGCACCTACCATACAAATGAGAGTTTTCATCTATACATAATCTATACATATTATAAAAAGTGAACACTTTTTTTTCGTGTCGCCACTTGACGCTCAAACGCGTGGACGGATTTTAACCAAACTTACACACAGGTCAGTTACATAGCCCGGCATGGTTCTTACGTTCTTTTTTTTAAATTGGAAAAGGTGGCGTGGCATCTCCCGTACAAATGGGAACTTTCATACTCAATATCTTTGGAGGTATTAATGCTAGACTACTAAATTTTGGTAAGGCGTTGTATAAAGTAAGTCCCTTTCCTAATACCTATCACTTTTTGAAATCGGAAAAGGGAACGGTGCACCTCCCATACAAATGAGATTTTTCATCTATACATAATCTATACATTTTATAAAAAGTAAACATTTTTTTTTCGTATCGCCACTTGACGCTCAAAAGCGTGGACGGATTTTAACCAAACTTACACACAGGTCAGGTACATAGCCCGGCATGGTTCTTACGTACTTTTTTTTTAAATCGCAAAAGGCGGCGTGGCACTTCCCGTACAAATGGGAACTTTCATACTCAATATCTTTGGAGGTATTAATGCTAGACTACTAAATGTTGGTAAGACGTTGTATAAAGTTAGTCCCTTTCATAATACCTATCCCTTTTTGAAATCAGAAAAGGGGTCGTGGAACCTCCCATACAAATGTGATCTTCCATACCCCCTATCTATGCAACTATTATCGCTAGACTGCTGAAATTTGGTAAGACGTTGTATAAAATAAGTCCCTTTCCTATTATCTATCACTTTTTTAAAATGGGAAAAGGGAGCGGTGCACCTCCCAAACAAATATGATCTTCCATACCCCCTATCTATGCAACCATTATCGCTAGACTACTAAATGTTGGTAAGGCGCTGTATAAAGTAAGTCCCTTTCCTAATACCTATCCCTTTTTGAAATCAGAAAAGGGGTCGTGGAACCTCCCATACAAATGCAAATGTGATCTTCCATACCCCCTATCTATGCAACTATTATAGCTAGACTACTAAATTTTGGTAAGGCGTTGTATAAAGTAAGTCCCTTTCCTATTACCTATCACTTTTTGAAATCGGAAAGGGGAGCGGCGCACCTACCATACAAATGAGAGTTTTCGTCTGTACATAATCTATATATATTATAAAAAGTAAACACTTTTTTTTCGTGTCGCCACTTGACGCTTAAAGGGGTGGACGGATTATAACCAAACTTACACACAGGTCAGGTACATAGCTCGGCATGGTTCTTAAGTACTTTTTTTTTAAATCGGAAAACAGGGCGTGGCAGCTCCCATTACACACAGGTCAGGTACATAGCCCGGCATGGTTCCTACATACTTTTTTTTGAAATCGGAAAATGGGGCGTGGCACCTCCCATACAAATGGGAAATTTCATACTCAATATCTTTGAGGGTATTAATGCTACACTACTTAACTTTGGTAGGGCGTTGTCTAAAGTAAGTCCCTTTCCTAATACCTATCCCTTTTTGAAATCGGAATAGGGGCGTTGCACCTCCCATACAAATGAGATTTTTCATCTATACATATTATACAAAGTAAACACTTTTTTTCGTGTCTCCACTTGACGCTCAAACTCGTGGACGGATTTTAACCAAACTTACACACAGGTCAGGTACATAGCCCGGCATGGTTCCTACATACTTTTTTTTTTTAATCGGAAAAGGGGGCGTGGCACCTCCCATTACACACAGGTCAGGTACATAGCCCGGCATGGTTCTTACGTACTTTTTTTGGACATCGGAAAAGGGGGCGTGGCACCTCCCATACGCATGGGAACTTCATATTCAATATCTTGGGAGGTATTAATGCTAGACTACTAAATGTTGGTAAGGCGTTGTATAAAGTAAGTCCCTTTCCTAATACCTATCCCTTTTTGAAATCAGAAAGGGGGTCGTGGCACCTCCCATTACACACAGGTCAGGTACATAGCCCGGCATGGTTCTTACGTACTTTTTTTTTTTAAATCGGAAAAGGGGGCGTGGCACCTCCCGTACAAATGGGAACTTTCATACTCAATATCTTTGGAGGTATTAATGCTAGACTACTAAATGTTGGTAAGGCGTTGTATAAAGTAAGTCCCTTTCCTAATACGTATCCCTTTTTGAAATCAGAAAAGGGGTCGTGGAACCTCCCATACAAAAGTGATCTTCCATACTCCCTATCTATGCAACTATTATCGCTAGACTGCTGAAATTTGGTAAGACGTTGTATAAAATAAGTCCCTTTCCTATTATATATCACTTTTTGAAATCGGAGAAGTGAGCGGTGCACCTCCAAAACAAATATGATCTTCCATACCCCCTATCTACGCAACTATTATCGCTAGACTACTGAAATTTGGTAAGACGTTGTGTAAAGTAAGTCCCTTTCCTATTACCTATCACAAATGGGAACTTTCATACTCAATATCTTTGGAGGTATAAATGCTAGGCTACTAAATTTTGGTAAGGCGTTGTATAAAGTAAGTCCCTTTCCTAATACGTATCCCTTTTTGAAATTTGAAAAGGGAGCGTGGTACCTCCCATACAAATGGGAATTTTATACTTAATATCTTTGGAGGTATTAATGCTAGACTATTACATTTTGGTAAGGCGTTGTATGAAGTAAGTCAATTTCCTATTACCTATCCCTTTTTGAAATCAGAAAAGGGGTCGTGGCACCTCGCGTACATATTATACAAAGTAAACATTTTTTTTCGTGTCTCCACTTGACGCTCAAATTCGGCGACGGATTTTAACCAAACTTACACACAGGTCAGGTACATAGCCCGGCATGATTCTTACGTTCTTTTTTTAAATTGGAAAAGGTGGCGTGGCATCTCCCATACAAATGGGAACTTTCATACTCAATATCTTTGGAGGTATTAATGCTAGACTACTAAATTTTGGTAAGGCGTTGTATAAAGTAAGTCCCTTTCCTAATTCCTACCCCTTTTTGAAATCGGAAAAGGGGTCGTGGCACCTCCCATTACACACAGGTCAGATACATAGCCTGGCATGGTTCTTACGTACTTTTTTTTTAAATCGGAAAAGGGGGCGTGGCACCTCCCGACAAATGGGGACTTTCATACTCAATATCTTTGGAGGTATTAATGCTAGACTACTAAATGTTGGTAAGGCATTGTATAAAGTAAGTCCCTTTCCTAATACGTATCCCTTTTTGAAATCAGAAAAGGGGTCGTGGAACCTCCCATACAAAAGTGATCTTCCATACCCCCTATCTATGCAACTATTATCGCTAGACTGCTGAAATTTGGTAAGACGTTGTATAAAATAAGTCCCTTTCCTATTATCTATCACTGTTTGAAATCGGAGAAGTGAGCGGTGCACCTCCAAAACAAATATGATCTTCCATACCCCCTATCTACGCAATTATTATCGCTAGACTACTGAAATTTGGTAAGACGTTGTGTAAAGTAAGTCCCTTTCCTATTACCTATCACAAATGGGAACTTTCATACTCAATATCTTTGGAGGTATTAATGCTAGATAAGGCGTTGTATAAAGTAAGTCCCTTTCCTAATACGTATCCCTTTTTGAAATTTGAAAAGGGAGCGTGGTAGCTCCCATACAAATGGGAATTTTATACTTAATATCTTTGGAGGTATTAATGCTAGACTATTAAATTTTGGTAAGGCGTTGTATGAAGTAAGTCAATTTCCTATTACCTATCCCTTTTTGAAATCAGAAAAGGGGTCGTAGCACCTCGCGTACATATTATGTACATATTATACAAAGTAAACATTTTTTTTCGTGTCTCCACTTGACGCTCAAACTCGGGGACGGATTTTAACCATACTTACACACAGGTCAGGTACATAGCCCGGCATGATTCTTACGTTCTTTTTTTAAATTGGAAAAGGTGGCGTGGCATCTCCCATACAAATGGGAACTTTCAGACTCAATATCTTTGGAGGTATTAATGCTAGACTACTAAATTTTGGTAAGGCGTTGTATAAAGTAAGTCCCTTTCCTAATTCCTACCCCTTTTTGAAATCGGAAAAGGGGTCGTGGCACCTCCCATTACACACAGGTCAGATACATAGCCCGGCATGGTTCTTACGTACTTTTTTTTTAAATCGGAAAAGGGGGCGTGGCACCTCCCGACAAATGGGGACTTTCATACTCAATATCTTTGGAGGTATTAATGATAGACTACTAAATGTTGGTAAGGGATTGTATAAAGTAAGTCCCTTTCCTAATACGTATCCTTTTTTGAAATCAGAAAAGGGGTCGTGGAACCTCCCATTACACACAGGTCAGATACATAGCCCGGCATGGTTCTTACGTACTTTTTTTTTAAATCGGAAAAGGGGGCGTGGCACCTCCCGACAAATGGGGACTTTCATACTCAATATCTTTGGAGGTATTAATGATAGACTACTAAATGTTGGTAAGGGATTGTATAAAGTAAGTCCCTTTCCTAATACGTATCCCTTTTTGAAATTTGAAAAGGGAGCGTGGTACCTCCCATACAAATGGGAATTTTATACTAAATATCTTTGGAGGTATTAATGCTAGACTATTAAATTTTGGTAAGGCGTTGTATGAAGTAAGTCAATTTCCTATTACCTATCCCTTTTTGAAATCAGAAAAAGGGTCGTGGCACCTCGCGTACATATTATGTACATATTATACAAAGTAAACATTTTTTTTCGTGTCTCCACTTGACGCTCAAACTCGGGGACGGATTTTAACCAAACTTACACACAGGTCAGGTACATAGCCCGGCATGATTCTTACGTTCTTTTTTTAAATTGGAAAAGGTGGCGTGGCATCTCCCATACAAACGGGAACTTTCATACTCAATATCTTTGGAGGTATTAATGCTAGACTACTAAATTTTGGTAAGGCGTTGTATAAAGTAAGTCCCTTTCCTAATTCCTATCCCTTTTTGAAATCGGAAAAGGGAACGGTGCACCTCCCATACAAATGAGATTTTTCATCTATACATAACCTATACATATTATAAAAAGTGAACACTTTTTTTTCGTGTCGCCACTTGACGCTCAAACGCGTGGACGGATTTTAACCAAACTTACACACAGGTCAGGTACATAGCCCGGCCTGGTTCTTACGTACTTTTTTTTTTAAATCGGAAAAGGGGGCGTGGCACCTCCCATACGCATGGGAACTTCATATTCAATATCTTGGGAGGTATTAATGCTAGACTACTAAATGTTGGTAAGGCGTTTTATAAAGTAAGTCCCTTTCCTAATACCTATCCCTTTTTGAAATCAGAAAGGGGGTCGTGGCACCTCCCATTACACACAGGTCAGATACATAGCCCGGCATGGTTCTTACGTACTTTTTTTTAAATCGGAAAAGGGGGCGTGGCACCTCCCGACAAATGGGGACTTTCATACTCAATATCTTTGGAGGTATTAGTGATAGACTACTAAATGTTGGTAAGGGATTGTATAAAGTAAGTCCCTTTCCTAATACCTATCCCTTTTTGAAATCAGAAAAGGGGTCGTGGCACCTCCCATTACACACAGGTCAGATACATAGCCCGGCATGGTTCTTACGTACTTTTTTTTTTAAATCGAAAAAGGGGGTGTGGCACCTCCCGACAAATGGGGACTTTCATACTCAATATCTTTGGAGGTATTAATGATAGACTACTAAATGTTGGTAAGGGATTGTATAAAGTAAGTCCCTTTCCTAATACGTATCCCTTTTTGAAATCAGAAAAGGGGTCGTGGAACCTCCCATACAAAAGTGATCTTCCATACCCCCTATCTATGCAACTATTATCGCTAGACTGCTGAAATTTGGTAAGACGTTGTATAAAGTAAGTCCCTTTCCTATTATCTATCACTGTTTGAAATCGGAGAAGTGAGCGGTGCACCTCCAAAACAAATATGATCTTCCATACCCCCTATCTACGCAACTATTATCGCTAGACTACTGAAATTTGGTAAGACGTTGTGTAAAGTAAGTCCCTTTCCTATTACCTATCACAAATGGGAACTTTCATACTCAATATCTTTGGAGGTATTAATGCTAGACTACTAAATTTTGGTAAGGCGTTGTATAAAGTAAGTCCCTTTCCTAATACGTATCCCTTTTTGAAATTTGAAAAGGGAGCGTGGTACCTCCCATACAAATGGGAATTTTATACTAAATATCTTTGGAGGTATTAATGCTAGACTATTAAATTTTGGTAAGGCGTTGTATGAAGTAAGTCAATTTTCTATTACCTATCCCTTTTTGAAATCAGTAAAGGGGTCGTGGCACCTCGCGTACATACAGGGTGTTTTTTTTACAGATTTGTTTTTCGAATAGAGATAAAACTGGCATTTTGTGGTCAAATCTGGCAACTCTAATGTCATTTATGTTCAGTTTGGTTTGCCATTTCATCATGAACAGGTTGACAAAAGAACAACGCTTGCAAATCGTGCAAATTTATTTCGAAAATAATGGTTCAGTTCGCGAAGTTTACCGTGAGCTCCGTCCATTTTATGGTCGACATAATCGTCCATCAGAGCAATTAATTCGGTTAACCATGGATCGTTTTCGCACTACGTTTACTCTATGTGATAATACGCATCCGCAGAGACGTCGAACAGTGCGCACCGAAGAAACAATTGCCGCTGTACAGCAAAGTGTTGAAGAATGAATCGATTCGCCACCGTGCACAGCAATTGGAGCTTTGTCCATCAACTTTATGGAAGATTTTGCGCAAAGATCTTGGCTTGCGACCTTACAAGATCCAGCTTGTGCAAGAATTAAAGCCGCGAGACCATGCAATGCGTCGTGATTTTGGTGTATGGGCCGAAAATGAGATTGATTTCGATGCTGATTTTCATCGCAAAATTTTGTTCAGTGATGAGGCTCATTTTTGGTTGAATGGCTACGTCAACAAGAAAAATTGCCGCATTTGGAGTGAAGAGAATCCACATGAGACCCTTGAAACGCCATTACATCCACAAAAACTGACTGTTTGGTGTGCTCTATGGGCTGGTGGAGTCATTGGGCCATACTTCTTCCGCAATAATGCTGGAGAGGCAGCTACCGTTAATGGAGACCGGTATAGAGCCATGATAACCGACTATTTTGTTCCCGAATTGGATGGCATGAATGTGGATGAGTTGTGGTTCCAACAAGACGGCGCTACATGCCACACAGCGCACGTCACAATCGATTTATTGAAGGAAACATTCGATGAGCGCATAATTTCGCGGAATGGACCTGTCAATTGGCCACCAAGGTCGTGTGATTTGACACCATTGGATTATTTTCTTTGGGGATATGTGAAATCGCTCGTCTACACCAACAAACCAGAAACGTTAGGGGAATTGGAAGCCAACATTCGTGGCGTTATTGCCGACATACGGCCCCATATGCTCGAAAAAGTGGTTGAAAATTGGACCTGTAGAATTGGCTTTATTCGAGCCAGCCGCGGCGGCCACATGCCCGAAATCATATTTAAACATTAATGGCATAAAATTATCCTTCCAATAAAGCCAAATTGATGGACCTTAAAACGATTTTCTTGTGTTTTATTTCAATTCAAAGTTCTATACCCCTAAAAAAACACCCTTTATTATGTACATATTATACAAAGTAAACACTTTTTTTCGTGTCTCCACTTGACGCTCAAACTCGTGGACGGATTTTAACCAAACTTACACACAGGTCAGGTACATAGCCCGGCATGATTCTTACGTACTTTTTTTGAAAATCGAAAAAGGGGGCGTGGCACCTCCCATACGCATGGGGACTTCATATTCAATATCTTGGGAGGTATTAATGCTAGACTACTAAATTTTGGTAAGGCGTTGTATAAAGTAAGTCCCTTTCCTAATACCTATCCCTTTTTGAAATCGGAAAAGGGAACGGTGCACCTCCCATACAAATGAGATCTTTCATCTAAACATAATCTATACATATTATAAAAAGTGAACACTTTTTTTTCGTGTCGCCACTTGACGCTCAAACGCGTGGACGGATTTTAACCAAACTTACACACAGGTCAGGTACATAGCCCGGCATGGTTCTTACGTACTTTTTTTGGAAATCGGAAAAGGGGGCGTGGCACCTCCCATACGCATGGGGACTTCATATTCAATATCTTGGGAGGTATTTATGCTAGACTACTAAATTTTGGTAAGGCGTTGTATAAAGTAAGTCCCTTTCCTAATCGGAAAAGGGAACGGTGCGCCTCCCATACAAATGAGATCTTTCATCTAAACATAATCTATACATATTATAAAAAGTGAACAGTTTTTTTTGTGTCGCCACTTGACGCTCAAACGCGTGGACGGATTTTAACCAAACTTACACACAGGTCAGGTACATAGCCCGGCATGGTTCTTACGTACTTTTTTTGGAAATCGGTAAAGGGGGTGTGGCACCTCCCATACGCATGGGAACTTCATATTCAATATTTTTGGAGGTATTAATGCTAGACTACTAAATATTGGTAATGCGTTATATAAAGTAAGTCCCTTCCCTATTACCTATCACTTTTTGAAATCGGGAAAGGAAGATTTTTTGTCTATACATAATTTATACATATTATAAAAAGTAAACACTTTTTTCCGTGTCACCACTTGACGCTTAAACGCGTGGACGGATTTTAACCAAACTTACACACGGGTCACGGGCGTGGCACCTCCCATTACACACAGGTCAGGTACATAGCCCGGCATGGTTCTTCCGTACTTTTTTTTTTAAATCGGAAAAGGGGGCGTGGCACCTCCCGTACAAATGGGAACTTTCATACTCAATATCTTTGGAGGTATTAATGCTAGACTACTAAATGTTGGTAATGCGTTATATAAAGTAAGTCCCTTCCCTATTACCTATCACTTTTTGAAATCGGGAAAGGGAGATTTTTTGTCTATACATAATTTATACATATTATAAAAAGTAAACACTTTTTTCCGTGTCACCACTTGACGCTTAAACGCGTGGACGGATTTTAACCAAACTTACACACGGGTCACGGGCGTGGCAACTCCCATTACACACAGGTCAGGTACATAGCCCGGCATGGTTCTTACGTACTTTTTTTGGAAATCGGAAAAGGGGGCGTGGCAGCTCCCATACAAATGGGAACTTCTATCTATCTCTATGGCGCGATATACAACAGGTATATCATCATAAACCTCCTAAGAGATTTTTGCGCCAAGCTTCTCTTCCAATTTGTGGTGTGCCGATTGTGAATTTTCCCTACAAATTGGTGGGAACTTCATATTCAATATTTTTGGAGGTATTAATGCTAGACTACTAAATTTTAGTAAGGCGTTGTATAAAGTAAGTCCCTTTCCTATTACCTATCACTTTTTGAAATCGGAAAAGGGAGCGGTGCACCTCCCATACAAATGAGATTTTCGTCTGTACATAATCTATACATATTATAAAAAGTGAACAGTTTTTTTTGTGTCGCCACTTGACGCTCAAACGCGTGGACGGATTTTAACCAAACTTACACACAGGTCAGTTACATAGCCCAGCATGGTTCTTACGTACTTTTCTTGGAAGTCGGAAAAGGGGGCGTGGCACCTCCCATACGCATGGGGACTTCATATTCAATATCTTGGGAGGTATTAATGCTAGACTATTAAATTTTGGTAAGGCGTTATATAAAGTAAGTCCCTTTCCTAATACCTATCCCTTTTTGAAATCGGAAAAGGGAACGGTGCACCTCCCATAAAAATGAGATTTTTCATCTATACATATTATAAAAAGTGAACACTTTTTTTTCGTGTCGCCACTTGACGCTCAAACGCGTGGACGGATTTTAACCAAACTTACACACAGGTCAGTTACATAGCCCGGCATGGTTCTTACGTACTTTTTTTGGAAATCAGAAAAGGGGGCGTGGCACCTCCCATACGCATGGGGACTTCATATTCAATATCTTGGGAGGTATTTATGCTAGACTTCTAAATTTTGGTAAGGCGTTGTATAAAGTAAGTCCCTTTCCTAATACCTATCCCTTTTTGAAATCGGAAAAGGGAACGGTGCACCTCCCATACAAATGAGATTTTTCATCTATACATATTATAAAAAGTGAAAACTTTTTTTTCGTGTCGCCACTTGACGCTCAAACGCGTGGACGGATTTTAACCAAACTTACACACAGGTCAGGTACATAGCCCGGCATGGTTCTTACGTACTTTTTTTGGAAATAGGAAAAGGGGGCGTCGCACCTCCCATACGCATGGGAACTTCATATTCAAAATCTTGGGAGGTATTAATGCTAGACTACTAAATGTTGGTAAGGCGTTGTATAAAGTAAGTCCCTTTCCTAATACGTATCCCTTTTTGAAATCAGAAAAGGGGTCGTGGAACCTCCCACACAAAAGTGATCTTCCATACCCCCTATCTATGCAACTATTATCGCTAGACTGCTGAAATTTGGTAAGACGTTGTATAAAATAAGTCCCTTTCCTATTATTTATCACTTTTTGAAATCGGAGAAGTGAGCGGTGCACCTCCAAAACAAATATAATCTTCCATACCCCCTATCTACGCAACTATTATCGCTAGACTAATGAAATTTGGTAAGACGTTGTGTAAAGTAAGTCCCTTTCCTATTACCTATCACAAATGGGAACTTTCATACTCAATATCTTTGGAGGTATTAATGCTAGACTACTAAATTTTGATAAGGCGTTGTATAAAGTAAGTCCCTTTTCTAATACGTATCCCTTTTTGAAATTTGAAAAGGGAGCGTGGTACCTCCCATACAAATGGGAATTTTATACTTAATATCTTTGGAGGTATTAATGCTAGACTATTAAATTTTGGTAAGGCGTTGTATGAAGTAAGTCAATTTCCTATTACCTATCCCTTTTTGAAATCAGAAAAGCGGTCGTGGCACCTCGCGTGCATATTATGTACATATTATACAAAGTAAACACTTTTTTTCGTGTCTCCACTTGACGCTCAAACTCGTGGACGGATTTTAACCAAACTTACACACAGGTCAGGTACATAGCCCGGCATGATTCTTACGTACTTTTTTTGAAAATCGAAAAAGGGGGCGTGGCACCTCCCATACGCATGGGGACTTCATATTCAATATCTTGGGAGGTATTAATGCTAGACTACTAAATTTTGATAAGGCGTTGTATAAAGTAAGTCCCTTTCCTAATAACTAACCCTTTTTGAAATCGGAAAAGGGAACGGTGCACCTCCCATACAAATGAGATTTTTCATCTATACATAATCTATATATATTATAAAAAGTGAACACTTTTTTTGCGTGTCGCCACTTGACGCTCAAACGCGTGGACGGATTTTAACCAAACTTACACACAGGTCAGGTACATAGCCCGGCATGGTTCTTACGTACTTTTTTTGGAAATCGGAAAAGGGGGCGTGGCACCTCCCATACGCATGGGAACTTCATATTCAATATCTTGGGAGGTATTAATGCTAGACTATTAAATTTTGGTAGGGCGTTGTCTAAAGTAAGTCCCTTTCCTAATACCTATCCCTTTTTGAAATCGGAAAAGGGGCGTGGCACCTCCCATACAAATGAGATTTTTCATCTATACATATTATAAAAAGTGAACACTTTTTTTTCCTGTCGCCACTTGACGCTCAAACGCGTGGACGGATTTTAACCAAACTTACACACAGGTCAGGTACATAGCCCGGCATGGTTCTTACGTACTTTTTTTGGAAATAGGAAAAGGGGGCGTGGCACCTCCCATACGCATGGGGACTTCATATTCAATATCTTGGGAGGTATTAATGCTAGACTACTAAATTTTGATAAGGCGTTGTATAAAGTAAGTCCCTTTCCTAATACCTATCCCTTTTTGAAATCGGAAAAGGGAACGGTGCACCTCCCATACAAATGAGATCTTTCATCTATACATATTATAAAAAGTGAAACCTTTTTTTTCGTGTCGCCACTTGACGCTCAAACGCGTGGACGGATTTTAACCAAACTTACACACAGGTCAGGTACATAGCCCGGCATGGTTCTTACGTACTTTTTTTGGAAATAGGAAAAGGGGGCGTGGCACCTCCCATACGCATGGGAACTTCATATTCAATATCTTGGGAGGTATTAATGCTAGACTATTAAATTTTGGTAGGGCGTTGTCTAAAGTAAGTCCCTTTCCTAATACCTATCCCTTTTTGAAATCGGAAAAGGGGCGTGGCACCTCCCATACAAATGAGATTTTTCATCTATACATATTATAAAAAGTGAACACTTTTTTTTCCTGTCGCCACTTGACGCTCAAACGCGTGGACGGATTTTAACCAAACTTACACACAGGTCAGGTACATAGCCCGGCATGGTTCTTACGTACTTTTTTTGGAAATAGGAAAAGGGGGCGTGGCACCTCCCATACGCATGGGGACTTCATATTCAATATCTTGGGAGGTATTAATGCTAGACTACTAAATTTTGATAAGGCGTTGTATAAAGTAAGTCCCTTTCCTAATACCTATCCCTTTTTGAAATCGGAAAAGGGAACGGTGCACCTCCCATACAAATGAGATCTTTCATCTATACATATTATAAAAAGTGAAACCTTTTTTTTCGTGTCGCCACTTGACGCTCAAACGCGTGGACGGATTTTAACCAAACTTACACACAGGTCAGGTACATAGCCCGGCATGATTCTTACGTACTTTTTTTGAAAATCGAAAAAGGGGGCGTGGCACCTCCCATACGCATGGGGACTTCATATTCAATATCTTGGGAGGTATTAATGCTAGACTACTAAATTTTGATAAGGCGTTGTATAAAGTAAGTCCCTTTCCTAATAACTAACCCTTTTTGAAATCGGAAAAGGGAACGGTGCACCTCCCATACAAATGAGATTTTTCATCTATACATAATCTATATATATTATAAAAAGTGAACACTTTTTTTGCGTGTCGCCACTTGACGCTCAAACGCGTGGACGGATTTTAACCAAACTTACACACAGGTCAGGTACATAGCCCGGCATGATTCTTACGTACTTTTTTTGAAAATCGAAAAAGGGGGCGTGGCACCTCCCATACGCATGGGGACTTCATATTCAATATCTTGGGAGGTATTAATGCTAGACTACTAAATTTTGATAAGGCGTTGTATAAAGTAAGTCCCTTTCCTAATAACTAACCCTTTTTGAAATCGGAAAAGGGAACGGTGCACCTCCCATACAAATGAGATTTTTCATCTATACATAATCTATATATATTATAAAAAGTGAACACTTTTTTTGCGTGTCGCCACTTGACGCTCAAACGCGTGGACGGATTTTAACCAAACTTACACACAGGTCAGGTACATAGCCCGGCATGGTTCTTACGTACTTTTTTTGGAAATCGGAAAAGGGGGCGTGGCACCTCCCATACGCATGGGAACTTCATATTCAATATCTTGGGAGGTATTAATGCTAGACTACTAAATGTTGTTAAGGCGTTGTATAAAGTAAGTCCCTTTCCTAATACCTATCCCTTTTTGAAATCAGAAAAGCGGTCGTGGCACCTCCCATTACACACAGGTCAGGTACATAGCCCGGCATGGTTCATACGTACTTTTTTTTTTAAATCGGAAAAGGGGGCGTGGCACCTCCCGTACAAATGGGAACTTTCATACTCAATATCTTTGGAGGTATTAATGCTAGACTACTAAATGTTGGTAATGCGTTATATAAAGTAAGTCCCTTTCCTATTCCACTTTTTGAAATCGGAAAAGGGAGCGGTGCACCTCCCATACAAATGAGATTTTTCGTCTATACATAATCTATACATATTATAAAAAGTGAACACTTTTTTTTCGTGTCGCCACTTGACGCTCAAACGCGTGGACGGATTTTAACCAAACTTACACACAGGTCAGTTACATAGCCCGGCATGGTTCTTACGTACTTTTTTTGGAAATCGGAAAAGGGGGCGTGGCACCTCCCATACGCATGGGGACTTGATATTCAATATCTTGGGAGGTATTAATGCTAGACTACTAAATTTTGGTAAGGCGTTATATAAAGTAAGTCCCTTTCCTAATACCTATCCCTTTTTGAAATCGGAAAAGGGAACGGTGCACCTCCCATACAAATGAGATTTTTCATCTATACATATTATAAAAAGTGAACACTTTTTTTTCCTGTCGCCACTTGACGCTCAAACGCGTGGACGGATTTTAACCAAACTTACACACAGGTCAGGTACATAGCCCGGCATGGTTCTTACGTACTTTTTTTGGAAATAGGAAAAGGGGGCGTGGCACCTCCCATACGCATGGGGACTTCATATTCAATATCTTGGGAGGTATTAATGCTAGACTACTAAATTTTGATAAGGCGTTGTATAAAGTAAGTCCCTTTCCTAATACCTATCCCTTTTTGAAATCGGAAAAGGGAACGGTGCACCTCCCATACAAATGAGATCTTTCATCTATACATATTATAAAAAGTGAAACCTTTTTTTTCGTGTCGCCACTTGACGCTCAAACGCGTGGACGGATTTTAACCAAACTTACACACAGGTCAGGTACATAGCCCGGCATGGTTCTTACGTACTTTTTTTGGAAATAGGAAAAGGGGGCGTGGCACCTCCCATACGCATGGGAACTTCATATTCAATATCTTGGGAGGTATTAATGCTAGACTACTAAATGTTGTTAAGGCGTTGTATAAAGTAAGTCCCTTTCCTAATACCTATCCCTTTTTGAAATCAGAAAAGGGGTCGTGGCACCTCCCATTACACACAGGTCAGGTACATAGCCCGGCATGGTTCTTACGTACTTTTTTTTTCAAATCGGAAAAGGGGGCGTGGCACCTCCCGTACAAATGGGAACTTTCATACTCAATATCTTTGGAGGTATTAATGCTAGACTACTAAATGTTGGTAATGCGTTATATAAAGTAAGTCCCTTCCCTATTACCTATCACTTTTTGAAATCGGGAAAGGGAGATTTTTTGTCTATACATAATTTATACATATTATAAAAAGTAAACACTTTTTTCCGTGTTACCACTTGACGCTTAAACGCGTGGACGGATTTTAACCAAACTTACACACGGGTCACGGGCGTGGCACCTCCCGTTACACACAGGTCAGGTACGTAGCCCGGCATGGTTCTTACGTACTTTTTTTGGAAATCGGAAAAGGGGGCGTGGCACCTCCCATACAAATGGGAACTTCTATCTATCTCTATGGCGCGATATACAACAGGTATATCATCATAAACCTCCTAAGAGATTTTTGCGCCAAGCTTCTCTTCCAATTTGTGGTGTGCCGATTTTGAATTTTCCCTACAAATTGGTGGGAACTTCATATTAAATATTTTTGGAGGTATTAATGCTAGACTACTAAATTTTGGTAAGGCGTTGTATAAAGTAAGTCCCTTTCCTATTACCTATCACTTTTTGAAATCGGAAAAGGGAGCGGTGCACCTCCCATACAAATGAGATTTTTCGTCTATACATAATCTATACATATTATAAAAAGTGAACACTTTTTTTTCGTGTCGCCACTTGACGCTCAAACGCGTGGACGGATTTTAACCAAACTTACACACAGGTCAGTTACATAGCCCGGCATGGTTCTTACGTACTTTTTTTTTCAAATCGGAAAAGGGGGCGTGGCACCTCCCGTACAAATGGGAACTTTCATACTCAATATCTTTGGAGGTATTAATGCTAGACTACTAAATGTTAGTAATGCGTTATATAAAGTAAGTCCCTTCCCTATTACCTATCACTTTTTGAAATCGGGAAAGGGAGATTTTTTGTCTATACATAATTTATACATATTATAAAAAGTAAACACTTTTTTCCGTGTTACCACTTGACGCTTAAACGCGTGGACGGATTTTAACCAAACTTACACACGGGTCACGGGCGTGGCACCTCCCGTTACACACAGGTCAGGTACGTAGCCCGGCATGGTTCTTACGTACTTTTTTTGGAAATCGGAAAAGGGGGCGTGGCACCTCCCATACAAATGGGAACTTCTATCTATCTCTATGGCGCGATATACAACAGGTATATCATCATAAACCTCCTAAGAGATTTTTGCGCCAAGCTTCTCTTCCAATTTGTGGTGTGCCGATTTTGAATTTTCCCTACAAATTGGTGGGAACTTCATATTAAATATTTTTGGAGGTATTAATGCTAGACTACTAAATTTTGGTAAGGCGTTGTATAAAGTAAGTCCCTTTCCTATTACCTATCACTTTTTGAAATCGGAAAAGGGAGCGGTGCACCTCCCATACAAATGAGATTTTTCGTCTATACATAATCTATACATATTATAAAAAGTGAACACTTTTTTTTCGTGTCGCCACTTGACGCTCAAACGCGTGGACGGATTTTAACCAAACTTACACACAGGTCAGTTACATAGCCCGGCATGGTTCTTACGTACTTTTTTTGGAAATCGGAAAAGGGGGCGTGGCACCTCCCATACGCATGGGGACTTCATATTCAATATCTTGGGAGGTATTAATGCTAGACTACTAAATTTTGGTAAGGCGTTGTATAAAGTAAGTCCCTTTCCTAATACCTATCCCTTTTTGAAATCGGAAAAGGGAACGGTGCACCTCCCATACAAATAAGATTTTTCATCTATACATATTATAAAAAGTGAACACTTTTTTTTCGTGTCGCCACTTGACGCTCAAACGCGTGGACGGATTTTAAATAAACTTACACACAGGTCAGGTACATAGCCCGGCATGGTTCTTACGTACTTTTTTTGGAAATAGGAAAAGGGGGCGTGGCACCTCCCATACGCATGGGAACTTCATATTCAATATCTTGGGAGGTATTAATGCTAGACTACTAAATGTTGGTATGGCGTTGTATAAAGTAAGTCCCTTTCCTAATACGTATCCCTTTTTGAAATCAGAAAAGGGGTCGTGGAACCTCCCATACAAAAGTGATCTTCCATACCCCCTATCTATGCAACTATTATCGCTAGACTGCTGAAATTTGGTAAGACGTTGTATAAAATATGTCCCTTTCCTATTATCTATCACTTTTTGAAATCGGAGAAGTGAGCGGTGCACCTCCAAAACAAATATAATCTTCCATACCCCCTATCTACGCAACTATTATCGCTAGACTACTGAAATTTGGTAAGACGTTGTGTAAAGTAAGTCCCTTTCCTATTACCTATCACAAATGGGAACTTTCATACTCAATATCTTTGGAGGTATTAATGCTAGACTACTAAATTTTGGTAAGGCGTTGTATAAAGTAAGTCCCTTTCCTAATACGTATCCCTTTTTTAAATTTGAAAAGGGAGCGTGGTACCTCCCATACAAATGGGAATTTTATACTTAATATCTTTGGAGGTATTAATGCTAGACTATTAAATTTTGGTAAGGCGTTGTATGAAGTAAGTCAATTTCCTATTACCTATCCCTTTTTGAAATCAGAAAAGGGGTCGTGGCACCTCGCGTGCATATTATGTACATATTATACAAAGTAAACACTTTTTTTCGTGTCTCCACTTGACGCTCAAACTCGTGGACGGATTTTAACCAAACTTACACACAGGTCAGGTAAATAGCCCGGGATGATTGTTACGTACTTTTTTTAAATCGGAAAAGGTGGCGTGGCATCTCCCGTACAAATGGGAACTTTCATACTCAATATCTTTGGAGGTACAAGGTGGCGCAAAAGTAAGCTTCCGATGTTCAGCATATCGGTTGTGGCACGTGCAGTGTGTGCTGTTGCACCGTCTTGTTGGAACCACATGTTTTCCAATCCCAATTCATCAAGTTGCGGCAAAAAGAAATCGTTGATCATTGCTCTGTGGCGCTCACCATTCACAGCAACGGTTTGGCCCCGACCGATTATTGGTCAAATAAATAGTCAGCAATATTCCGCGTTCTGGAGCAGTGTAGCGTAACATTGTTTATTAACGCGTATTTCGCATGTGTTTACTACACAAATGTCAAAACAGAACCGACTTTAGGGGCCAATCGCAAAATTTATAGCATTTTCTGATAGGAGGATTACTTTTGCGCAGTAACCGTTTTTCACCGACCGAAATAAATAGTCAGCATTATTCCGCGTTCTGGAGCAGTGTAGCGTAACATTGATTATTAGCGTGTATTTCGCATGTGTTTACTACACAAATGTCAAAACACAACTGACTTTAGGGGCCAATCCCAAAATTTATAGCATTTTCTGATAGGAGGATGACTTTTGCGCCACCCGTTATTAATGCTAGACTATTAAATTTTGATAAGGCGTTGTATAAAGTAAGTCCCTTTCCTAATACCTATCCCTTTTTGAAATCGGAAAAGGGAACGGTGCACCTCCCATACAAATGAGATTTTTCATCTATACATAATCAATATATATTATAAAAAGTGAACACTTTTTTTTCGTGTCGCCACTTGACGCTCAAACGCGTGGACGGATTTTAACCAAACTTACACACAGGTCAGGTACATAGCCCGGCATGGTTCTTACGTACTTTTTTTGGAAATCGGAAAAGGGGGCGTGGCACCTCCCATACGCATGGGAACTTCATATTCAATATCTTTGGAGGTATTAATGCTAGACTACTAAATGTTGTTAAGGCGTTGTATAAAGTAAGTCCCTTTCCTAATACCTATCCCTTTTTGAAATCAGAAAAGGGGTCGTGGCACCTCCCATTACACACAGGTCAGGTACATAGCCCGGCATGGTTCTTACGTACTTTTTTTTTTAAATCGGAAAAGGGGGCGTGGCACCTCCCGTACAAATGGGAACTTTCATACTCAATATCTTTGGAGGTATTAATGCTAGACTACTAAATGTTGGTAATGCGTTATATAAAGTAAGTCCCTTCCCTATTACCTATCACTTTTTGAAATCGGGAAAGGGAGATTTTTTGTCTATACATAATTTATACATATTATAAAAAGTAAACACTTTTTTCCGTGTCACCACTTGACGCTTAAACGCGTGGACGGATTTTAACCAAACTTACACACGGGTCACGGGCGTGGCACCTCCCATTACACACAGGTCAGGTACGTAGCCCGGCATGGTTCTTACGTCCTTTTTTTTGAAATCGGAAAAGGGGGCGTGGCACCTCCCATACAAATGGGAACTTCTATCTATCTCTATGGCGCGATATACAACAGGTATATCATCATAAACCTCCTAAGAGATTTTTGCGCCAAGCTTCTCTTCCAATTTGTGGTGGGCCGATTTTGAATTTTCCCTACAAATTGGTGGGAACTTCATATTCAATATTTATGGAGGTATTAATGCTAGACTACTAAATTTTGGTAAGGCGTTGTATAAAGTAAGTCCCTTTCCTATTACCTATCACTTTTTGAAATCGGAAAAGGGAGCGGTGCACCTCCCATAAAAATGAGATTTTTCGTCTATACATAATCTATACATATTATAAAAAGTGAACACTTTTTTTTCGTGTCGTCACTTGACGCTCAAACGCGTGGACGGATTTTAACCAAACTTACACACAGGTCAGTTACATAGCCCGGCATGGTTCTTACGTACTTTTTTTGGAAATCGGAAAAGGGGGCGTGGCACCTCCCATACGCAAGGGGACTTCATATTCAATATCTTGGGAGGTATTAATGCTAGACTACTAAATTTTGGTAAGGCGTTGTATAAAGTAAGTCTCTTTCCTAATACCTATCCCTTTTTGAAATCGGAAAAGGGGTCGGTGCACCTCCCATACAAATGAGATTTTTCATCTATACATATTATAAAAAGTGAACACTTTTTTTTCGTGTCGCCACTTGACGCTCAAACGCGTGGACGGATTTTAACCAAACTTACACACAGGTCAGGTAAATAGCCCGGGATGATTGTTACGTACTTTTTTTAAATCGGAAAAGGTGGCGTGGCATCTCCCGTACAAATGGGAACTTTCATACTCAATATCTTTGGAGGTACAAGGTGGCGCAAAAGTAAGCTTCCGATGTTCAGCATATCGGTTGTGGCACGTGCAGTGTGTGCTGTTGCACCGTCTTGTTGGAACCACATGTTTTCCAATCCCAATTCATCAAGTTGCGGCAAAAAGAAATCGTTGATCATTGCTCTGTGGCGCTCACCATTCACAGCAACGGTTTGGCCCCGACCGATTATTGGTCAAATAAATAGTCAGCAATATTCCGCGTTCTGGAGCAGTGTAGCGTAACATTGTTTATTAACGCGTATTTCGCATGTGTTTACTACACAAATGTCAAAACAGAACCGACTTTAGGGGCCAATCGCAAAATTTATAGCATTTTCTGATAGGAGGATTACTTTTGCGCAGTAACCGTTTTTCACCGACCGAAATAAATAGTCAGCATTATTCCGCGTTCTGGAGCAGTGTAGCGTAACATTGTTTATTAACGTGTATTTCGCATGTGTTTACTACACAAATGTCAAAACACAACTGACTTTAGGGGCCAATCGCAAAATTTATAGCATTTTCTGATAGGAGGATGACTTTTGCGCCACCCGTTATTAATGCTAGACTATTAAATTTTGATAAGGCGTTGTATAAAGTAAGTCCCTTTCCTAATACCTATCCCTTTTTGAAATCGGAAAAGGGAACGGTGCACCTCCCATACAAATGAGATTTTTCATCTATACATAATCAATATATATTATAAAAAGTGAACACTTTTTTTTCGTGTCGCCACTTGACGCTCAAACGCGTGGACGGATTTTAACCAAACTTACACACAGGTCAGGTACATAGCCCGGCATGGTTCTTACGTACTTTTTTTGGAAATCGGAAAAGGGGGCGTGGCACCTCCCATACGCATGGGAACTTCATATTCAATATCTTTGGAGGTATTAATGCTAGACTACTAAATGTTGTTAAGGCGTTGTATAAAGTAAGTCCCTTTCCTAATACCTATCCCTTTTTGAAATCAGAAAAGGGGTCGTGGCACCTCCCATTACACACAGGTCAGGTACATAGCCCGGCATGGTTCTTACGTACTTTTTTTTTTAAATCGGAAAAGGGGGCGTGGCACCTCCCGTACAAATGGGAACTTTCATACTCAATATCTTTGGAGGTATTAATGCTAGACTACTAAATGTTGGTAATGCGTTATATAAAGTAAGTCCCTTCCCTATTACCTATCACTTTTTGAAATCGGGAAAGGGAGATTTTTTGTCTATACATAATTTATACATATTATAAAAAGTAAACACTTTTTTCCGTGTCACCACTTGACGCTTAAACGCGTGGACGGATTTTAACCAAACTTACACACGGGTCACGGGCGTGGCACCTCCCATTACACACAGGTCAGGTACGTAGCCCGGCATGGTTCTTACGTCCTTTTTTTTGAAATCGGAAAAGGGGGCGTGGCACCTCCCATACAAATGGGAACTTCTATCTATCTCTATGGCGCGATATACAACAGGTATATCATCATAAACCTCCTAAGAGATTTTTGCGCCAAGCTTCTCTTCCAATTTGTGGTGGGCCGATTTTGAATTTTCCCTACAAATTGGTGGGAACTTCATATTCAATATTTATGGAGGTATTAATGCTAGACTACTAAATTTTGGTAAGGCGTTGTATAAAGTAAGTCCCTTTCCTATTACCTATCACTTTTTGAAATCGGAAAAGGGAGCGGTGCACCTCCCATAAAAATGAGATTTTTCGTCTATACATAATCTATACATATTATAAAAAGTGAACACTTTTTTTTCGTGTCGTCACTTGACGCTCAAACGCGTGGACGGATTTTAACCAAACTTACACACAGGTCAGTTACATAGCCCGGCATGGTTCTTACGTACTTTTTTTGGAAATCGGAAAAGGGGGCGTGGCACCTCCCATACGCAAGGGGACTTCATATTCAATATCTTGGGAGGTATTAATGCTAGACTACTAAATTTTGGTAAGGCGTTGTATAAAGTAAGTCTCTTTCCTAATACCTATCCCTTTTTGAAATCGGAAAAGGGGTCGGTGCACCTCCCATACAAATGAGATTTTTCATCTATACATATTATAAAAAGTGAACACTTTTTTTTCGTGTCGCCACTTGACGCTCAAACGCGTGGACGGATTTTAACCAAACTTACACACAGGTCAGGTAAATAGCCCGGGATGATTGTTACGTACTTTTTTTAAATCGGAAAAGGTGGCGTGGCATCTCCCGTACAAATGGGAACTTTCATACTCAATATCTTTGGAGGTACAAGGTGGCGCAAAAGTAAGCTTCCGATGTTCAGCATATCGGTTGTGGCACGTGCAGTGTGTGCTGTTGCACCGTCTTGTTGGAACCACATGTTTTCCAATCCCAATTCATCAAGTTGCGGCAAAAAGAAATCGTTGATCATTGCTCTGTGGCGCTCACCATTCACAGCAACGGTTTGGCCCCGACCGATTATTGGTCAAATAAATAGTCAGCAATATTCCGCGTTCTGGAGCAGTGTAGCGTAACATTGTTTATTAACGCGTATTTCGCATGTGTTTACTACACAAATGTCAAAACAGAACCGACTTTAGGGGCCAATCGCAAAATTTATAGCATTTTCTGATAGGAGGATTACTTTTGCGCAGTAACCGTTTTTCACCGACCGAAATAAATAGTCAGCATTATTCCGCGTTCTGGAGCAGTGTAGCGTAACATTGTTTATTAACGTGTATTTCGCATGTGTTTACTACACAAATGTCAAAACACAACTGACTTTAGGGGCCAATCGCAAAATTTATAGCATTTTCTGATAGGAGGATGACTTTTGCGCCACCCGTTATTAATGCTAGACTATTAAATTTTGATAAGGCGTTGTATAAAGTAAGTCCCTTTCCTAATACCTATCCCTTTTTGAAATCGGAAAAGGGAACGGTGCACCTCCCATACAAATGAGATTTTTCATCTATACATAATCAATATATATTATAAAAAGTGAACACTTTTTTTTCGTGTCGCCACTTGACGCTCAAACGCGTGGACGGATTTTAACCAAACTTACACACAGGTCAGGTACATAGCCCGGCATGGTTCTTACGTACTTTTTTTGGAAATCGGAAAAGGGGGCGTGGCACCTCCCATACGCATGGGAACTTCATATTCAATATCTTTGGAGGTATTAATGCTAGACTACTAAATGTTGTTAAGGCGTTGTATAAAGTAAGTCCCTTTCCTAATACCTATCCCTTTTTGAAATCAGAAAAGGGGTCGTGGCACCTCCCATTACACACAGGTCAGGTACATAGCCCGGCATGGTTCTTACGTACTTTTTTTTTTAAATCGGAAAAGGGGGCGTGGCACCTCCCGTACAAATGGGAACTTTCATACTCAATATCTTTGGAGGTATTAATGCTAGACTACTAAATGTTGGTAATGCGTTATATAAAGTAAGTCCCTTCCCTATTACCTATCACTTTTTGAAATCGGGAAAGGGAGATTTTTTGTCTATACATAATTTATACATATTATAAAAAGTAAACACTTTTTTCCGTGTCACCACTTGACGCTTAAACGCGTGGACGGATTTTAACCAAACTTACACACGGGTCACGGGCGTGGCACCTCCCATTACACACAGGTCAGGTACGTAGCCCGGCATGGTTCTTACGTCCTTTTTTTTGAAATCGGAAAAGGGGGCGTGGCACCTCCCATACAAATGGGAACTTCTATCTATCTCTATGGCGCGATATACAACAGGTATATCATCATAAACCTCCTAAGAGATTTTTGCGCCAAGCTTCTCTTCCAATTTGTGGTGGGCCGATTTTGAATTTTCCCTACAAATTGGTGGGAACTTCATATTCAATATTTATGGAGGTATTAATGCTAGACTACTAAATTTTGGTAAGGCGTTGTATAAAGTAAGTCCCTTTCCTATTACCTATCACTTTTTGAAATCGGAAAAGGGAGCGGTGCACCTCCCATAAAAATGAGATTTTTCGTCTATACATAATCTATACATATTATAAAAAGTGAACACTTTTTTTTCGTGTCGTCACTTGACGCTCAAACGCGTGGACGGATTTTAACCAAACTTACACACAGGTCAGTTACATAGCCCGGCATGGTTCTTACGTACTTTTTTTGGAAATCGGAAAAGGGGGCGTGGCACCTCCCATACGCAAGGGGACTTCATATTCAATATCTTGGGAGGTATTAATGCTAGACTACTAAATTTTGGTAAGGCGTTGTATAAAGTAAGTCTCTTTCCTAATACCTATCCCTTTTTGAAATCGGAAAAGGGGTCGGTGCACCTCCCATACAAATGAGATTTTTCATCTATACATATTATAAAAAGTGAACACTTTTTTTTCGTTTCGCCACTTGACGCTCAAACGCGTGGACGGATTTTAACCAAACTTACACACAGGTCAGGTACATAGCCCGGCATGGTTCTTACGTACTTTTTTTGGAAATCGGAAAAGGGGGCGTGGCACCTCCCATACGCAAGGGGACTTCATATTCAATATCTTGGGAGGTATTAATGCTAGACTACTAAATGTTGGTAAGGCGTTGTATAAAGTAAGTCCCTTTCCTAATACGTATCCCTTTTTGAAATCAGAAAAGGGGTCGTGGAACCTCCCATACAAAAGTGATCTTCCATACCCCCTATCTATGCAACTATTATCGCTAGACTGCTGAAATTTGGTAAGACGTTGTATAAAATAAGTCCCTTTCCTATTATCTATCACTTTTTGAAATCGGAGAAGTGAGCGATGCACCTCCAAAACAAATATAATCTTCCATACCCCCTATCTACGCAACTATTATCGCTAGACTACTGAAATTTGGTAAGACGTTGTGTAAAGTAAGTCCCTTTCCTATTACCTATCACAAGTGGGAACTTTCATACTCAATATCTTTGGAGGTATTAATGCTAGACTACTAAATGTTGGTAATGCGTTATATAAAGTAAGTCCCTTCCCTATTACCTATCACTTTTTGAAATCGGGAAAGGGAGATTTTTTGTCTATACATAATTTATACATATTATAAAAAGTAAACACTTTTTTCCGTGTCACCACTTGACGCTTAAACGCGTGGACGGATTTTAACCAAACTTACACACGGGTCACGGGCGTGGCACCTCCCATTACACACAGGTCAGGTACATAGCCCGGCATGGTTCTTACGTACTTTTTTTGGAAATCGGAAAAGGGGCGTGGCACCTCCCATACAAATGGGAACTTCTATCTATCTCTATGGCGCGATATACAACAGGTATATCATCATAAACCTCCTAAGAGATTTTTGCGCCAAGCTTCTCTTCCAATTTGTGGTGTGCCGATTTTGAATTTTCCCTACAATTTGGTGGGAACTTCATATTCAATATTTTTGGAGGTATTAATGCTAGACTACTAAATTTTGGTAAGGCGTTGTATAAAGTAAGTCCCTTTCCTATTACCTATCACTTTTTGAAATCGGAAAAGGGAGCGGTGCACCTCCCATACAAATGAGATTTTTCGTCTATACATAATCTATACATATTATAAAAAGTGAACACTTTTTTTTCGTGTCGCCACTTGACGCTCAAACGCGTTTACGGATTTTAACCAAACTTACACACAGGTCAGGTACATAGCCCGGCATGGTTCTTACGTACTTTTTTTTTTTAAATCGGAAAAGGGGGCGTGGCACCTCCCATACAAATGGGAACTTCTATCTATCTCTATGGCGCGATATACAACAGGTATATTATCATAAACCTCCTAAGAGATTTTTGCGCCAAGCTTCTCTTCCAATTTGTGGTGTGCCGATTTTGAATTTTCCCTACAAATTGGTGGGAACTTCATATTCAATATTTTTGGAGGTATTAATGCTAGACTACTAAATTTTGGTAAGGCGTTGTATAAAGTAAGTCCCTTTCCTATTACCTATCACTTTTTGAAATCGGAAAAGGGAGCGGTGCACCTCCCATACAAATGAGATTTTTCGTCTATACATAATCTATACATATTATAAAAAGTGAACACTTTTTTTTCGTGTCGCCACTTGACGCTCAAACGCGTTTACGGATTTTAACCAAACTTACACACAGGTCAGGTACATAGCCCGGCATGGTTCTTACGTCCTTTTTTTTTTTAAATCGGAAAAGGGGGCGTGGCACCTCCCGTACAAATGGGAACTTTCATACTCAATATCTTTGGAGGTATTAATGCTAGACTACTAAATGTTGGTAAGGCGTTGTATAAAGTAAGTCCCTTTCCTAATACCTATCCCTTTTTGAAATGAGAAAAGGGGTCGTGGCACCTCCCATTACACACAGGTCAGGTACATAGCCCGGCATGGTTCTTACGTACTTTTTTTTTTAAATCGGAAAAGGGGGCGTGGCACCTCCCGTACAAATGGGAACTTTCATACTCAATATCTTTGGAGGTATTAATGCTAGACTACTAAATGTTGAAATTTGAAAAGGGAGCGTAGTACCTCCCATACAAATGGGAATTTTATACTTAATATCTTTGGAGGTATTAATGCTAGACTATTAAATTTTGGTAAGGCGTTGTATGAAGTAAGTCAATTTCCTATTACCTATCCCTTTTTGAAATCAGAAAAGGGGTCGTGGCACCTCGCGTGCATATTATGTACATATTATACAAAGTAAACACTTTTTTTCGTGTCTCCACTTGACGCTCAAACTCGTGGACGGATTTTAACCAAACTTACACACAGGTCAGGTACATAGCCCGGCATGATTCTTGCGTACTTTTTTTGGAAATCGGAAAAGGGGGCGTGGCACCTCCCATACGCATGGGGACTTCATATTCAATATCTTGGGAGGTATTAATGCTAGACTACTAAATGTTGGTAAGGCGTTGTATAAAGTAAGTCCCCTTCCTAATACCTATCCATTTTTGAAATCGGAAAAGGGAACGGTGCACCTCCCATACAAATGAGATTTTTCATCTATACATATTATAAAAAGTGAACACTTTTTTTTCGTGTCGCCACTTGACGCTCAAACGCGTGGACGGATTTTAACCAAACTTACACACAGGTCAGGTACATAGCCCGGCATGGTTCTTACGTACTTTTTTTGGAAATAGGAAAAGGGGGCGTGGCACCTCCCATACGCATGGGAACTTCATATTCAATATCTTGGGAGGTATTAATGCTAGACTACTAAATTTTGGTAAGGCGTTGTATAAAGTAAGTCTCCCATACAAATGGGAATTTTATACTTAATATCTTTGGAGGTATTAATGCTAGACTATTAAATTTTGGTAAGGCGTTGTATGAAGTAAGTCAATTTCCTATTACCTATCTCTTTTTGAAATCAGAAAAGGGGTCGTGGCACCTCGCGTACATATTATGTACATATTATACAAAGTAAACACTTTTTTTCGTGTCTCCACTTGACGCTCAAACTCGTGGACGGATTTTAACCAAACTTACACACAGGTCAGGTACATAGCCCGGCATGGTTCTTACGTACTTTTTTTTGGAAATCGGAAAAGGGGGCGTGGCACCTCCCATACAAATGGGAACTTCTATCTATCTCTATGGCGCGATATACAACAGGTATATCATCATAAACCTCCTAAGAGATTTTTGCGCCAAGCTTCTCTTCCAATTTGTGGTGTGCCGATTTTGAATTTTCCCTACAAATTGGTGGGAACTTCATATTCAATATTTTTGGAGGTATTAATGCTAGACTACTAAATTTTGGTAAGGCGTTGTATAAAGTAAGTCCCTTTCCTATTACCTATCACTTTTTGAAATCGGAAAAGGGCCACCTCCCATACAAATGAGATTTTTCGTCTATACATAATCTATACATATTATAAAAAGTGAACACTTTTTTTTCGTGTCGCCACTTGACGCTCAAACGCGTGGACGGATTTTAACCAAACTTACACACAGGTCAGTTACACAGCCCGGCATGGTTCTTACGTACTTTTTAACCAAAAAGGGATTTTAACCAAACTTACACACAGGTCAGGTACATAGCCCGGCATGATTCTTGCGTACTTTTTTTGGAAATCGGAAAAGGGGGCGTGGCACCTCCCATACGCATGGGGACTTCATATTCAATATCTTGGGAGGTATTAATGCTAGACTACTAAATGTTGGTAAGGCGTTGTATAAAGTAAGTCCCCTTCCTAATACCTATCCCTTTTTGAAATCGGAAAAGGGAACGGTGCACCTCCCATACAAATGAGATTTTTCATCTATACATATTATAAAAAGTGAACACTTTTTTTTCGTGTCGCCACTTGACGCTCAACCGCGTGGACGGATTTTAACCAAACTTACACACAGGTCAGGTACATAGCCCGGCATGGTTCTTACGTACTTTTTTTGGAAATAGGAAAAGGGGGCGTGGCACCTCCCATACGCATGGGAACTTCATATTCAATATCTTGGGAGGTATTAATGCTAGACTACTAAATTTTGGTAAGGCGTTGTATAAAGTAAGTCCCTTTCCTAATACGTATCCCTTTTTGAAATTTGAAAAGGGAGCGTGATACCTCCCATACAAATGGGAATTTTATACTTAATATCTTTGGAGGTATTAATGCTAGACTATTAAATTTTGGTAAGGCGTTGTATGAAGTAAGTCAATTTCCTATTACCTATCTCTTTTTGAAATCAGAAAAGGGGTCGTGGCACCTCGCGTACATATTATGTACATATTATACAAAGTAAACACTTTTTTTCGTGTCTCCACTTGACGCTCAAACTCGTGGACGGATTTTAACCAAACTTACACACAGGTCAGGTACATAGCCCGGCATGGTTCTTACGTACTTTTTTTGGAAATCGGAAAAGGGGGCGTGGCACCTCCCATACAAATGGGAACTTCTATCTATCTCTATGGCGCGATATACAACAGGTATATCATCATAAACCTCCTAAGAGATTTTTGCGCCAAGCTTCTCTTCCAATTTGTGGTGTGCCGATTTTGAATTTTCCCTACAAATTGGTGGGAACTTCATATTCAATATTTTTGGAGGTATTAATGCTAGACTACTAAATTTTGGTAAGGCGTTGTATAAAGTAAGTCCCTTTCCTATTACCTATCACTTTTTGAAATCGGAAAAGGGCCACCTCCCATACAAATGAGATTTTTCGTCTATACATAATCTATACATATTATAAAAAGTGAACACTTTTTTTTCGTGTCGCCACTTGACGCTCAAACGCGTGGACGGATTTTAACCAAACTTACACACAGGTCAGTTACACAGCCCGGCATGGTTCTTACGTACTTTTTTTGGAAAGCGGAAAAGGGGGCGTGGCACCTCCCATACGCATGGGAACTTCATATTCAATATCTTGGGAGGTATTAATGCTAGACTACTAAATGTTGGTAAGGCGTTGTATAAAGTAAGTCCCTTTCCTAATACGTATCCCTTTTTGAAATCAGAAAAGGGGTCGTGGAACCTCGCATACAAAAGTGATCTTCCATACCCCCTATCTATGCAACTATTACCGCTAGACTGCTGAAATTTGGTAAGACGTTGTATAAAATAAGTCCCTTTCCTATTATCTATCACTTTTTGAAATCGGAGAAGTGAGCGGTGCACCTCCAAAACAAATATAATCTTCCATACCCCCTATCTACGCAACTATTATCGCTAGACTACTGAAATTTGGTAAGACGTTGTGTAAAGTAAGTCTCTTTCCTATTACCTATCACAAATGGGAACTTTCATACTCAATATCTTTGGAGGTATTAATGCTAGACTACTAAATTTTGGTAAGGCGTTGTATAAAGTAAGTCCCTTTCCTAATACGTATCCCTTTTTGAAATTTGAAAAGGGAGCTTGGTACCTCCCATACAAATGGGAATTTTATACTTAATATCTTTGGAGGTATTAATGCTAGACTATTAAATTTTGGTTGTGTAAAGTAAGTCTCTTTCCTATTACCTATCACAAATGGGAACTTTCATACTCAATATCTTTGGAGGTATTAATGCTAGACTACTAAATTTTGGTAAGGCATTGTATGAAGTAAGTCAATTTCCTATTACCTATCCTTTTTTGAAATCAGAAAAGGGGTCGTGGCACCTCGCGTGCATATTATGTACATATTATACAAAGTAAACACTTTTTTTCGTGTCTCCACTTGACGCTCAAACTCGTGGACGGATTTTAACCAAACTTACACACAGGTCAGGTACATAGCCCGGCATGATTCTTACGTACTTTTTTGAAATCGGAAAAGGTGGCGTGGCATCTCCCGTACAAATGGGAACTTTCATACTTAATATCTTTGGAGGTATTAATGCTAGACTACTAAATTTTGATAAGGCGTTGTATAAAGTAAGTCCCTTTCCTAATACCTATCCCTTTTTGAAATCGGAAAAGGGAACGGTGCACCTCCCATACAAATGAGATTTTTCATCTATACATAATCTATATATATTATAAAAAGTGAACACTTTTTTTTCGTGTCGCCACTTGACGCTCAAACGCGTGGACGGATTTTAACCAAACTTACACACAGGTCAGGTACATAGCCCGGCATGGTTCTTACGTACTTTTTTTGGAAATCGGAAAAGGGGGCGTCGCACCTCCCATACGTATGGGAACTTCATATTCAATATCTTTGGAGGTATGCCGTAATTGCAACTTGAACTGTGCGGACGTGTTATTTTTCGCTCCGTGGTATTGTTCATATTTGCTTAATCTGCGAATCATAAATAATTACTGCCTATAATTATTTTGAGACAGTGACTCTTTGCGAATTTAAATTGTAAATTTAAATTCTATTCTAATAATTTATTTATATTTAATAAGTAAATTTATAAATTAATCTCCACTATGCCGTGTGTGTGTGGACAAAAAGTTGATCGTACTCAACGAACAGTGATGTGTGCTAAGTGCAATGGCCTTTTTCACTTGGGATGTGTCAATGTGTCAGTGACGGATCTCGATTTTCTGCTTGCATCCAATAAACATTTTTATTGTAACTTTTGTTGGGCTGAGAGTCGTGCTTCTACAATTACACCGCCCCCAGACAGTCAACCTACTTCAAACTTTGAAAAAGGGAGTGGAAGTGAGAAAATAAGTGACAAACAAGTAACTTCGATTTGCATAGCTAGTGACATTGCTACTTTTCGTTCAGAAAATGGGCAAATTCTCACGATAATAAATGATCTTAAAAGTGATAATACTTTGCTTATGCAAAAGTGTGATCTCTTATCTGCCGAGATTAGCTCTCTCCGCTTGCTAATTAAGGGTAAACATAATGCTAATGATCTAAGCGAAAACAATAACAAACATATGACTAACGAAACTGGAAACTCAGTGAATAACAAAAAAACTGGTTCTGATACAACAACAAAAAAACCTGCTAATAAATCTAAAAAGACAAACAAAGGCAGGAAAATTAGTGCTGCTACGAAATCAAAAAATTCTGACTCAGCACAGAACACAAATACCGAAGAGTTATCAAAAACAAACAACAACAATAACAATTTGGCAGACACTAATGACTTGCTACCATCTGCACCACCGAATGATTCGCCCGGTATCGCTGCTACGAAATTAAAAAATTCTGACTCAGCACAGAATACAAATACCGAAGATGTATCAAAAACAAACAACAACAATAACAATTTGGCAGACACTAATGACTTGCTACCATCTGCACCACCGAATGATTCGCCCGGTATCGCTGCCAACATAAACGATGCAAACACCCCCGCGGATGCTTATGTCGCTGCTTATGCTAATCGGGGTTCTGCCCCAGTGAATGTTTCTAAAGTTATAAATTCATATGTATACAAACCCAGGAACCCGTCCACTGTTGTTGTTGGAAGTAACTTTAATGTAAATCTTGACTTAGCCGTTCGTCTGAAATGGTTACATTTGTCGTCCTTTAAGCCGTCGGTTAATGCTAGCGATATTATAGACTATGTGTCGAGAACAACAAACATTTCTCCATCTTTTTTTCACTGCCATAAACTTATTAAGAAGGACATAGATCCATCATCGTTAGTAAGATGCAATTTTAAACTTGGGATCTCGCCTACTATTTATAGCAAGCTGCTTGACTCATCTATATGGCCATCGGATGTCAAAGTTAAACCTTTCCGTTTTTTTCACAAGGCAAAGGGGGCAAATGCCAATCAGTAGCTAAACAGGCAAACCTTTCTGCTAATAGTAATCTAAACATTTATGGTATGAGAACTAAAGCTAAAGATATACTCCTCGCCTCATCACGTTGTGAATACGATGTGTATGTCATTGTCGAAACCTGGCTTAATGACGATTTTTTTGATGCTGAGTTTTTTAGCCCAATCTTATACCATACGTATCGAAAAGATAGAGATCCCATCAAAACTGGGTGCTTAAGAGGTGGTGGCGTCTTAATTGCTGTAAGGCGTTCACTCCTCTCTTCTTTCGTCCAGCTCTCTAATAGTGACTCTCTTCTTGACCAAGTTTGTGTTTCTATCTGCGGCCCGTCTGATAACCTATTTATCTGTGCGTCGTATATTCCGCCTGACAGTAACGACTCGTTGTACTGCGCCCACGTATATAATATTCTCGACACTTACGAAAATAATATAAATAGCCATTTCTGCATTTTGGGTGATTTTAATCTTAATAAGGTTGGTTGGTCAAAATTGCACAATGATGTAATTTTAACTCCAACAAATGTTAATTATGCACACGAAATAAATTTTTTAGATACCCTTTTTAGTTGTAACCTTATTCAGATTAACTCTTATGCGAATATGCTAAACAATATATTAGATCTCATATTTGTGGATGATAATCTAATTTCTAATTTGACGGAGTGTCAATTTCCTATTTCCAAGTCGGTTATGCATCATGCGCCGCTATCTTTAACCTTAGAATTTGTAGACTTTGTCCCTATAGACCGAACACCTCAAAACATTCAATCGTTTAATCTCAAAAATGCAAATTTTGAGTTACTCAGCTCGAGCATATCGCAAGTTGATTGGGAGTCTAGTTTCTCTGGTAATACCGCTGCCGAATGTTTCGACATCCTTCTGCTTGAACTGTCTGATGTATTTAGTAGAAATCTGTCTCTGCTTCCGGTTAAAAAACATAATTTACCTTGGTACAATTCTAGGTTAAAAAAGTTGAAAACCCAAAGGAACAAATTTTTTAATAAGTACAAAGCAACTAACGATATATTATTTAAAGAAAGATACCTATTTTATATGAGAGAGTTCAATGTACTCGATAAATTTTTATACAACAAATACATTCTGCACTGCGAGAATGAATTGAAAAAAAATCCTAAATCTTTTTGGAACTATGTACGTTCAAAAAAAGGTTCTGGTAATATTCCCACCTGTGTTATATATAATGGGGTTTCCTCAAATGACTTAGATGATTCCGTAAATCTTTTTGCTGATTTTTTCAAGTCTAACTTTGTTGTTGACTCTGTTTCTACGGCTCACAGCCCTTTTATCGGTACACCCAAATCCCTGGACTTTGGGTCAATGTCTATATCCGAAACAGATATTATTAACGGAATATCGTCCTTACAATCTTTACTGAAAAAGGATATTGATGGTTTGTGTTCATTTTTATTCAAAAAATGTAGCTATTCCCTCAGTGCTCCGCTATGCCATATCTTCAATGTTTCGCTATCCACCGGGACTTTCATTGATCGGTGGAAATTGGCGTCTATCACCCCAATATTCAAGTCAGGCCACAGAAATGAGGTAAAAAATTACAGGCTAATCTCTAAATTGTCTACTTGCTACTTTTTGAGAAAGTGGTCAAGGAAAAGTTAGCATTTGCGATCAAAGGTCTAATCGATCCATGTCAGCATGGTTTTGTTGGAGGGCGATCGACTGTCACTAATCTTGCTGTATTCTCTCATTACTGTGTTTCTGCTTTTAAAGACGGTTGTCAAGTTGATACAATTTACACTGATTTCTCTAAAGCGTTTGACACAGTATCCCACAAAATACTGCTGTCAAAACTTGAAAACTTAGGTTTCCACTCCATTTTTTTGGTTTGGCTTAAGTCGTATCTCACTGATAGAATCTCTTTCGTCCAAATTGAGTCTGTGAAGTCTTACAACTTTCTTGCAACCTCGGGTGTGCCACAAGGTAGTATTCTTGGTCCCATCTTATTTATAATTTTCATCAATGATGTCGGCTTGCACCTAAAGCATACAAACTATCTATTGTATGCAGATGATTTAAAACTGTTCAGCAGGATCTCTTCTGAATCGGACGCCCTGCTCTTGCAGGAGGATCTGAATGCACTTAACGCTTGGGCCATTCAAAATAAATTGTGCCTCAATGGTAGTAAGTGCTGCCACATAACGTTCTCCAAGTCTATGAATGCGCTTGCGTCTACATATTTGGTTTCTAATGTAGCTCTTGCATCGGTTCGAGAATTTCGTGATTTAGGAGTAATTTTTGACTCTTCCTTCACTTTTGTTAACCATGGCAACCATATTATACCGAAAGCATATTCTAACTTGGCCTTTCTTCGACCCTATGCGAAGGATTTTAAAGACCCCTATACTAGGAAAATTTTGTTTAATTCTTTAGTGCGATCAAAATTAGAGTATGGCTCAGTTATATGGAATCCCATGTATAAAACACACTCTGTTAGAATTGAAAGAGTTCAACGTAAATTCTCACGATTTGCTGTTCAACCTCTCAATTTTATTAGTCCTCTGCCACCCTATCCTGCCAGGTGTATGCTAATTAATGCTCAGCCACTCGATATTAGGCGAGTTGTTCATAATCTAATGTTTATTTTTGACTTAATTTCCGGTGCCATTGATTGTTCAGCTCTTCTTGGACATACGAGGTGTGTTCAAAAAGTATCGCGAATTTTGTGTTTTTTCAAAAATTATTTATTTATTCATGAATATCTATTTTGTCCCCTTCAAAGTAATCCCCCTGAGATATTATACACTTGTGCCAACGGTTTTTCCAATCTTCGAAGCACTTCAAAAAATCATTTTTTTGTATCTTGTTCAGCTCCTCCTTCGATGCCGTCTTTATCTCGTCAAGAGAAGCGTAACGTCGTCCTTTCATGGGCCTCTTCAGTTTAGGGAACAAGAAAAAGTCACAGGGGGCCAGATCTGGGGAATACGGTGGCTGCGGCATCATTAGTGTGTTGTTTTTGGCCAAAAAGTCGCGCACAAGCAACGATGCGTGAGCAGAGGCGTTATCGTGGTGCAAAAGCCAATTTTTGTTCTTCCACAAATCCGGGCGTTTCTGGCGGATTTCTTCGCGCGAATTGCGCATAACTTGCAGGTAATATTCCTTATTGATTTTATTTCCCTGTGGCAAGAACTCATGATGCACCACGCCCCTGCAATCGAAGAAAACTGTCAGCAAAACTTTCACATTCGACCGAACTTGGCGCGCTTTTTTCGGTCTTGGTTCGTGCGGCAGCTTCCATTGAGATGATTGAGCTTTGGTTTCCACGTCATAACCATAAACCCACGATTCGTCACCAGTTATGACCCTCTGGAGCAAATTTGGGTCGTCGCGGACAGAGTTTAACATCTCATTAGCAATGTTCATGCGATGCTGTTTTTGGTCACAATTGAGCAATTTTGGTACGAATTTCGCGTAAAAATCGAAGACGATCCAAAACACGTGCAAGCAAAGCAGCTGTCAACAATTAACTGAACATTCAAAATGGCCGAGCTTGTCGGCATAAGTGAGAGACATGAGTACCAACATAACGCCACAAAAAATTCGAAATTCGAATATACGTAACCAGCGAAAATTCAAAATTCGCGATACTTTTTGAACACACCTCGTATATGTTTTAATATCCCCAATAGAGCTCTACGCTCTACTAATATTTTTTATATTGGTATTCTGAGATCGAATTATCTCAAATTTGCCACACTTATTAGAGGGCTCAACGAGTTAAATCGCATCTGTAGAATTATTGATCTCGATTTCGCAATGTCAAGGTCCCATTTCAAGGCAGATATTGAATCTTACTACCGAGATAATCCGCCATTGATTTAATATTTCATTAGTTTTAAGTTTAAGTTTAAGGAATCTGTAAATCTAGTCAGTAAGGTTTTTGCCATTGACTTAATAAATGAATTGAATTGAATTGAATTGAATTAATGCTAGACTACTAAATATTGTTAAGGCGTTGTATAAACCTTTCCTAATACCTGTCCCTTTTTGAAATCAGAAAAGGGGTCGTGGCACCTTCCATTACACACAGGTCAATTACATAGCCCGGCATGGTTCTTACGTACTTTTTTTTTTAAATCGGAAAAGGGGGCGTGGCACCTCCCGTACAAATGGGAACTTTCATACTCAATCTCTTTGGAGGTATTAATGCTAGACTACTAAATGTTGGTAATGCGTTATATAAAGTAAGTCCCTTCCCTATTACCTATCACTTTTTGAAATCGGGAAAGGGAGATTTTTTTTCTATACATAATTTATACATATTATAAAAAGTCCGTGTCACCACTTGAAGCTTAAACGCGTGGACGGATTTTAACCAAACTTACACACGGGTCACGGGCGTGGCACCTCCCATTACACACAGGTCAGGTACATAGCCCGGCATGGTTCTTACGTACTTTTTTTGGAAATCGGAAAAGGGGCGTGGCACCTCCCATACAAATGGGAACTTCTATCTATCTCTATGGCGTGATATACAACAGGTATATCATCATAAACCTCCTAAGAGATTTTTGCGCCAAGCTTCTCTTCCAATTTGTGGTGTGCCGATTTTGAATTTTCCCTACAATTTGGTGGGAACTTCATATTCAATATTTTGGGAGGTATTAATGCTAGACTACTAAATTTTGGTAAGGCGTTGTATAAAGTAAGTCCCTTTCCTATTACCTATCACTTTTTGAAATCGGAAAAGGGAGATTTGTTATCTATACATAATTTATACATATTATAAAAAGTAAACACTTTTTTCCGTGTCACCACTTGACGCTTAAACGCGTGGACGGATTTTAACCAAACTTACACACGGGTCACGGGCGTGGCACTTCCCATTACACACAGGTCAGGTACGTAGCCCGGCATGGTTCTTACGTACTTTTTTTGGAAATCGGAAAAGGGGGCGTGGCACCTCCCATACAAATGGGAACTTCTATCTATCTCTATGGCGCGATATACAACAGGTATATCATCATAAACCTCCTAAGAGATTTTTGCGCCAAGCTTCTCTTCCAATTTGTGGGGTGCCGATTTTGAATTTTCCCTACAATTTGGTGGGAACTTCATATTCAATATTTTTGGAGGTATTAATGCTAGACTACTAAATTTTGGTAAGGCGTTGTATAAAATAAGTCCCTTTCCTATTATCTATCACTTTTTGAAATCGGAGAAGTGAGCGGTGCACCTCCAAAACAAATATAATCTTCCATACCCCCTATCTACGCAACTATTATCGATAGACTACTGAAATTTCTTAAGACGTTGTGTAAAGTAAGTCCCTTTCCTAATACATGTCCCTTTTTGAAATCGGAAAAGGGAGCGGTGCACCTCCCATACAAATGAGATTTTTCGTCTATACATAATCTATACATATTATAAAAAGTGAACACTTTTTTTTCGTGTCGCCACTTGACGCTCAAACGCGTGGACGGATTTTAACCAAACTTACACACAGGTCAGTTACATAGCCCGGCACGGTTCTTACGTACTTTTTTTTGGAAATCGGAAAAGGGGGCGTGGCACCTCCCATACGCATGGGGACTTCATATTCAATATCTTGGGAGGTATTAATGCTAGACTACTAAATTTTGGTAAGGCGTTGTATAAAGTAAGTCCCTTTCCTAATACCTATCCCTTTTTGAAATCGGAAAAGGGAACGGTGCACCTCCCATACAAATGAGATTTGTCATCTATACATATTATAAAAAGTGAACACTTTTTTTCGTGTCGGCACTTGACGCTCAAACGCGTGGACGGATTTTAACCAAACTTACACACAGGTCAGGTACATAGCCCGGCATGATTCTTACGTACTTTTTTTGGAAATCGGAAAAGGCGGCGTGGCACCTCCCATACGCATGGGAACTTCATATTCAATATCTTGGGAGGTATTAATGCTAGACTACTAAATGTTGGTAAGGCGTTGTATAAAGTAAGTCCCTTTCCTATTACCTATCACTTTTTTAAATCAGAAAAGGGGTCGTGGAACCTCCCATACAAAAGTGATCTTCCATACCCCCCATCTATGCAACTATTATCGCTAGACTGCTGAAATTTGGTAAGACGTTGTATAAAATAAGTCCCTTTCCTATTATCTATCACTTTTTGAAATCGGAGAAGTGAGCGGTGCACCTCCAAAACAAATATAATCTTCCATACCCCCTATCTACGCAACTATTATCGCTAGACTACTGAAATTTCTTAAGACGTTGTGTAAAGTAAGTCCCTTTCCTAATACATATCCCTTTTTGAAATCAGAAAAGGGGGCGTGGCACCTCCCATACAAATGGGAAGTTTCATACTCAATAGCTTTGGAGGTATTAATACAAGACTACTAAATTTTGGTAAGGCGTTGTATAAAGTAAGTCCCTTTCCTAATACCTATCAATTTTTGAAATCTGAAAAGGGAGCGGTGCACCTCCCATACAAATGAGATGTTTCGTCTATACATAATCTATACATATTATAAAAAGTAAACACTTTTTTTCGTGTCGCCACTTGTCGCTCAAACGCGTTGACGGATTTTAACCAAACGTACACACAGGCCAGGTACATAGCCCGGCATGGTTCTTATGTACTTTTTTTTAAAATGGAAAAGGGGGCGTGGCACCTCCCATACAAATGGGATATTTCATACCCCCTATCAATGCAACTATTATCGCTAGACTACTAAATTTTGGTAAGGCGTTGTATAAAGTAAGTCCCTTTCCTAATACCTATCCCTTTTTGAAATCGGAAAAGGGAACGGTGCACCTCCCATACAAATGAGATTTTTCATCTATACATATTATAAAAAGTAAACACTTTTTTCCGTGTCACCACTTGACGCTTAAACGCGTGGACGGATTTTAACCAAACTTACACACGGGTCACGGGCGTGGCACCTCCCATTACACACAGGTCAGGTACGTAGCCCGGCATGGTTCTTACGTACTTTTTTTGGAAATCGGAAAAGGGGGCGTGGCACCTCCCATACAAATGGGAACTTCTATCTATCTCTATGGCGCGATATACAACAGGTATATCATCATAAACCTCCTAAGAGATTTTTGCGCCAAGCTTCTCCTCCAATTTGTGGTGTGCCGATTTTGAATTTTCCCTACAAATTGGTGGGAACTTCACATTCAATATTTTTGGAGGTGTTAATGCTAGACTACTAAATTTTGGTAAGGCGTTGTATAAAGTAAGTCCCTTTCCTATTACCTATCACTTTTTGAAATCGGAAAAGGGAACGGTGCACCTCCCATACAAATGAGATTTTTCATCTATACATATTATAAAAAGTGAACACTTTTTTTTCGTGTCGCCACTTGACGCTCAAACGCGTGGACGGATTTTAACCAAACTTACACACAGGTCAGGTACATAGCCCGGCATGATTCTTACGTCCTTTTTTTGGAAATCGGAAAAGGGGGCGTGGCACCTCCCATACGCATGGGAAGTTTCATACTCAATAGCTTTGGAGGTATTAATACTAGACTACTAAATTTTGGTAAGGCGTTGTATAAAGTAAGTCCCTTTCCTATTACCTATCACTTTTTGAAATCGGAAAAGGGAACGGTGCACCTCCCATACAAATGAGATTTTTCATCTATACATAGTATAAAAAGTGAACACTTTTTTTTCGTGTCGCCACTTGACGCTCAAACGCGTGGACGGATTTTAACCAAACTTACACACAGGTCAGTTACATAGCCCGGCATGGTTCTTACGTACTTTTTTTTGGAAATCGGAAAAGGGGGCGTGGCACCTCCCATACGCATGGGGACTTCATATTCAATATCTTGGGAGGTATTAATGCTAGACTACTAAATGTTGGTAAGGCGTTGTATAAAGTAAGTCCCTTTCCTATTACCTATCACTTTTTGAAATCAGAAAAGGGGTCGTGGAACCTCCCATACAAAAGTGATCTTCCATACCCCCTATCTATGCAACTATTATCGCTAGACTGCTGAAATTTCTTAAGACGTTGTGTAAAGTAAGTCCCTTTCCTAATACATATCCCTTTTTAAAATCAGAAAAGGGGGCGTGGCACCTCCCATACAAATGGGAAGTTTCATACTCAATAGCTTTGGAGGTATTAATACTAGACTACTAAATTTTGGTAAGGCGTTGTATAAAATAAGTCCCTTTCCTATTATCTATCACTTTTTGAAATCGGAGAAGTGAGCGGTGCACCTCCAAAACAAATATAATCTTCCATACCCCCTATCTACGCAACTATTATCGCTAGACTACTGAAATTTCTTAAGACGTTGTGTAAAGTAAGTCCCTTTCCTAATACATATCCCTTTTTGAAATCAGAAAAGGGGGCGTGGCACCTCCCATACAAATGGGATTTTCATACTTAATATCTTTGGAGGTATTAATGCTAGACTACTAAATTTTGGTAAGGCGTTGCATAAAGTAAGTCCCTTTCCTAATACCTATCCCTTTTTGAAATCGTCAAAGGGAACGGTGCAACTCTCATACAAATGAGATTTTTCATCTATACATAATCTATCCCTTTTTGAAATCTGAAAAGGGGGCGTGGCACCTCCCATACAAATGGGAAATTTTATACTTAATGTCTTTGGAGGTATTAATGCTAGACTACTAAATTTTGGTAGGGCGTTGTATAAAGTAAGTCCCTTTCCTAGTACCTATCACTTTTTGAAATCGGAAAAGGGAGCGGTGCTCCTCCCATACAAATGAGATTTTTCGTCTATACATAATCTATACATATTATAAAAAGTAAACACTTTTTTTCGTGTCGCCACTTGTCGCTCAAACGCGTTGACGGATTTTAACCAAACGTACACACAGGCCAGGTACTTAGCCTGGCATGGTTCTTATGTACTTTTTTTTTTAAACGGAAAAGGGGGCGTGGCACCTCCCAAACAAATGGGAAGTTTCATACTCAATATCTTTGCAGGTATTAATACTAGACTACTAAATTATGGTAAGGCGTTGTATAAAGTAAGTCCCTTTCCTATTATCCATAACTTTTTGAAATCGGCAAAGGGAACGGTGCAACTCTCATACAAATGAGATTTTTCACCCATACATAATCTATCCCTTTTTGAAATCTGAACAGGGGGCGTGGCACCTCCCATACAAATGGGAAGTTTTATACCTAATGTCTTTGGAGGTATTAATGCTAGACTACTAAATTTTGGTAAGGCGTTGTATAAAGTAAGTCCCTTTCCTAGTACCTATCCCTTTTTGAAATCGGGAAAGGGGGCGTGGCACCTCCCATATAAATGTTACCTTTCATACCCCCTATCTATGCAACTATTATCGCTAGACTACTGAAATTTGGTAAGACGTTGTATTAAGTAAGTCCCTTTCCTATTACCTAGCACTTTTTGAAATCGGAAAAGGGAGCGGTGCACCTCCCATACAAATGAGATTTTTCGTCTATACATAATCTATACATATTATAAAAAGTAAACACTTTTTTTCGTGTCGCCACTTGTCGCTCAAACGCGTTGACGGATTTTAACCAAACGTACACACAGGCCAGGTACAGAGCCCGGCATGGTTCTTATGTCCTTTTTTTTTAAAACGGAAAAGGGGGCGTGGCACCTCCCAAACAAATGGGAAGTTTCATACTCAATATCTTTGGAGGTATTAATACTAGACTACTAAATTTTGGTAAGGCGTTGTATAAAGTAAGTCCCTTTCCTAATACCTATCCCTTTTTGAAATCTGAAAAGGGGGCGTGGCACCTCCCATAGAAATGGGATCTTTCATATCCCCTATCTATGCAACTATTATCGCTAGACTACTGAAATTTGTTAAGACATTGTATAAAGTAAGTCCCTTTCCTAATACCTATCCCTTTTTGAAATCTGAAAAGGGGGCGTGGCACCTCCCATACAAATAGGAAGTTTTATACTTAATGTCTTTGGAGGTATTAATGCTAGACTACTAAATTTTGGTAAGGCGTTGTATAAAGTAAGTCCCTTTCCTAATACCTATCCCTTTTTGAAATCGGAAAAGGGGGCGTGGCACCTCCCATACAAATGTTACCTTTCATACCCCCTATCTATACAACTATTATCGCTAGACTACTGAAATTTGGTAAGACGTTGTATAAATAAGTCCCTTTCCTATTATCCATAACTTTTTAAAATCGGCAAAGGGAACGGTGCAACTCACATACAAATGAGATTTTTCATCTATACATAATCTATCCCTTTTTGAAATCTGAACAGGGGGCGTGGCAGCTCCCATACAAATGGGAAGTTTTATACTTAATGTCTTTGGAGGTATTAATGCTAGACTACTAAATTTTGGTAAGGCGTTGTATAAAGTAAGTCCCTTTCCTAATACCTATCCCTGTTTGAAATCGGAAAAGGGGGCGTGGCACCTCCCATACAAATGTTACCTTTCATACCCCCTATCTATACAACTATTATCGCTAGACTACTGAAATTTGGTAAGACGTTGTATTAAGTAAGTCCCTTTCCTATTACCTAGCACTTTTTGAAATCGGAAAAGGCAGCGGTGCACCTCCCATACAAATGAGATTTTTCGTCTATACATAATCTATACATATTATAAAAAGTAAACACTTTTTTTCGTGTCGCCACTTGTCGCTCAAACGCGTTGACGGATTTTAAACAAACGTACACACAGGCCAGGTACAGAGCCCGGCATGGTTCTTATGTACTTTTTTTTAAAATGGAAAAGGGGGTGTGGCACCTCCCATACAAATGGGATATTTCATACCCCCTATCAATGCAACTATTATCGCTAGACTACTAAATTTTGGTAAGGCGTTGTATAAAGTAAGTCCCTTTCCTAATACCTATCCCTTTTTGAAATCGGAAAAGGGAACGGTGCACCTCCCATACAAATGAGATTTTTCATCTATACATATTATAAAAAGTAAACACTTTTTTCCGTGTCACCACTTGACGCTTAAACGCGTGGACGGATTTTAACCAAACTTACACACGGGTCACGGGCGTGGCACCTCCCATTACACACAGGTCAGGTACGTAGCCCGGCATGGTTCTTACGTACTTTTTTGGAAATCGGAAAAGGGGGCGTGGCACCTCCCATACAAATGGGAACTTCTATCTATCTCTATGGCGCGATATACAACAGGTATATCATCATAAACCTCCTAAGAGATTTTTGCGCCAAGCTTCTCTTCCAATTTGTGGTGTGCCGATTTTGAATTTTCCCTACAAATTGGTGGGAACTTCATATTCAATATTTTTGGAGGTGTTAATGCTAGACTACTAAATTTTGGTAAGGCGTTGTATAAAGTAAGTCCCTTTCCTATTACCTATCACTTTTTGAAATCGGAAAAGGGAACGGTGCACCTCCCATACAAATGAGATTTTTCATCTATACATATTATAAAAAGTGAACACTTTTTTTTCGTGTCGCCACTTGACGCTCAAACGCGTGGACGGATTTTAACCAAACTTACACACAGGTCAGGTACATAGCCCGGCATGATTCTTACGTCCTTTTTTTGGAAATCGGAAAAGGGGGCGTGGCACCTCCCATACGCATGGGAAGTTTCATACTCAATAGCTTTGGAGGTATTAATACTAGACTACTAAATTTTGGTAAGGCGTTGTATAAAGTAAGTCCCTTTCCTATTACCTATCACTTTTTGAAATCGGAAAAGGGAACGGTGCACCTCCCATACAAATGAGATTTTTCATCTATACATATTATAAAAAGTGAACACTTTTTTTTCGTGTCGCCACTTGACGCTCAAACGCGTGGACGGATTTTAACCAAACTTACACACAGGTCAGGTACATAGCCCGGCATGATTCTTACGTCCTTTTTTTGGAAATCGGAAAAGGGGGCGTGGCACCTCCCATACGCATGGGAAGTTTCATACTCAATAGCTTTGGAGGTATTAATACTAGACTACTAAATTTTGGTAAGGCGTTGTATAAAGTAAGTCCCTTTCCTATTACCTATCACTTTTTGAAATCGGAAAAGGGAACGGTGCACCTCCCATACAAATGAGATTTTTCATCTATACATAGTATAAAAAGTGAACACTTTTTTTTCGTGTCGCCACTTGACGCTCAAACGCGTGGACGGATTTTAACCAAACTTACACACAGGTCAGTTACATAGCCCGGCATGGTTCTTACGTACTTTTTTTTGGAAATCGGAAAAGGGGGCGTGGCACCTCCCATACGCATGGGGACTTCATATTCAATATCTTGGGAGGTATTAATGCTAGACTACTAAATGTTGGTAAGGCGTTGTATAAAGTAAGTCCCTTTCCTATTACCTATCACTTTTTGAAATCAGAAAAGGGGTCGTGGAACCTCCCATACAAAAGTGATCTTCCATACCCCCTATCTATGCAACTATTATCGCTAGACTGCTGAAATTTCTTAAGACGTTGTGTAAAGTAAGTCCCTTTCCTAATACATATCCCTTTTTAAAATCAGAAAAGGGGGCGTGGCACCTCCCATACAAATGGGAAGTTTCATACTCAATAGCTTTGGAGGTATTAATACTAGACTACTAAATTTTGGTAAGGCGTTGTATAAAATAAGTCCCTTTCCTATTATCTATCACTTTTTGAAATCGGAGAAGTGAGCGGTGCACCTCCAAAACAAATATAATCTTCCATACCCCCTATCTACGCAACTATTATCGCTAGACTACTGAAATTTCTTAAGACGTTGTGTAAAGTAAGTCCCTTTCCTAATACATATCCCTTTTTGAAATCAGAAAAGGGGGCGTGGCACCTCCCATACAAATGGGATTTTCATACTTAATATCTTTGGAGGTATTAATGCTAGACTACTAAATTTTGGTAAGGCGTTGCATAAAGTAAGTCCCTTTCCTAATACCTATCCCTTTTTGAAATCGTCAAAGGGAACGGTGCAACTCTCATACAAATGAGATTTTTCATCTATACATAATCTATCCCTTTTTGAAATCTGAAAAGGGGGCGTGGCACCTCCCATACAAATGGGAAATTTTATACTTAATGTCTTTGGAGGTATTAATGCTAGACTACTAAATTTTGGTAGGGCGTTGTATAAAGTAAGTCCCTTTCCTAGTACCTATCACTTTTTGAAATCGGAAAAGGGAGCGGTGCTCCTCCCATACAAATGAGATTTTTCGTCTATACATAATCTATACATATTATAAAAAGTAAACACTTTTTTTCGTGTCGCCACTTGTCGCTCAAACGCGTTGACAGATTTTAACCAAACGTACACACAGGCCAGGTACTTAGCCTGGCATGGTTCTTATGTACTTTTTTTTTTAAACGGAAAAGGGGGCGTGGCACCTCCCAAACAAATGGGAAGTTTCATACTCAATATCTTTGCAGGTATTAATACTAGACTACTAAATTATGGTAAGGCGTTGTATAAAGTAAGTCCCTTTCCTATTATCCATAACTTTTTGAAATCGGCAAAGGGAACGGTGCAACTCTCATACAAATGAGATTTTTCACCCATACATAATCTATCCCTTTTTGAAATCTGAACAGGGGGCGTGGCACCTCCCATACAAATGGGAAGTTTTATACCTAATGTCTTTGGAGGTATTAATGCTAGACTACTAAATTTTGGTAAGGCGTTGTATAAAGTAAGTCCCTTTCCTAGTACCTATCCCTTTTTGAAATCGGGAAAGGGGGCGTGGCACCTCCCATATAAATGTTACCTTTCATACCCCCTATCTATGCAACTATTATCGCTAGACTACTGAAATTTGGTAAGACGTTGTATTAAGTAAGTCCCTTTCCTATTACCTAGCACTTTTTGAAATCGGAAAAGGGAGCGGTGCACCTCCCATACAAATGAGATTTTTCGTCTATACATAATCTATACATATTATAAAAAGTAAACACTTTTTTTCGTGTCGCCACTTGTCGCTCAAACGCGTTGACGGATTTTAACCAAACGTACACACAGGCCAGGTACAGAGCCCGGCATGGTTCTTATGTCCTTTTTTTTTAAAACGGAAAAGGGGGCGTGGCACCTCCCAAACAAATGGGAAGTTTCATACTCAATATCTTTGGAGGTATTAATACTAGACTACTAAATTTTGGTAAGGCGTTGTATAAAGTAAGTCCCTTTCCTAATACCTATCCCTTTTTGAAATCTGAAAAGGGGGCGTGGCACCTCCCATAGAAATGGGATCTTTCATATCCCCTATCTATGCAACTATTATCGCTAGACTACTGAAATTTGTTAAGACATTGTATAAAGTAAGTCCCTTTCCTAATACCTATCCCTTTTTGAAATCTGAAAAGGGGGCGTGGCACCTCCCATACAAATAGGAAGTTTTATACTTAATGTCTTTGGAGGTATTAATGCTAGACTACTAAATTTTGGTAAGGCGTTGTATAAAGTAAGTCCCTTTCCTAATACCTATCCCTTTTTGAAATCGGAAAAGGGGGCGTGGCACCTCCCATACAAATGTTACCTTTTATACCCCCTATCTATACAACTATTATCGCTAGACTACTGAAATTTGGTAAGACGTTGTATGTATAAATAAGTCCCTTTCCTATTATCCATAACTTTTTGAAATCGGCAAGGGGAACGGTGCACCTCTCATACAAATGAGATTTTTCATCTATACATAATCTATCCCTTTTTGAAATCTGAAAAGGGGGCGTGGCACCTCCCATACAAATGGGAAATTTTATACTTAATGTCTTTGGAGGTATTAATGCTAGACTACTAAATTTTGGTAAGGCGTTGTATAAAGTAAGTCCGTTTCCTAATACCTATCCCTGTTTGAAATCGGAAAAGGGGGCGTGGCACCTCCCATACAAATGTTACCTTTCATACCCCCTATCTATACAACTATTATCGCTAGACTACTGAAATTTGGTAAGACGTTGTATTAAGTAAGTCCCTTTCCTATTACCTAGCACTTTTTGAAATCGGAAAAGGCAGCGGTGCACCTCCCATACAAATGAGATTTTTCGTCTATACATAATCTATACATATTATAAAAAGTAAACACTTTTTTTCGTGTCGCCACTTGTCGCTCAAACGCGTTGACGGATTTTAACCAAACTTACACACGGGTCACGGGCGTGGCACCTCCCATTACACACAGGTCAGGTACGTAGCCCGGCATGGTTCTTATGTACTTTTTTTTTTAATGGAAAAGGGGGTGTGGCACCTCCCATACAAATGGGATATTTCATACCCCCTATCAATGCAACTATTATCGCTAGACTACTAAATTTTGGTAAGGCGTTGTATAAAGTAAGTCCCTTTCCTAATACCTATCCCTTTTTGAAATCGGAAAAGGGAACGGTGCACCTCCCATACAAATGAGATTTTTCATCTATACATATTATAAAAAGTAAACACTTTTTTCCGTGTCACCACTTGACGCTTAAACGCGTGGACGGATTTTAACCAAACTTACACACGGGTCACGGGCGTGGCACCTCCCATTACACACAGGTCAGGTACGTAGCCCGGCATGGTTCTTACGTACTTTTTTGGAAATCGGAAAAGGGGGCGTGGCACCTCCCATACAAATGGGAACTTCTATCTATCTCTATGGCGCGATATACAACAGGTATATCATCATAAACCTCCTAAGAGATTTTTGCGCCAAGCTTCTCTTCCAATTTGTGGTGTGCCGATTTTGAATTTTCCCTACAAATTGGTGGGAACTTCATATTCAATATTTTTGGAGGTGTTAATGCTAGACTACTAAATTTTGGTAAGGCGTTGTATAAAGTAAGTCCCTTTCCTATTACCTATCACTTTTTGAAATCGGAAAAGGGAACGGTGCACCTCCCATACAAATGAGATTTTTCATCTATACATATTATAAAAAGTGAACACTTTTTTTTCGTGTCGCCACTTGACGCTCAAACGCGTGGACGGATTTTAACCAAACTTACACACAGGTCAGGTACATAGCCCGGCATGATTCTTACGTCCTTTTTTTGGAAATCGGAAAAGGGGGCGTGGCACCTCCCATACGCATGGGAAGTTTCATACTCAATAGCTTTGGAGGTATTAATACTAGACTACTAAATTTTGGTAAGGCGTTGTATAAAGTAAGTCCCTTTCCTATTACCTATCACTTTTTGAAATCGGAAAAGGGAACGGTGCACCTCCCATACAAATGAGATTTTTCATCTATACATATTATAAAAAGTGAACACTTTTTTTTCGTGTCGCCACTTGACGCTCAAACGCGTGGACGGATTTTAACCAAACTTACACACAGGTCAGTTACATAGCCCGGCATGGTTCTTACGTACTTTTTTTTGGAAATCGGAAAAGGCGGCGTGGCACCTCCCATACGCATGGGGACTTCATATTCAATATCTTGGGAGGTATTAATGCTAGACTACTAAATGTTGGTAAGGCGTTGTATAAAGTAAGTCCCTTTCCTATTACCCATCACTTTTTGAAATCAGAAAAGGGGTCGTGGAACCTCCCATACAAAAGTGATCTTCCATACCCCCTATCTATGCAACTATTATCGCTAGACTGCTGAAATTTCTTAAGACGTTGTGTAAAGTAAGTCCCTTTCCTAATACATATCCCTTTTTAAAATCAGAAAAGGGGGGCGTGGCACCTCCCATACAAATGGGAAGTTTCATACTCAATAGCTTTGGAGGTATTAATACTAGACTACTAAATTTTGGTAAGGCGTTGTATAAAATAAGTCCCTTTCCTTTTATCTATCACTTTTTGAAATCGGAGAAGTGAGCGGTGCACCTCCAAAACAAATATAATCTTCCATACCCCCTATCTACGCAACTATTATCGCTAGACTACTGAAATTTCTTAAGACGTTGTGTAAAGTAAGTCCCTTTCCTAATACATATCCCTTTTTGAAATCAGAAAAGGGGGCGTGGCACCTCCCATACAAATGGGAAGTTTCATACTCAATAGCTTTGGAGGTATTAATACTAGACTACTAAATTTTGGTAAGGCGTTGTATAAAGTAAGTCCCTTTCCTAATACCTATCAATTTTTGAAATCTGAAAAGGGAGCGGTGCACCTCCCATACAAATGAGATTTTTCGTCTATACATAATCTATACATATTATAAAAAGTAAACACTTTTTTTCGTGTCGCCACTTGTCGCTCAAACGCGTTGACGGATTTTAACCAAACGTACACACAGGCCAAGTACATAGCCCGGCATGGTTCTTATGTACTTTTTTTTAAAACGGAAAAGAGGGCGTGGCACCTCCCAAACAAATGGGAAGTTTCATACTCAATATCTTTGGAGGTATTAATACTAGACTACTAAATTTTGGTAAGGCGTTGTATAAAAGAAGTCCCTTTCCTAACACCTACCCCTTTTTGAAATCTGAAAAGGTAGCGTGGCACCTCCCATACAAATGGGATATTTCATACCCCCTATCAATACAACTATTATCGCTAGACTACTGCAATTTGCTAAGACGTTGTATAAAGTAAGTCCCTTTCCTATTACCTATCACTTTTTGAAATCTGAAAAGGGAGCGGTGCACCTCCCATACAAATGAGATTTTTCGTCTATACATAATCTATATATATTATAAAAAGTAAACACTTTTTTTCGTGTCGCCACTTGTCGCTCAAACGCGTTGACGGATTTTAACCAAACGTACACACAGGTCAGGTACATAGCCCGGCATGGTTCTTATGTACTTTTTTTTTAAAACGGAAAAGGGGGCGTGGCACCTCTCAAACAAATGGGAAGTTTCATACTCAATATCTTTGGAGGTATTAATACTAGACTACTAAATTTTGGTAAGGCGTTGTATAAAGTACGTCCCTTTCCTAATACCTATCCCTTTTTGAAATCTGAAAAGGGGGCGTGGCACCTTCCATACAAATGGGATATTTCATTCCCCCTATCAATGCAACTATTATCGCTAGACTACTGAAATTTGGTAAGACGTTGTATGTATAAATAAGTCCCTTTCCTATTATCCATAACTTTTTGAAATCGGCAAGGGGAACGGTGCACCTCTCATACAAATGAGATTTTTCATCTATACATAATCTATCCCTTTTTGAAATCTGAAAAGGGGGCGTGGCACCTTCCATACAAATGGGAAATTTTATACTTAATGTCTTTGGAGGTATTAATGCTAGACTACTAAATTTTGGTAAGGCGTTGCATAAAGTAAGTCCCTTTCCTAATACCTATCCCTTTTTGAAATCGAAAAAGGGGGCGTGGCACCTCCCATACAAATGTTACCTTTCATACCCCCTATCTATGCAACTATTATCGCTAGACTACTGAAATTTGGTAAGACGTTGTATAAATAAGTCCCTTTCCTATTATCCATAACTTTTTGAAATCGGCAAAGGGAACGGTGCACCTCTCATACAATGAGATTTTTCATCTATACATAATCTATCCCTTTTTGAAATCTGAAAAGGGGGCGTGGCACCTCCCATACAAATGGGAAATTTTATACTTAATGTCTTTGGAGGTATTAATGCTAGACTATTAAATGTTGGTAAAGCGTTGTATAAAGTAAGTCCCTTTCCTAATACCTATTACTTTTTGAAATCTGAAAAGGGGGCGTGGCACCTCCCATACAAATGGGATTTTCATACTTAATATCTTTGGAGGTATTAATGCTAGACTACTAAATTTTGGTAAGGCGTTGCATAAAGTAAGTCCCTTTCCTAATACCTATCCCATTTTGAAATCGGAAAAGGGGGCGTGGCACCTCCCATACAAATGTTACCTTTCATACCCCCTATCTATGCAACTATTATCGCTAGACTACTGCAATTTGGTAAGACGTTGTATAAAGTAAGTCCCTTTCCTATTACCTATCACTTTTTGAAATCGGAAAAGGGAGCGGTGCTCCTCCCATACAAATGAGATTTTTCGTCTATACATAATCTATACATATTATAAAAAGTAAACACTTTTTTTCGTGTCGCCACTTGTCGCTCAAACGCGTTGACGGATTTTAACCAAACGTACACACAGGCCAGGTACATAGCCTGGCATGGTTCTTATGTACTTTTTTTTTAAACGGAAAAGGGGGCGTGGCACCTCCTAAACAAATGGGAAGTTTCATACTCAATATCTTTGCAGGTATTAATACTAGACTACTAAATTTTGGTAAGGCGTTGTATAAAGTAAGTCCCTTTCCTATTATCCATAACTTTTTGAAATCGGCAAAGGGAACGGTGCAACTCTCATACAAATGAGATTTTTCACCCATACATAATCTATCCCTTTTTGAAATCTGAACAGGGGGCGTGGCACCTCCCATACAAATGGGAAGTTTTATACCTAATGTCTTTGGAGGTATTAATGCTAGACTACTAAATTTTGGTAAGGCGTTGTATAAAGTAAGTCCCTTTCCTAATACCTATCCCTTTTTGAAATCGGAAAAGGGGGCGTGGCACTTCCCATATAAATGTTACCTTTCATACCCCCTATCTATGCAACTATTATCGCTAGACTACTGAAATTTGGTAAGACGTTGTATTAAGTAAGTCCCTTTCCTATTACCTAGCACTTTTTGAAATCGGAAAAGGGAGCGGTGCACCTCCCATACAAATGAGATTTTTCGTCTATACATAATCTATACATATTATAAAAAGTAAACACTTTTTTTCGTGTCGCCACTTGTCGCTCAAACGCGTTGACGGATTTTAACCAAACGTACACACAGGTCAGGTACAGAGCCCGGCATGGTTCTTATGTCCTTTTTTTTTAAAACGGAAAAGGGGGCGTGGCACCTCCCAAACAAATGGGAAGTTTCATACTCAATATCTTTGGAGGTATTAATACTAGACTACTAAGTTTTGGTAAGGCGTTGTATAAAGTAAGTCCCTTTCCTAATACCTATCCCTTTTTGAAATCTGAAAAGGGGGCGTGGCACCTCCCATAGAAATGGGATCTTTCATATCCCCTATCTATGCAACTATTATCGCTAGACTACTGAAATTTGTTAAGACATTGTATAAAGTAAGTCCCTTTCCTAATACCTATCCCTTTTTGAAATCTGAAAAGGGGGCGTGGCACCTCCCATACAAATAGGAAGTTTTATACTTAATGTCTTTGGAGGTATTAATGCTAGACTACTAAATTTTGGTAAGGCGTTGTATAAAGTAAGTCCCTTTCCTAATACCTATCCCTTTTTGAAATCGGAAAAGGGGGCGTGGCACCTCCCATACAAATGTTACCTTTCATACCCCCTATCTATACAACTATTATCGCTAGACTACTGAAATTTGGTAAGACGTTGTATAAATAAGTCCCTTTCCTATTATCCATAACTTTTTGAAATCGGCAAAGGGAACGGTGCAACTCACATACAAATGAGATTTTTCATCTATACATAATCTATCCCTTTTTGAAATCTGAACAGGGGGCGTGGCAGCTCCCATACAAATGGGAAGTTTTATACTTAATGTCTTTGGAGGTATTAATGCTAGACTACTAAATTTTGGTAAGGCGTTGTATAAAGTAAGTCCCTTTCCTAATACCTATCCCTGTTTGAAATCGGAAAAGGGGGCGTGGCACCTCCCATACAAATGTTACCTTTCATACCCGCTATCTATACAACTATTATCGCTAGACTACTGAAATTTGGTAAGACGTTGTATTAAGTAAGTCCCTTTCCTATTACCTAGCACTTTTTGAAATCGGAAAAGGCAGCGGTGCACCTCCCATACAAATGAGATTTTTCGTCTATACATAATCTATACATATTATAAAAAGTAAACACTTTTTTTCGTGTCGCCACTTGTCGCTCAAACGCGTTGACGGATTTTAAACAAACGTACACACAGGCCAGGTACAGAGCCCGGCATGGTTCTTATGTCCTTTTTTTTTAAAACGGAAAAGGGGGCGTGGCACCTCCCAAACAAATGGGAAGTTTCATACTCAATATCTTTGGAGGTATTAATACTAGACTACTAAATTTTGGTAAGGCGTTGTATAAAGTAAGTCCCTTTCCTAATACCTATCCCTTTTTGAAATCTGAAAAGGGGGCGTGGCACCTCCCATAGAAATGGGATCTTTCATATCCCCTATCTATGCAACTATTATCGCTAGACTACTGAAATTTGTTAAGACATTGTATAAAGTAAGTCCCTTTCCTAATACCTATCCCTTTTTGAAATCTGAAAAGGGGGCGTGGCACCTCCCATACAAATGGGAAGTTTTATACTTAATGTCTTTGGAGGTATTAATGCTAGACTACTAAATTTTGGTAAGGCGTTGTATAAAGTAAGTCCCTTTCCTAATACCTATCCCTTTTTGAAATCGGAAAAGGGGGCGTGGCACCTCCAATACAAATGTTACCTTTCATACCCCCTATCTATACAACTATTATCGCTAGACTACTGAAATTTGGTAAGACGTTGTATAAATAAGTCCCTTTCCTATTATCCATAACTTTTTGAAATCGGCAAAGGGAACGGTGCAACTCTCATACAAATGAGATTTTTCATCTATACATAATATATCCCTTTTTGAAATCTGAACAGGGGGCGTGGCACCTCCCATACAAATGGGAAATTTTATACTCAATGTCTTTGGAGGTATTAATGCTAGACTACTAAATTTTGGTAGGGCGTTGTATAAAGTAAGTCCCTTTCCTAATACCTATCCCTTTTTGAAATCTGAAAAGGGGGCGTGGCACCTCCCATACAAATGGGATCTTTCATACCCCCTATCTATGCAACTATTATCGCTAGACTACTGAAATTTGGTAAGACATTGTATAAAGTAAGTCCCTTTCCTATTACCTATCACTTTTTGAAATCGGAAAAGTTAACGGTGCACCTCCCATACAAATGAGATTTTTCATCTATACATAATCTATACATATTATAAAAAGTAAACACTTTTTTTGGTGTCGCCACTTGACGCTCAAACGCGTTGACGGATTTTAACCGGCATGGTTTTTATGTACTTTTTTTTTAAAACGGAAAAGGGGGCGTGGCACCTCCCAAACAAATGGGAAGTTTCATACTCAATCTCTTTGGAGGTATTATTACTAGACTACTAAATTTTGGTAAGGCGTTGTATAAAGTAAGTCCCTTTCCTAATACCTATCCCTTTTTGGAATCTGAACAGGGGGCGTGGCACCTCCCATACAAATGGGAAGTTTTATACTTAATGTCTTTGGAGGTATTAATGCTAGACTACTAAATTTTGGTAAGGCGTTGTATAAAGTAAGTCCCTTTCCTAATACCTATCCCTTTTTGAAATCGGAAAAGGGGGCGTTACACCTCCCATACAAATGTTACCTTTCATACCCCCTATCTATACAACTATTATCGCTAGACTACTGAAATTTGGTAAGACGTTGTATAAATAAGTCCCTTTCCTATTATCCATAACTTTTTGAAATCGGCAAAGGGAACGGTGCAACTCACATACAAATGAGATTTTTCATCTATACATAATCTATCCCTTTTTGAAATCTGAACAGGGGGCTTGGCAGCTCCCATACAAATGGGAAGTTTTATACTTAATGTCTTTGGAGGTATTAATGCTAGACTACTAAATTTTGGTAAGGCGTTGTATAAAGTAAGTCCCTTTCCTAATACCTATCCCTTTTTGAAATCGGAAAAGGGGGCGTGGCACCTCCCATACAAATGTTACCTTTCATACCCCCTATCTATACAACTATTATCGCTAGACTACTGAAATTTGTTAAGACATTGTATAAAGTAAGTCTCTTTCCTAATACCTATCCCTTTTTGAAATCGGAAAAGGGGGCGTGGCACCTCCCATACAAATGTTACCTTTCATACCCCCTATCTATACAACTATTATCGCTAGACTACTGAAATTTGGTAAGACGTTGTATTAAGTAAGTCCCTTTCCTATTACCTAGCACTTTTTGAAATCGGAAAAGGGAGCGGTGCACCTCCCATACAAATGAGATTTTTCGTCTATACATAATCTATAGATATTATAAAAAGTAAACACTTTTTTTCGTGTCGCCACTTCTCGCTCAAACGCGTTGACGGATTTTAACCAAACGTACACACAGGCCAGGTACATAGCCCGGCATGGTTCTTATGTACTTTTTTTTTAAACGAAAAAGGGGGCGTGGCACCTCCCAAACAAATGGGAAGTTTCATACTCAATATCTTTGGAGGTATTAATACTAGACTACTAAATTTTGGTAAGGCGTTGTATAAAGTAAGTCCCTTTCCTAATACCTATCCCTTTTTGAAATCGTCAAAGGGAACGGTGCAACTCTCATACAAATGAGATTTTTCATCTATACATAATCTATCCCTTTTTGAAATCTGAAAAGGGGGCGTGGCACCTCCCATACAAATGGGAAATTTTATACTTAATGTCTTTGGAGGTATTAATGCTAGACTACTAAATTTTGGTAGGGCGTTGTATAAAGTAAGTCCCTTTCCTAATACCTATCCCTTTTTGAAATCTGAAAAGGGGGCGTGGCACCTCCCATACAAATGGGAAATTTTATACTTAATGTCTTTGGAGGTATTAATGCTAGACTATTAAATTTTGGTAAGGCGTTGTATAAAGTAAGTCCCTTTCCTAATACCTGTCCCTTTTTGAAATCTGAAAAGGGGGCGTGGCACCTCTCATACAAATGGGATCTTTCATACCCCATATCTATGCAACTATTATCGCTAGACTACTGAAATTTGGTAAGACATTGTATAAAGTAAGTCCCTTTCATAATACCTATCCCTTTTTGAAATCGGAAAACAGGGCGTGGCACCTCCCATACAAATGGGAATTTTCATACTCAATATCTTTGGAGGTATTAATTCTAGACTACTAAATTTTGGTAAGGCGTTGTATTAAGTAAGTCCCTTTCGTAATACCTATCCCTTTTTGAAATCTGAAAAGGGGGCGTGGCACCTCCCATACAAATGGGAAATTTTATACTTAATGTCTTTGGAGGTATTAATGCTAGACTATTAAATTTTGGTAAGGCGTTGTATTAAGTAAGTCCGTTTCGTAATACCTATCCCTTTTTGAAATCTGAAAAGGGGGCGTGGCACCTCCCATACAAATGGGAAATTTTATACTTAATGTCTTTGGAGGTATTAATGCTAGACTATTAAATTTTGGTAAGGCGTTGTATAAAGTAAGTCCCTTTCCTAATACCTATCCCTTTTTGAAATCTGAAAAGGGGGCGTGGCACCTCCCATACAAATGGGAAATTTTATACTTAATGTCTTTGGAGATATTAATTCTAGACTACTAAATTTTGGTAAGGCGTTGTATAAAGTGAGTCCCTTTCCTAATACCTATCACTTTTTGAAATCGGAAAAGGGGGCGTGGCACCTCCCATACAAATGGGAACTTTCATACTCAATATCTTTGGAGGTATTAATACTAGACTACTAAATTTTGGTAAGGCGTTGTATAAAGTAAGTCCCTTTCGTAATACCTATCCCTTTTTGAAATCTGAAAAGGGGGCGTGGCACCTCCCATACAAATGGGAAATTTTATACTTAATGTCTTTGGAGGTATTAATGCTAGACTATTAAATTTTGGTAAGGCGTTGTATTAAGTAAGTCCCTTTCCTATTACCTATCACTTTTTAAAATCGGAAAAGGGAACGGTGCACGTCGCATACAAATGAAATTTTTCGTCTATACATAACCTATACATATTATAAAAAGTAAACACTTTTTTTCGTGTCGCCACTTGACGCTCAAACGCGTAGACGGATTTTAACCAAACTTACACACAGGTCAGGTACATAGCCCGGCATGGTTCTTATGTATTTTTTTTTGAAATCGGAAAAGGGGGCGTGGCACCTCCCATACAAATGGGAACTTTCATACTCAATATCTTTGGAGGTATTAATACTAGACTACTAAATTTTGGTAAGGCGTTGTATAAAGTAAGTCCCTTTCGTAATACCTATCCCTTTTTGAAATCTGAAAAGGGGGCGTGGCACCTCCCATACAAATGAGAAATTTTATACTTAATGTCTTTGGAGGTATTAATGCTAGACTATTAAATTTTGGTAAGGCGTTGTATAAAGTAAGTCCCTTTCCTAATACCTATCCCTTTTTGAAATCGCAAAGGGAGCGTGGCACCTCCCATACAAATGGGATATTTCATACCCCCTATCAATGCAACTATTATCGCTAGACTACTGAAATTTCGTAAGACGTTGTATAAATAAGTCCCTTTCCTATTATCCATAACTTTTTGAAATCGGCAAAGGGAACGGTGCAAATGAGATATTTCATCTATACATATTATAAAAAGTAAACACTTTTTTTCGTGCTTGACGCTCAAACGCGTCGACGGATTTTAACCAAACTTACACACAGGTCAGGCACATAGCCCGGCATGGTTCTTATGTATTTTTTTTTGAAATCGGAAAAGGGGGCGTGGCACCTCCCATACAAATGGGAACTTTCATACTCAATATCTTTGGAGGTATTAAAGCTAGACTACTCAATTTTGGTAAGGCCTTGTATAAAGTAAGCCCCTTTCCTATTAAATATCACTTTTTGAAATCGGAAAAGGGAGCGGTGCACTTCCCATACAAATGATATTTTTCATTTGTACATAATCTATACCAATTATAAAAAGTAAACATCTTTTTTCGTGTCGCCACTTGTCGCTCAAACGCGTGGACGGATTTTAACCAAACGTGCACACAGGGCAGGTACATAGCCCGGCATGGTTCTTGCGTACTTTTTTTTGAAATCGGAAAGGGGGCGTGGCCCATCCCATACAAATGGGAACTTTCATACTCAATATCTTTGAAGGTATTAATGCTAGACTACTAAATTTTGCTAAGGCGTTGTATAAAGTAAGGCTCTTTATTATTACCTATCACTTTTTGAAATCGGAAAAGGGAACGGTGCACCTCTCATACAAATGAAATTTTTCGTCTATACATAATCTATACATATTATAAAGTGTAAACACTTTTTTTCGTGTCGCCACTTGACGCTCGAACGCGTGGACGGATTTTAACCAAACTTACACATAGGTCAGGAACATAGCCCGGCATGGTTCTTACGTTATTTTTTCTGAAATCGCAAAAGGGGACGTGGCACCTCCCATACAAATGGGAACTTTATATTCAATATCTTTGGAGGTATTAATGCTAGACTACTAAATTGTGGTAAGGCGTTGTATAAAGTGAGTCCCTTTCCTAATACCTATCCCTTTTTGATATCGGAAAGGGGGACCTGGCCCTCCCATACAAATGGGATCTTTTATACCCCCTATCTATGCAACTATTATCGCTAGACTACTGAAATTTGGTAAGACGTTGTATAAAGTAAGTCCCTTTTCTTTACCTATGACTTTTTGAAATCGGAAAAGGGAGCGGTGCACCTCCCAAACAAATATGATCTTCCATACCCTCTATGCAGCTATTATCGCTAGACTACTGAAATTTGGTAAGACGTTGTATAAAGTAAGTCCCTTTCCTATTACCTATCACTTTTTGAAATCGGAAAAGGGAGCCGTGCACCTCCCATACAAATGTGATCTTCCATACCCCCCATCTATGCAACTATTATCGCTAGACTACTGAAATTTGGTAAGACGTTGTATAAAGTAAGTCCCTTTGCTATTATCTATCAATTTTTGAAATCGGAAAAGGGAGCGGTGCACCTCACATACAAAAGGGATCTTCCATACCCCCCATCCATGCAACTATTATCGCTAGACTAGTGAAATTTGGAAAGACCTTGTATAAAGTAGGTCCCTTTTCTATTACCTATCACTTTTTGAAATCGGAAAAGGGCGCGGTGCACCTCCCATACAATTGGGATTTTTCATCTATACATAATCTACACATATTATAAAAAGTAAACACTTTTTTCCGTGTCGCCACTTGACGCTCAAACGCGTAGACGGATTTTAACCAAACTTACACACAGGTCAGGTACATAGCCCGGCATGGTTCTTACGTACTTTTTTTTGAAATTGGAAAGGGGGCGTGGCCCATCCCATACAAATGGGAACTTTCATACTCAATATCTTTGAAGGTATTAATGCTAGACTACTAACTTTTGCTAAGGCGTTGTATAAAGTAAGGCTCTTTCCTTATACTTATCCTTTTTTGAAATCGGAAAAGGGGTCGTGGCACCTCCAATACAAATGGGAACTTTCATACTCAATATCTTTGGAGGTATTAATTCTAGACTACTAAATTTTGGTAAGACCTTGTATAAAGTAAGTCCCTTTGCTATTATCTATCACTTTTTGAAATCGGAAAAGGGAGCGGTGCACCTCACATACAAATGTGATCTTCCATACCCCCTAGCTATGCAACTATTATCGCTAGACTACTGAAATTTGGTAAGACGTTGTATAAAGTAAGCCCCTTTACTATTATCTATCCCTTTTTGAAATCGGAAAGGGGGGCCTGGCACCTCCCATACAAATGGGATTTTTCATACCCTTTATCTATGCAACTATTATCGCTAGACTACTGAAATTTGGTAAGACGTTGTATAAAGTAAGTCCCTTTGCTGTTATCTATCACTTTTTGAAATCGGAAAAGGGAGCGTGGCACCTCCCATACAAATGTGATCTTTCATACCCCCCATCTATGCAACTATTATCGCTAGACTACTGAAATTTGGTAAGACGTTGTATAAAGTAAGTCCCTTTGCTGTTATCTATCACTTTTTGAAATCGGAAAAGGGAGCGGTGCACCTCCCAAACAAATATGATCTTCCATACCCTCTATGCAGCTATTATTGCTAGACTACTGAAATTTGGTAAGACTTTGTATAAAGTAAGTCCCTTTGCTGTTATCTATCACTTTTTGAAATCGGAAAAGGGAGCGGTGCACCTCCCATACAAATGAGATTTTTAATTTATACATAATCTATACATATTATAAAAAGCAAACACTTTTCTTCGTGTCGCCTATTGGAGCTCAAACGCGTGCACGGAAAAACCAAACTTTCACACAGGTCAGGCACATAGCCCGGCATGGTTCTTACGTACTTTTTTTTGAAATCGGAAAAGTTGGCGTGGCACCTCCCATACAAATGTGATCTTCCATACCCCTGTCACCGTTTGATGGTGAAGCGCGTAGGGAATTTTAACGAAACTTACACACAGGTCAAATACATGGCCCCGCATGGTTCTGACGTCCTTTTTTTTGAAATCGGGAATGGGGGCGGGGCACCTCGGAAGCAACTACTATCGCTATACTACTGAAATTTGGTAAGGCGTTAAATCTCTAGCCTTATCTCTATCCATTTTTGAAATCGGAAGGTGTGGCGTTATATAATGAAAATCCCTATCCCTATCCATTTCCCTATTGAACAAACATATTCTGTTCAGCACGTTTTGTATTTATTCCGTATACTTAAGACTTAATTTACAATAAGAAATTTCTTAGACATCACTTATGTACAGGGTGGCTGATGAATTTTGCTACATTAAGAAACTCAAATCATTTTTTTTTCAGTGTATGGAATTCATTTTTCTTTTATTCATGTTAAAGCTCATTAAATTTTATTAAATATAGCTTAATTAGTTTTAAAAATAATGGAATTTAAATGCCCCCCCTGCTCGTCGATGCATGTGCGGCATCTTACCAAAAAGTTGTTCATTACTGCTTGGAGAGTTGAGACAGGAATAGCCGCAATTGTTTCTCGAATGGATTGCCTTAGTTCATTCAAATTTGTTGGTTTTGCTTTGAAGACTTCCTGTTTGCAATAACCCCACAAGAAAAAGTCAGGTGCAGTAAGGTCAGGCGACCTGGGTGGCCAACGGAATGTGGAGTTTCTAGATATCAGCTTATTGGGAAATTTTCGTCGCAATTCTGTCATAACAGGTTGGGCTATATGAGGAGCTGCACCATCTTGCTGAAACCACACAGAGTTGAAAGAAATTCTCATTCGGCGTAATTCTGGATAGAAAAACTCTCTCAACATGCTCAAGTAACGGTCTCCAGTAACCGTAACGGTGTGACCGTTTTCTTCGAAGAAGTAGGGCCCGACAATGCAGCGTGATGAAACTGCACACCACACTGTGACACGAAGTGGATGCAATTCCGTCTCATGGAGTATCTGTTTGTTGGAAGCACTCCATATTCGACAATTTTGTTTGTTTATGTTGCCGTTTAAATCGAAATGGGCCTCGTCAGACATGAAAAGACAGTTCAACATGTTTCCATCCTCTTCCACCATTTGAAGCATCTTCTGGCGATATTCCAAGCGAATCGGCAAGTCTGCAGAGTTCAGTTTGTTGGCCATTTGAATTTTATATGGGAATAAGTCCAAATCTTTGTGCATAATTGACTGTAATGACTGTCTGCTTACACCCATTTGAGCAGATAAGCTTCTTGTCGAAACACGTGGATTGTTTTGTATGGCAGCAGCTACAGCAGCGATTGTTTCCTCCGTTCGAACTGAAGGGTTTCGATGGTAAGGTCTTCTGTTGACTGTCCCATGCTCAGCAAAATTGTTTACAAGTCTTATTATGGTCCATCTGCTCGGAGGATTGCCGCCAAAAGTGCGCCTGTACTCTCTTTGAACCGAAACTACGGACTCCAGTGCGTGATAGCGGCGGACAATCCAAATTCTTGTTTCAGTGTCCCAGTTATCCATTTTTGTTAAATGTAAAAGTCAATCTGCAAAATAAAAAAAAAATTAACCAGATTCATTAAATAGAAAAAAAGTTATTTAATTTTTTTTTGGTAGCGGCTTTCACTAGCCACCCTGTATATACAATATTTCAAAATTGTTTCCAAACAATTTTGTTGTATGAATATTATCGGTTCTACCTGTTGACCAGGTATATGTAGTGTAGCATGACAGGTAAGCAAAACAAATTGTAAGTAAAAAGTTCAATATAAAGGGTGTTTTTTTAGGGGTATTGAACTTCGAATTGAAATAAAACACAAGAAAATCGTTTTAAGGTCCATCAATTTGGCTTTATTGGAAGGATAATTTTATGCCATTAATGTTTAAATATGATTTCGGGCATGTGGCCGCCGCGGCTGGCTCGAATAAAGCCAATTCTACAGGTCCAATTTTCAACCACTTTTTCGAGCATATGGGGCCGTATGTCGGCAATAACGCCACGAATGTTGGCTTCCAATTCCCCTAACGTTTCTGGTTTGTTGGTGTAGACGAGGGACTTCACATATCCCCAAAGAAAATAATCCAATGGTGTCAAATCACACGACCTTGGTGGCCAATTGACAGGTCCATTCCGCGAAATTATGCGCTCATCGAATGTTTCCTTCAATAAATCGATTGTGACGTGCGCTGTGTGGCATGTAGCGCCGTCTTGTTGGAACCACAACTCATCCACATTCATGCCATCCAATTCGGGAACAAAATAGTCGGTTATCATGGCTCTATACCGGTCTCCATTAACGGTAGCTGCCTCTCCAGCATTATTGCGGAAGAAGTATGGCCCAATGACTCCACCAGCCCATAGAGCACACCAAACAGTCAGTTTTTGTGGATGTAATGGCGTTTCAAGGGTCTCATGTGGATTCTCTTCACTCCAAATGCGGCAATTTTGCTTGTTGACGTAGCCATTCAACCAAAAATGAGCCTCATCACTGAACAAAATTTTGCGATGAAAATCAGCATCGAAATCAATCTCATTTTCGGCCCATACACCAAAATCACGACGCATTGCATGGTCTCGCGGCTTTAATTCTTGCACAAGCTGGATCTTGTAAGGTCGCAATCCAAGATCTTTGCGCAAAATCTTCCATAAAGTTGATGGACAAAGCTCCAATTGCTGTGCACGGTGGCGAATCGATTCATTCGGGTCCTCTTCAACACTTTGCTCTACAGCGGCAATTGTTTCTTCGGTGCGCACTGTTCGACGTCTCTGCGGATGCGTATTATCACATAGAGTAAACGTAGTGCGAAAACGATCCATGGTTAACCGAATTAATTGCTCTGATGGACGATTATGTCGACCATAAAATGGACGGAGCTCACGGTAAACTTCGCGAACTGAACCATTATTTTCGAAATAAATTTGCACGATTTGCAAGCGTTGTTCTTTTGTCAACCTGTTCATGATGAAATGGCAAACCAAACTGAACATAAATGACATTAGAGTTGCCAGATTTGACCACAAAATGCCAGTTTTATCTCTATTCGAAAAACAAACCTGTAAAAAAAACACCCTGTAGTTTTCCTTTTTAAAAATATTTCGCGGCCATTGCACGTGGCAGAGAGAAATAGAATGAACATGATATATGTACATTTCAGATCTTATTTTGTAAGCCTTTTGATGAAATAAAATAATACTCAGTGTAATTTTTTGGTGGTTCTACATAAACATATATATCTATATTATTTCTTTTAATATGAAGACCATAAAGTTATAATAGAAAACATCGATTTTTGGATATTTACTGCGCAACAAGAATCTATCTATGGATCGATCTTTTGACTTCACAACAGTATAAATGCCAAGGGTCTGAGTCTTCAATTCCACAACAATATGTGATAAATGAGTTAGATTTGCACTTGAATATAAAAATGAGCTTTTTCGTATTTAAAAACATAGGGGCATACTCATTGTCAAAGTTAAGTATGACTTAAATTTAGATGAAGCTTTTTTGACAGATAGCCCATAAAAAATTGTATCAAATAGCTACAACTAAATTTAAGTTATACTTAACTTTGACTATGGCTATGCGCCATGGACTTTATGTTGTTGTTAAAAATGCCACTAGTTACCACAAAGAGTTTAGCAGAGCAGCATTTGATGCATTTGTGTCAACATCATAATAATAATAATAATAATAATTCCCAACGGATTACCCACCATATCCCGCCCGACCGGCGCGAGGGGCGCATCCGCATAACGCGCGTTGAAAGGCTTTGGTTTGTTAATCGTCGAGATCTAAAACTGCTCAGCTACAGAGAAAACCTCATCAGCTAAGTAAAGTAGATATAGGATAAATTATACATTATAAAATAACTAGTTAACAGAATAAAATTATTGTTAGAAGTTAATATAGAAGTCAAAGCATAAGAAACCATTAGTAGCTATGAATTTAGGATAGAAAGAATTGATTTTTTTATGCTGAAAAGCGAGTCGGAAATATCAAATCTACCAGAAAGAGAGTCATAATCTTGACACAAACAGCAAAAAGGCTTATTTAACTGAAAATTGGTTCGGCACTGTTTTAAGACTAGAGGTTTAAAATGCCTCGAAGGACGAGACGGTACATTGAAGTTCACTTCACTTAGAAGAAATGGGCTGGATAGTGAACCATTTAGCAATTCAATCATAAAAATAATTCCAAGCATTTCCCTCCGACTAGAAAGTGTGTGCAGATTAATGAGTTTTAAACGATTCGTATAGGGTGGCAGATTGTACAAGGGATCCCAATGAAAATCTCCTAAGGCAAATAGTAAAAATTGTTTTTGAACTGATTCAAGGCGATCTACATGAACCTGGTAACGCGGGTTACAAATTATAGAACCGTATTCAAGTATCGGTCTGACTAATGTAGTGAAGAGGGCTTTAGTTACATAAGGGTCGCTAAATTCTTTAGACCATCGTTTAACGAATGCTAGGACACCTCTAGCCTTATTGACTGTTGTGTTCATATGGCGGTTGAAACTGAGTTTATAGTCCATGGTAACCTCCAGGTCAACAAAATCATACACTTGCTCAAGACTATAATTTTTAATTGTATAGGAAGCCGGCTGAGAAATTCCACGCGAAAAACCCATGTGTTTACATTTTTTAAGGTTAAGTGGCATATAATTTAAATCGCACCAAGTAACTAGTGCATCTAGATCTGATTGTAGCTTATTTCTATCTTCAAATGACGCGAATGACATGAAAAGCTTTACGTCGTCGGAATACATTAACATTTTTCAAAATTTTGTTATTGTAGAAATATCATTTATAAATAACATGATGAAATGGCAAGCCAAACTGAACATAAATGACATTAGAGTTGCCAGATTTGACCACAAAATGCCAGTTTTATCTCTATTTGAAAAACAAACCTGTAAAAAACACACCCTTTATTATAAAAAGTAAACACTTTTTTTCGTGTCGCCACTTGACGCTTAAACGCGTTGACGGATTTTAACCAAACTTACACACGGGTCAGGTACATAGCCCGGCATGGTTCTTACGTACTTTTTTTAAATCGGAAAAGGGGGCGTGGCACCTCCCGTACAAATGGGAACTTTCATACTCAATATCTTTGGAGGTATTAATGCTAGGCTACTAAATGTTGGTAAGGCTTTGTATAGAGTAAGTCCCTTTCCTAATAAAGGGTGTTTTTTTTAGGGGTATAGAACTTCGAATTAAAATAAAAGACAAGAAAATCGTTTTAAGGTCCATCAATTTGGCTTTATTGGAAGGATAATTTTATGCCATTAATGTTTAAATATGATTTCGGGCATGTGGCCGCCGCGGCTGGCTCGAATAAAGCCAATTCTACAGGTCCAATTTTCAACCACTTTTTCGAGCACATGGGGCCGTATGTCGGCAATAACGCCACGAATGTTGGCTTCCAATTCCCCTAACGTTTCTGGTTTGTTGGTGTAGACGAGCGACTTCACATATCCCCAAAGAAAATAATCCAATGGTGTCAAATCACACGACCTTGGTGGCCAATTGACAGGTCCATTCCGCGAAATTATGCGCTCATCGAATGTTTCCTTCAATAAATCGATTGTGACGTGCGCTGTGTGGCATGTAGCGCCGTCTTGTTGGAACCACAACTCATCCACATTCATGCCATCTAATTCGGGAACAAAATAGTCGGTTATCATGGCTCTATACCGGTCTCCATTAACGGTAGCTGCCTCTCCAGCATTATTGCGGAAGAAGTATGGCCCAATGACTCCACCAGCCCATAGAGCACACCAAACAGTCAGTTTTTGTGGATGTAATGGCGTTTCAAGGGTCTCATGTGGATTCTCTTCACTCCAAATGCGGCAATTTTGCTTGTTGACGTAGCCATTCAACCAAAAATGAGCCTCATCACTGAACAAAATTTTGCGATGAAAATCAGCATCGAAATCAATCTCATTTTCGGCCCATACACCAAAATCACGACGCATTGCATGGTCTCGCGGCTTTAATTCTTGCACAAGCTGGATCTTGTAAGGTCGCAAGCCAAGATCTTTGCGCAAAATCTTCCATAAAGTTGATGGACAAAGCTCCAATTGCTGTGCACGGTGGCGAATCGATTCATTCGGGTCCTCTTCAACACTTTGCTCTACAGCGGCAATTGTTTCTTCGGTGCGCACTGTTCGACGTCTCTGCGGATGCGTATTATCACATAGAGTAAACGTAGTGCAAAAACGATCCATGGTTAACCGAATTAATTGCTCTGATGGACGATTATGTCGACCATAAAATGGACGGAGCTCACGGTAAACTTCGCGAACTGAACCATTATTTTCGAAATAAATTTGCACGATTTGCAAGCGTTGTTCTTTTGTCAACCTATTCATGATCAAATGGCAAACCAAACTGAACATAAATGACATTAGAGTTGCCAGATTTGACCACAAAATGCCAGTTTTATCTCTATTCGAAAAACCAACCCGTAAAAAAAACACCCTGTACCTATCCCTTTTTGAAATCGGAAAAGGGAACGGTGCACCTCCCATACAAATGAGATTTCCCATCTATACATATTATAAAAAGTGAACACTTTTTTTCGTGTCGCCACTTGACGCTTAAACGCGTGGACGGATTTTAACCAAACTTACACACAGGTCAGGTACATAGCCCGGCATGATTCTTACGTCCTTTTTTTGGAAATCGGAAAATCGGAATCTTTTATACAAAAATTCCCTTAAGGCTAGATATAATATTCAACCTTACATTCCAGGAATTAAAACTAGCTAAAACTAGCTTAGTTTATTCTGAATTCTTAATTCCATAGAAAGCGGACCATAGGTGTGAGTTGATGGCCGCTGCCTAATTGCCAATTTGCCAATGACTTGTTTGGCATATTTGCTTGATACCGCTTTTGTTTATATTATGCCTAAGTGCCCTGTGTGAGTGGTGGTGTTAACTTGCACGTAAAGGAATTTTGAAAAATGTGGTTAGCAGTTGCTGGTAAGGAAGCCATTTATATACAAATAAATAAATGGTGCGGTGGTAGAGTTGCTGGCCTACCACACCTAAGCTCCAACGTTGGGGTCTTAAGAAAGGTAACATCAAAATTGGCTTGAAAAAGTTTTCAGAACACGATCACCCCTCTTTAGTGACTTAGCAAACTCTCCGAGTGTCCTTCTGCCATGGAAGACTTCTCAGCAAAAATTCATCTCCTTTGTAGATGCCGTTCGAAGTCGGCAAAAGTCTGTATCACAAGCTAGTTTGTAGAAAAAACTTCAACACGGCACACCACAAATTGGAAGGGAAGCTGGGCGCAAAAACCCCTTAGGAGTTTTATGATGATATAACTGTTGTATATCGCGCCATACATTTATATATTTTTTAAATTAATTTACCCCTCAAAACTCATAACAGAAGTGTTTTTATTGAAAACAATCACTTGGCTTTATAATACGAACTGAAAAGTATTAAAATAGACCTGCGTAGATTGGGATGCCATAAGAATCACTACTAGCTATATAATGTCCGGTTCCACCCTAACTTAGGCTTCCTTACCTGTTATTTATAAGATACTAGCTTATACCCGTGGGTTTCACGTTTCCATAAAAATTTGGAAAATAAATGAAACAACTTTAGAAACTTTTCTAATTTTGTTTTAACTTATTATTGAAGAGCTCTTTCGTATACAACATTTTTTGTTTTGCACTGAATTGTGGTGTGTATAAAAAGAGCTGATGGCTTACCTACACGTGAACATGCTACTGAGGTGGTAGGTAGGTGAACGAGTATTTACTAAGCTCTACAGCCGCATTTAGGTGAGCATTAAAATGCCCCACAATGATTCCAATTGAAAAACACAGTGGTTGAGTCTTAAAGTCGGAATGTTTTATTCGGCTCATCGCCGTTCCTTTTATATGCTTACAATCTACCTTATGAGTAATCTAAGTTACAAACTTACATTTCTAAGTAGTTAGTCATGCTTATGATTCTACGTTGTTGTGCATACATACATAAATGTATATGGGTTCAATCGAGTTTATGTTATTGGAGAAGTGCAGCGCAAGCTAAATTGATTTGAATACTTTGGCCTAGTTATTGCCAAAAGTACAGGGTGTTTTTTTTACAGGTTTGTTTTTCGAATAGAGATAAAACTGGCATTTTGTGGTCAAATCTGGCAACTCTAATGTCATTTATGTTCAGTTTGGTTTGCCATTTCATCATGAACAGGTTCGTGCAAATTTATTTCGAAAATAATGGTTCAGTTCGCGAAGTTTACCGTGAGCTCCGTCCATTTTATGGTCGACATAATCGTCCATCAGAGCAATTAATTCGGTTAACCATGGATCGTTTTCGCACTACGTTTACTCTATGTGATAATACGCATCCGCAGAGACGTCGAACAGTGCGCACCGAAGAAACAATTGCCGCTGTAGAGCAAAGTGTTGAAGAGGACCCGAATGAATCGATTCGCCACCGTGCACAGCAATTGGAGCTTTGTCCATCAACTTTATGGAAGATTTTGCGCAAAGATCTTGGATTGCGACCTTACAAGATCCAGCTTGTGCAAGAATTAAAGCCGCGAGACCATGCAATGCGTCGTGATTTTGGTGTATGGGCCGAAAATGAGATTGATTTCGATGCTGATTTTCATCGCAAAATTTTGTTCAGTGATGAGGCTCATTTTTGGTTGAATGGCTACGTCAACAAGCAAAATTGCCGCATTTGGAGTGAAGAGAATCCACATGAGACCCTTGAAACGCCATTACATCCACAAAAACTGACTGTTTGGTGTGCTCTATGGGCTGGTGGAGTCATTGGGCCATACTTCTTCCGCAATAATGCTGGAGAGGCAGCTACCGTTAATGGAGACCGGTATAGAGCCATGATAACCGACTATTTTGTTCCCGAATTGGATGGCATGAATGTGGATGAGTTGTGGTTCCAACAAGACGGCGCTACATGCCACACAGCGCACGTCACAATCGATTTATTGAAGGAAACATTCGATGAGCGCATAATTTCGCGGAATGGACCTGTCAATTGGCCACCAAGGTCGTGTGATTTGACACCATTGGATTATTTTCTTTGGGGATATGTGAAGTCGCTCGTCTACACCAACAAACCAGAAACGTTAGGGGAATTGGAAGCCAACATTCGTGGCGTTATTGCCGACATACGGCCCCATATGCTCGAAAAAGTGGTTGAAAATTGGACCTGTAGAATTGGCTTTATTCGAGCCAGCCGCGGCGGCCACATGCCCGAAATCATATTTAAACATTAATGGCATAAAATTATCCTTCCAATAAAGCCAAATTGATGGACCTTAAAACGATTTTCTTGTGTTTTATTTCAATTCGAAGTTCTATACCCCTAAAAAAACACCCTTTATATTGAACTTTTTACTTACAATTTGTTTTGCTTACCTGTCATGCTACACTACATATACCTGGTCAACAGGTAGAACCGATAATATTCATACAACAAAATTGTTTGGAAACAATTTTGAAATATTGTATATACATACATAAGTGATGTCTAAGAAATTTCTTATTGTAAATTAAGTCTTAAGTATACGGAATAAATACAAAACGTGCTGAACAGAATATGTTTGTTCAATAGGGAAATGGATAGGGATAGGGATTTTCATTATATAACGCCACACCTTCCGATTTCAAAAATGGATAGAGATAAGGCTAGAGATTTAACGCCTTACCAAATTTCAGTAGTATAGCGATAGTAGTTGCTTCCGAGGTGCCCCGCCCCCATTCCCGATTTCAAAAAAAAGGACGTCAGAACCATGCGGGGCCATGTATTTGACCTGTGTGTAAGTTTCGTTAAAATTCCCTACGCGCTTCACCATCAAACGGTGACAGGGGTATGGAAGATCACACTTGTATGGGAGGTGCCACGCCAACTTTTCCGATTTCAAAAAAAAGTACGTAAGAACCATGCCGGGCTATGTGCCTGACCTGTGTGAAAGTTTGGTTTTTCCGTGCACGCGTTTGAGCTCCAATAGGCGACACGAAGAAAAGTGTTTGCTTTTTATAATATGTATAGATTATGTATAAATGAAAAATCTCATTTGTATGGGAGGTGCACCGCTCCCTTTTCCGATTTCAAAAAGTGATAGATAACAGCAAAGGGACTTACTTTATACAAAGTCTTACCAAATTTCAGTAGTCTAGCAATAATAGCTGCATAGAGGGTATGGAAGATCATATTTGTTTGGGAGGTGCACCGCTCCCTTTTCCGATTTCAAAAAGTGATAGATAACAGCAAAGGGACTTACTTTATACAACGTCTTACCAAATTTCAGTAGTCTAGCGATAATAGTTGCATAGATGGGGGGTATGAAAGATCACATTTGTATGGGAGGTGCCACGCTCCCTTTTCCGATTTCAAAAAGTGATAGATAATAGCAAAGGGACTTACTTTATACAAGGTCTTACCAAAATTTAGTAGTCTAGAATTAATACCTCCAAAGATATTGAGTATGAAAGTTCCCATTTGTATTGGAGGTGCCACGACCCCTTTTCCGATTTCAAAAAAGGATAAGTATAAGGAAAGAGCCTTACTTTATACAACGCCTTAGCAAAAGTTAGTAGTCTAGCATTAATACCTTCAAAGATATTGAGTATGAAAGTTCCCATTTGTATGGGATGGGCCACGCCCCCTTTCCAATTTCAAAAAAAAGTACGTAAGAACCATGCCGGGCTATGTACCTGACCTGTGTGTAAGTTTGGTTAAAATCCGTCTACGCGTTTGAGCGTCAAGTGGCGACACGGAAAAAAGTGTTTACTTTTTATAATATGTGTAGATTATGTATAGATGAAAAATCCCAATTGTATGGGAGGTGCACCGCGCCCTTTTCCGATTTCAAAAAGTGATAGGTAATAGAAAAGGGACCTACTTTATACAAGGTCTTTCCAAATTTCACTAGTCTAGCGATAAAGGTTGCATGGATGGGGGGTATGGAAGATCCCTTTTGTATGTGAGGTGCACCGCTCCCTTTTCCGATTTCAAAATTTGATAGATAATAGCAAAGGGACTTACTTTATACAACGTCTTACCAAATTTCAGTAGTCTAGCGATAATAGTTGCATAGATGGGGGGTATGGAAGATCACATTTGTATGTGAGGTGCACCGCTCCCTTTTCCGATTTCAAAAAGTGATAGATAATAGCAAAGGGACTTACTTTATACAAGGTCTTACCAAAATTTAGTAGTCTAGAATTAATACCTCCAAAGATATTGAGTATGAAAGTTCCCATTTGTATTGGAGGTGCCACGACCCCTTTTCCGATTTCAAAAAAGGATAAGTATAAGGAAAGAGCCTTACTTTATACAACGCCTTAGCAAAATTTAGTAGTCTAGCATTAATACCTTCAAAGATATTGAGTATGAAAGTTCCCATTTGTATGGGATTTCAAAAAAAAGTACGCAAGAACCATGCCGGGCTATGTACCTGCCCTGTGTGCACGTTTGGTTAAAATCCGTCCACGCGTTTGAGCGACAAGTGGCGACACGAAAAAAGGTGTTTACTTTTTATAATATGTATAGATTATGTACAAATGAAAAATATCATTTGTATGGGAAGTGCACCGCTCCCTTTTCCGATTTCAAAAAGTGATATTTAATAGGAAAGGGGCTTACTTTATACAAGGCCTTACCAAAATTGAGTAGTCTAGCTTTAATACCTCCAAAGATATTGAGTATGAAAGTTCCCATTTGTATGGGAGGTGCCACGCCCCCTTTTCCGATTTCAAAAAAAAATACATAAGAACCATGCCGGGCTATGTGCCTGACCTGTGTGTAAGTTTGGTTAAAATCCGTCGACGCGTTTGAGCGTCAAGCACGAAAAAAAGTGTTTACTTTTTATAATATGTATAGATGAAATATCTCATTTGCACCGTTCCCTTTGCCGATTTCAAAAAGTTATGGATAATAGGAAAGGGACTTATTTATACAACGTCTTACGAAATTTCAGTAGTCTAGCGATAATAGTTGCATTGATAGGGGGTATGAAATATCCCATTTGTATGGGAGGTGCCACGCTCCCTTTGCGATTTCAAAAAGGGATAGGTATTAGGAAAGGGACTTACTTTATACAACGCCTTACCAAAAATTAATAGTCTAGCATTAATACCTCCAAAGACATTAAGTATAAAATTTCCCATTTGTATGGAAGGTGCCACGCCCCCTTTTCAGATTTCAAAAAGGGATAGGTATTACGAAAGGGACTTACTTTATACAACGCCTTACCAAAATTTAGTAGTCTAGTATTAATACCTCCAAAGATATTGAGTATGAAAGTTCCCATTTGTATGGGAGGTGCCACGCCCCCTTTTCCGATTTCAAAAAAAAATACATAAGAACCATGCCGGGCTATGTACCTGACCTGTGTGTAAGTTTGGTTAAAATCCGTCTACGCGTTTGAGCGTCAAGTGGCGACACGAAAAAAAGTGTTTACTTTTTATAATATGTATAGATTATGTATAGACGAAAAATTTCATTTGTATGCGCCGTGCACCGTTCCCTTTTCCGATTTTAAAAAGTGATAGGTAATAGGAAAGGGACTTACTTAATACAACGCCTTACCAAAATTTAATAGTCTAGCATTAATACCTCCAAAGACATTAAGTATAAAATTTCCCATTTGTATGGGAGGTGCCACGCCCCCTTTTCAGATTTCAAAAAGGGATAGGTATTAGGAAAGGGACTTACTTTATACAACGCCTTACCAAAATTTAATAGTCTAGCATTAATACCTCCAAAGACATTAAGTATAAAATTTCCCATTTGTATGGGAGGTGCCACGCCCCCTTTTCAGATTTCAAAAAGGGATAGGTATTACGAAAGGGACTTACTTAATACAACGCCTTACCAAAATTTAGTAGTCTAGACTTAATACCTCCAAAGATATTGAGTATGAAAATTCCCATTTGTATGGGAGGTGCCACGCCCTGTTTTCCGATTTCAAAAAGGGATAGGTATTATGAAAGGGACTTACTTTATACAATGTCTTACCAAATTTCAGTAGTCTAGCGATAATAGTTGCATAGATATGGGGTATGAAAGATCCGACTAATAAAAAAATTCATATATTCTAGGATCATCCTGGAAGTGATTGCGATAATGTCAGCACCCCCTTTGATAGGACGCTTAATAGACTATACGAATGCAAGGTACATCCAAGTGGCTGATGGACACGTCATAATCTGGGAAACCTTCGGCCACATTAAACACGTCACCGATTTAACTTTTTACGGACGAATAAGAGACGAGACATTTAACGCCACAGAACATTTCCCACAAACACACATGAAGAAGTTGATAGTCACGGATATAGCTCAGATGGATAGACTTCTGAAAATGGTAAGTGCACACAAAAGACAGAGAACGAGCCTAGATTCTCTTGTAACGTTACTGAAATATATTACGGGTACTCCGGACCACGACGACTTCGAGAGAATATCTAATACAGCCGAGAAATTGATTGAATCTCAATACAGACAGTTTATCATTAATACAGACGTCCAAAAAGAAATAAACAGTCTTACCGATACAATAAATAAGGTCTTGAAGTCAGCAAAAAGACAGGAAATAGATACGGGCTATCTTTACGATATTTTAATGGCTAGCAATAGGGCGATAATAAGCGAACTAGATAACCTAGTCACCTCGATCACTTTTGCTAAAATTGGAATCCTCAGCCCTACTATTTTGGACAGTACCGAAATAAAGATAATACTAGAACGGAGAACTTCGCAAACCTCACCGTGGCTGATATCATGTCATTATATAGGATTAAAATTCTCGAAAACGATGATAAAATGTACTTTTTAATAAAATATCCAATACCTAAGTTTAGATGTAAGAAACTTATAATTTTCCCGGTAGCCCACGACCACCAAATTTTACACCTTCAAGAGGCCACGCTAGCTACATGCAACAACCACACAGTAGCGGTAAGGAACTGCAGCAACACCACCCCAACAGTCTGCCTGGCATCATCAAGCGCATCATACGCACTGCAATTAATGACGCAAAATACAGCCAACTGCGGTACGACATTTAACAACCTGGCACCCATTGCACCTATTGGCGACGGTATTGTTGTTATTAATGATCAAGTGGCCATTATCGAAGAAAATAACGAGGTCCCGATCCCGGTCAACGGTACTTATTTAGTTGCATTCGACAAGCAGGTAAAAATAACCGGAACTTTATTTTACAACGAAAACTCCACAAAACCATTGAAACCCAAAGCACCATGGGCACCCGCAATTAACATTACCGAACACCTGGTAATACTTACCGCGCCCTACCTTCACCACATAAATCAAAAGAATCTCGATCACATCGAACACCTAAAGCACGGCATCAAGAAAGATCGCATAATGAGCCTAACCGTCCTGGGGGCACTAATGACCACAGGACTGCTCGCTTACGCATATTTTCGTCTGCGAGTGAAAAGAAGGAAGATTTCCAAAACAAAATCTATTAAAAAAGCAATAGCAACTGCGGCGACGAGGCCCGCGGACGTCCCTCACTTAGAGGGGGAAGAGTTATCGCAATAATATTCCCACGATGGAATAGTTCACTAACCGCACCTTAGCTACCTCAGCAGAAAGCTGTGGCTATTACAAAAGGTAATAAGGTTCAATAAACTACCACCTGCATTTTGCAGAAACACTACAGCTATTATGAGCTGATTTAGTTCCCACAGAATATGCCACCGTCGGCACTTTGGCCATTGCACCATATGATGTCAGCAGCGCAAGCAGAACTCCAATAGCGCAGAACAACGTCGTGGGCTAGGTGTCAGTTAGGGTAAAATAAGTTAAGGCAGTTCGTAAGACTCCAGCGGATGGACAACATCCAAAATCGGTATAATTAATAAAGTTCATATAAAAATAAATCGTTTAACTTACATATGTTCGCTGCAATGCGAGAAGCCGTCATATGAAAGATGAAAAAGGCATACAGTCATGTGCATATACGTTGGTAGTTATAAGAAAAGAGTAGACTATAAGGGAAAAGTATCATAAGTATATAAGTGTTGGTTATTGCAAAATAACAGTTTGCCTGCGCGCAAATCAGTATAAAAGGGCGATGATTTGCTTAGGAAATTCAGTAGTTAGCTACTAGCTAGGCATAGTAGTCGGTGGTTTTCACCTCCTGTGAACGTACACCTGGGAGATTTCATCTCACTCTATTTTTATATTCTGCAGGGGTTTTCACCTTCGCCGAACGTAGGGCCAAGTAGGGATTTTCACCTCTGCCGCCTTTAGTTTAGCCAGGAGCAACTTAAGTTATAGTAAGTGATGGTTTTCACCTCCGCTGAACATAGGGCTGAGTAGGGGGTTTCACCGCTGCCATCTTTAGCGTAGTTAGAAATAAACCTAAGAATTGTAGATGAGATTTATTACTATCAGGTTTTTAGGAGAAACCCCATAGGGAAGTATATTTTCAAAGACCTTGGATGGACTCAGCATACCCCAACATATAGGAAAGTCCGTCACACCAATGTGTTTTCAAGTTCAGTAATTATTAATTTGCTTCTTTGTCTCAAACCAGTTTTCTCATTACAGCTACCGTGTATTTGTTCTAATACCTTTGTTAATTTCGTAATTGTTTTAAATATTTAAGAATTTGTTGTACACTGCTTATTATTATTTTGTTTACTCCTTTACTTTATTCGCTAATTGCATAAAATAAAGGTGTGCCTGTGATCCATTTCCAAACCGCGCCAAGTTTATCTATTATCAATTTTTAATGTTCTTAACAATATTTCTATCATTTGTATTTCAAAATCCATACCCGAGTCATCAAGTAATATTATTTCCTCATTGGTTTTATAGTTTTCTATAATGCTTTCAAATAATGACAAATTTGTTAAATGGTATATTGACACATAACTTTCAAAACTCGCTGCACCTTCCTCCCTTACAAGTGTATAGTTTTCTCTTGTATAATCAATTATGTCTGATGGGATTATGGTGATATATAACATTATTATTATAATTTTTTCCCCTTTCTTCCTGTAATACAATAAAATTAAACTTTAACACTGTCCTTATGTATTATTCTTTTTCTGTTTTTTTATTTTAACCTTATTCCCTAGATCTTCTACTACTACTTGTCTCTTATGATTGGGTTTTAATTTATTCCTTTCCCCATATAACTTTTCATATATAATCTCACCTCAATGATCATTTTTTTGCACCCGCTTTTTGTTGTGATGCTTCAACATTTTTCCTGATCATTTTGTAATATATCCCTTACATTTCCATGTACTTCCCTATTAAATAAAATATTACAAGGCTCTTTACCTGTTACCGAATGTATTGTCTTATTATATCAATATATTTAATAACTTGATACTTTGAATAAGAATCTATACAAGTAATAAATTTTAAATTTCGGGCGAAAAAGATGTCGATAAGGAGTTTTTCTCCTTCTTTTTCTGGAAAGGTGCTTCGCCTATCGGAATTTATTTCGGATGCCTTTCATACTTATTATTATTAGAGTAAGTTAGGGTATTGTGATATAAGCATACATTTTTTGGCTGCTATTCAACATTTTATTAAGCAGACAGGTAGAAAATCAAACAATTCGATAGATTCCAATATTTCGAAGCACATTCCAATACGAGATCAACTTATCTTAAGTATTTCGGAAGATATTTATTCAAACCCATGAAAAGTCAAAAAAGCCGTTTTGTCAAAATAGGGGGGTAATGTGGTATACTATACCACATACTTGGCTTTCCTATGAAAGATGTGTAAACCACATTAAGTAATCCAGCCACATTATAGATATGGTAATTTTCATCCATTAAGATATGCTGCAAGCTTATTCCGGACCAGGAAGAGCATGTTCCATCAAAAGTGGCGAAGGTTTTCCTTTTTCTGCTGATGTTATGCACCCAATTTGTTTTTCTGTTGTAGCTAACATTTTCGGAAGCTTACTTGGCGTGGTAGACACCCCTGTGTCATATACGTTCCACATCCTAGTTGGAGGAAATTTATACCTTTCCTTTTCCACATTGAACTACTTCTACCATATCTTTACTTCTTTAAATGGTCATCTAACCGCCTGGGCGATTTTTACCGTCCAACATAGCTCGTTGCGTCAACTGGCGCCAATTGGAAACACCGCGGGATCGCAAATCGGTCTCCACTTGGTCCTTCCATCGGAGTGGTGGTCTCCCTCTTCCTCTGCTTCCACCAACGGGTGCCGATAAGAATACCCTCTGGGCTGGAGCATCTTCGCTCATTCGCAAAACGAAGCCTAGACAGCGAAGCCGCTGTGTTTTAATTCGCTGAACTATGTCGGCGTCTGGGTAAAGTTCATACAGCTCATCATTAAATCTTCTTCGGTACTCGCCGTCGCCAACGCGTAGAGGTCCACAAATCTTTCGAAGAACCTTTCTCTCGAATACTCCCAAAACCGGCTCATCAGATGTTGTTAGTGTCCACGCTTCTGCACCATATAGCAGGACGGGTGCGATGAGTGACTTATAGAGTGTTATTTTCGTTCGTCGAGAGAGGACTTTACTTTTCAATTGCCTACTCAGTCCGAAGTAGCATTGGTTTGCAAGAGTAATTCTTCGTCGGATTTCTAGGCTAACATTATTGTTGGTGTTAATGCTGCTTCCCAGGTAAACGAAGTCCTTTACAAAATATTTGATGATTTTGTTGAGCTAAAGGTCAATTAAATAAAACCCTCAATTTTTATTTTTTGCGTATTTTATTCTTTGCGCAAAACAAAAAAAAATAAAAATAAATAAAAAAAAAAATTAAAATTGTGGTTTTTATTTAATTGGCCTTTAGCTCAACAAAATCATGAAATATTTTATAAATCAACAAGGCTATTAATTTTTCATCAAATATGTTTAAACGAAGTCCTTTACTATTTCGAAATTATTGCTGCCAACAGTGGCTTGGTTGCCAAGGCGCGAATGCGCTGACTCTTTGCATGATGACAGAAGGTACTGCGTTTTGCCCTCGTTCACCACCAATCCCATTTTCTCCGCTTCTTTTTCTAATTTGGAGTAAGCAGAAGTTACGGCGCGGTTGTTAAGGCCAATGATATCAATATCGTCGTATGCCAACAGTTGCACGCTTTTATAAAATATTGTTCCAGCGCGGTTAATTTATGCAGCTTGTATTAGTTTCTCCAGCATTAAATTAAAGAAATCGCACGATAGGGGGTCACCCTGTCTGAAACCTCGTTTAGTTCCAACCGCTCGGAGAGGAGCTTCCCAATTCTGACCGAGCTGGTGGTGTGGCTCAATGTTATTTTGCATAGCCGTATAAGTTTTTTGGGGAAACCAAATTCAGACATAGCGGCATATAGGCGGATCCTTTTCATGCTATCGAAAGCGGCCTTAAAATCAACAAAGAGATGATGTGTGCCGATTATTTTCTAACGGGGTTTTTCCAAGATTTGGTGTATTGTAAAATTCTGGTCGATGGTAGATTTACCAGGTCTGAAGGCACACTGATAAGGTCAAATCAGTCTGTGCACATCAGGGTTCAGTCTTTCGCACAATACGCTTGATAGGACCTTATATGCGATATTCAAAAGGCTGATTCCGCGATAGTTGGCGCAGTTTGCAGGATCGCCCTTCCTGTGGATTGAGCAGAGAACACTTAGATTCCAATCTTCAGGCATGCATTCATCCAACCATATTCTGCATAGAAGCTGACGCATTCGCCTTACCAGCTCCTCGCCTCCGTGTTTGAATAGCTCAGCAGGCAAACAATCACCGCCAGTTGCTTTATTGTTTTTCGGTCGGGATATTGCTATTCGCACCTCATTATAGTCGGGTTGTGGACCGTGAATTCCATTATCTTCGATTGTGGGCACAGATTCGGCATCTTCTCTGGTTGCTTGCTCAGTTTCTCCATTTAAAAGGGCAGAGAAGTGATCTCTCCATATTCTGAGTGCTGTGTGAACACCGGCCACCAGGTCGCCATTCTCATTCTTACAGGAGTTTGCCCCAGGCTTAAAAAATTCTGTCATTCGCCGAATTTTTTGATAGAATTTTCGGGCATTATTCCCGTTGGCCAGCATCTCAAGCTTCTTTATTTCACGCTTTTCTGCCTCTCTTTTTTTCGCCCGGAAAAGCTGCCTCGCTTCCTCTTCAACTCGCGGTAGTGTTTACACACACTATTCGTTGCATTCCATCTCAGCGTTGCCTTGTAGGCTTCGTCCTTTCATTTCGTTGCAGCGCGGCACTCTTCATCATCATACCAGTTGTTTCTTCGCGTTCGCCGGAATCCAATTACTTCTTCGGCTGCGGTACGGAGTTCTCCTGAGGTATGATCCCACTGCTCATGCATTCCACTAGGTTTCATTGTGCTCTCGGAGAGCAGGTGTGAGAGGCGATCTGCGAAATAATTGGCGGTCTGTTGCGATTGCAGCTTTTCGACGTCCAGCTTTCCCTGCGTTTTTTGTTGCGCCTATTTTGTCGTACAGAGGCGGGTACGAATCTTGGTCGCTACTAGGTAGTGATCAGAGTCGATATTAGGTCCTCGTATTGTGCGAACATCTAAAACCCTGGAAACATGCCGTCCGTCTATCACAACGTGGTTGATCTGGTTGCGTGTTTTTCGATCGGGGGACAGCCATGTAGCCTAATGGATCTTCTTGTGCATAAACCTAGTGCTGGATATGACCATGTTTCGGGCACCGGCGAAGTCGATCAGCCTGAATCCGTTTGGCGAAGTCTGATCGTGGAGACTGAACCTCCCGACAGTGGAGCCGAATTCACCCTCCTTACCCACCCTGGCTTTAAAGTCGCCAAGCGAGACTTTGATATCATGACGGGGGCAGCGCTCGTATGCTTGTTCCAGGTGCTCGTAGAATGCATCCTTTTCCACGTCGTCCTTCTCTTCCGTCGGTGAATGAGCGCAGATAAACGATATGGTGAAAAATCGTACTTTTATGCGGATTGCGGTGAGAAGCTCGTTCAGACAAGAAAAATTAGGAAGTACGCGGGTGTATCACTTTACCAACCCATATCACAATACCCTAACTTACTCTACATATGTTGCAATTTTTCGTATATTGCTTGAATGTTTTATCATTAATGGCCAATAATATTCTTGCATAACTTGAGCCAAATTTTCCCTGTAATTTGTAGGTATCCTATTATGAGTTTGTTCAATAATTGCTCCTTGATCCTCTCTACTAGCAACATCATTAGCAAATAATTTTGTTTATAAAAATTTCACTGTTGGAAGTGCTTCTCTTAACACATCCTTTTTTTCATAAAGTGCTTCAGGTGTGGAGTATATTCCAGTAACTACTTTTGGATTCATATATAAGCAATTAAGAATCGTTGTTATTAAAATTAGAAATAGTCGCCAAGACGGTTATTCTTGTTCCACTATTTATCAATATTTGCTGTTTAAAATGGTTCAGTGGCTTCTTTGTTTCATGAATCTGATATTCATCACTGCTTTCCGCAGAATGTTGAGTATTTGTTACTGAATCACTTGAATGATCTGATTTTCAGAACTTGTGGAATTATTCAGTATTTGTCTTGATAATGCGTCAGCAACGACATTTGTTGCCCCTGGTTTATCCTTGGCTACCACATATGCAAAAAATTCGACTTCTTGATAAAATTTTGATTTTTCGGACGATATTTTCATATGTTCCCCCTCTAATATTTCAATTACCAAACTCAAATGCCTTTTATGTTCCTCCAAATTTTTTGAAAAAGTTATGACATCGCCAACATAAACATGACAAAACTTAACACATTGTCCATAGCTCGCTGAAAAATACTCGCCGCATTCCTCAATCCAAACGGCATCCGCAAAAACTCGTACTTCCCATTATTCACTGATTATGCCGTTTTCTCTACATCAATTTCTTTCATTAATATCTGGTAAAATCCAGACTCCAAATCAATCGTGGAAAAGTAGTTTGAATTTCCCAAAGTTGTAAGTATAATTTCTAGGTTTGGCATCGGGTAACTATCCGATTGCATTAATTTTTTTGATATCGATTACCAATGGTAATTTAGGACTTCCGTCGTCATTTATCCCTTTCTTTGGAACTACCCACACTGGAAAGTTGTATGGGCTTTTACTTTCCCCAATTATTACCTTTGCAACAAATTTTGAATTTCGTCATTAACAAAATTATTTACTGACATTGGATAAGGATATTGTTTAGACCAAATTGGTCTTTCCTCAGTTGCTCGTATCTCTGCTTTTACATCAGTACAAAAAGGTTAATCTTTGCAAATCTTTTATTATTTCTTTCTCGTCACTAGATCTTGTTCCTTCGATCCTTGACTAGAGCCTATATTATTTATAACAATTCCATTTTCAGAAGTATTTTTGTTTTCATTCTGATTTATATTTTCTGATTTTCCGGTATTTATCCTGGATAACTTTTCAGGAGTTACTTTTCTATTCTTTTTAATTTTTTTGTTTTTATTTTATTATTTTCCGGTATTTAATTTCCCGAAACAACTTTCAATAAGCATTCATTATTTTTGTTGCCGGTATTCCCATCGGCGGGCGCCTTAGAACTTTTCTGTGCCAAGGGGTTTGAATTATTTATAAAATCTTTTTTAATATTCTTTATTTCAATTTTTCCTTTTAATATGCCTGTATTATCATCGGCAGCCGCCTTAGGACTATTTTGTCTCAAGGGGTTTAAATTGTTTAAATCAGTTAGAAAATGTATTTTTTCTTTTTGATCACTTCCATAAATCAGCGCTCTGCCCGGTATATCTATCTTGGCTCCGATTATATTTAAGAAACTGACTCCAATTAAGAGATCGCTCTCCAAATTATCAATTTCATAAAATCGTTTTTAAATCCCAAATAAGTTAACACTATGGAAATGCTCTATGATGGTCGAACCATTAATGGTCCTTACCATGTTCTTAATAGCTTAAACCTTTTGGCTTTTATATATTCCCGCCCGTATGTAAGAACATGTTGCCCCGTATCTATCAATATTTTAAAGATTTGCCCCATTTTTTTATCTGATTTAACAATATAGGACAAATCAGAATTTACTCTAAAAAATGGTTTTCATTTATGTTATTTATTCTTTGTACCTTTTGCTGAGGCTGAGTGCTGACTTGAGCACTTTCGTTGGCTTTTTTGGGTACGCTATTCTGTTGGTAACATTTTTAACATTTAACATTTATTCAGGATTCAAAATTAGCACAATAAGATATTGATATCTTTTTTAGCACAACAATGATTTAGTATTGACAGTCGGTTTCGACATTCGTACAAATATTTCAACTTAAACTAAAAACTTAAAACTAAGCAATATCAATGTGAAAACAATATGTAATTATCGTGATATGAGAGAAAGTTACAGGCCCGTAGTCATAGTCAAACTTAAACAAGACTCTGAGCTAGTTAAAGCTTTTTGACACAACTTTACATGTGCTATCCGTCAGAAATGCTTCAACCAACTCAAAATCGTGTTTAATTTCGACTATGACTGTGGGCCACACTGATTTAATATAATAATAAATTAAATACACAATTAATAAGTGAGAAAATAGGGATTTAGTCAAGATAAAGATATAGATAGATATTCAGATATTTTAGTGGTAAGATTAGGTTTTCAAGTAGAAAAGTAGCTAAGAAAGAGTCTCCTATAGTTGTTTTGGTCTAGGGTCTTTTTTAAAGCAGCAGGAATGGAGTTCCAGAGACGCGCAGTTCTGACGAAGAGCAGTCCGGTGGAATTAACATAGTTAAATGAAGGAATAGTTAAATTAAATGAACGAGTGGATTTACTAAACACAAGTTTGTTATATAAATACAACGGCGTCTGTTGTTGAATTAGACGGTAGAGAAAAATGCAACTTCTAGCCTTCTGATAATTGAATATACTACAACCTAGAAGTTTAGACTTCCAGGCCGAAATATGGTCAAACTTTCTCAACCCAAACACGTAACGCGTGACATAATTAAACGCAACATCAATTTTGTGAGCGGACATAGAGTCTAACTTGCTGTAAACTAGCTCAGAATAGGTTAGTATGGGTAGAATAAGTTGCATGGCTAATTTTTTCCTGATTTGAAAAGACGTGTAGGTTGCAGACATCCGTAAACTACGCAAGGTACCATAAACCTTACCCACAGCAGCATTTATGTGGTCACAGCAAGTGAGATTAGAGTTAATTATGTATCCAAGATTCTTGACTTTATTGACCGTTTTTAGAGGTGTGCTTGCAATGCATATTGGAGGAATGCTAATGTTAGAGAGATTTTTCTTAGAAATAGGCAACACATATGATTTGGCAGCATTCAGAAATGCATTGTTTAAGTCATCAGCACTGAGAGTACATTCATGGACGGCTTTACCACAGACACGTAAACTTTTTAAGTTTCTCCACAAGGTACTTGGTGGAAGTGCTGGATCTAACTTAAATGAAAAATATTTTGACTTTTCCCCATTTATAATCATTGTAGCACGGTTTCTTGCAGCTTTATACAATTCCCAGTCCGCATCTTCCCTTTTTCTTTTCCAGCTACGGTACGCCTTATTACGTGCTTTAATTGCAGCCAATACTCTATTATTAAACCAAGGGCATGAGGCTGACCTTACTTTACGAGTGCGAACAGGTATATGTTTATTATAAGCCTCCATAATTCTATTATTTAGATATTCTAAGTTATCGTTTACATCCGGAAGTTGCCAACATTCACACCAATTTACAAAGGATAGGTCAGAAAATAAAGCATTATTGTCAAGTGATCGGTAGTCTCTAAAGGTATATGTACTACTTATGTTAGAATGGTCAAAACTTATATCTAGTGAACAATAAATAAGGTCATGGTCTGATAAAAAAGCAATCTGATCAAAGTTTAAAAGAATTACGGGGTCAGAAATAATAAAATAATCTAACAAACTGGGAACACAGTGTCTGGCATACCTTGTAGGTACAGATTTATTGACAACAGACAGGCCAGCCGCAGCTATATGATCCAGTAGACTGTCACTACACATCTCACGAACAAGAACATTGACATTTAAATCACCACACATAACTAAATAATCATAATCTACAGCATAAGAGGACAAAGACGTAAACAATGCATCAAGACAAATAGACCTATGAGGATTGTAGACACACTACACTAGGACTTTGGTGCAGCTGTCATATAGCTCAACAAATAAATATTCAACGCCTTCACCTTCAGATTTTAAAATGGGTTTTATATTAATATTGTTTTTACAGAATACAGCCACACCTCCTCCTCTCTTATGCTTTCTGTCATTTCGAATGATCTTGTAGTTGGGGATATTAAAATAAGAGTCATCCAGATCTTGTGAAAACCATGTCTCAGTCACACAAATGACATCAACAGCAGAATTCTCGAACACAAATCTAACATAATCCATCTTTTCGCTATTCAAACTTCTTGCATTAAAGTGCACTATGTTAAAGCCCTTATGCTGTTTACACAACACATTAATCATAGCTACACTGTTATCAACAGCGCTACGCTCCCCTCCGCTAAATACCATAAACAAACACATAACCCAAAACAACTAAGAAGTCAAAAAGATATTGAAAATATATCATGCATAAGCAATAAATACTTAACATAAAGAGAAATGTGAAGCACAAGAAAGCAGAGTAGGAGTAAGAGAAAGAGGAGAATATAAAGAGAAGCTCTAAGCAGACAAGATAATCTTTCTTAAAACAATGTACATACTTGCGTATGCATATACATATGTATGTGTCAAAAACAACACAGCTCATCTATGTGGGAGATCTTCACAGGCGGGGAGTCATCAGATTCCCTTATAAAAACGTCGCCTCTCAAAGTGAACGTCGCTTTAAACTTGCCTGCCCTCCTCAGTCTTATTGCCTTTTGCAGAATTTTTCTTTTCATCAGCGACAAACTCTCAAAAATTCGAAATTCCCCATCGAGGCCAATAATGGACAGAGATAATGCTGCTTTGGTTTGCTTGCGATGCTCACGAAAAGCGCGCAGCACTTTGTTTCTGTCATACGGGCTATTGGATTTGATTATTACCACACTGTTTTCTCTTCGTGGGACTCTAAATATGTCGCAAATTTGGAGCGGGTGAAAGCCAATGGAGAGACAAATCTGATTAAATACACCTTTCAGATTTTCCCCCTCCATGCACGGTAATCCAAAAATTATTGCATCTGCAGCAAAGTCAGGTGTTGTTTTCTCTGCTTGCATTTCTTCTATTTGAAACTGCAGTTTCTCCATGTTGCTCTTTAGCTCAGTGACATCGGCTTCCAGCACGATTAAAGGCTGCTGCGACTCAGTAGCTTTATTTTACAAAACAGAGACCTCTTCTTCTATTCTTTTTACCAACTTATTCTCCAGTGACTCAATTTTTTGGGAAAAAGAATCAAATAGCAACTGCAGCTTATTGGACTGCTCTTGTATTTTCTGCTCCACCTCACGCAAAGTAGCAACAACTGATGTTAACACATCCTTATCATCCAACTTCGGGGTTTTCGACTGTGGGGTTTTCGGCTGCGGAGAGCCTCTGCTCGAGCGACGCTTGGCGGGGGCTTAGGGAATTGATTGAGGCATCGCAAATTTATTTATATTTCTTATCCACAAACAGTAGAATCACAAAAATATCACTTTTTTATTATTTGTAATTGCAATTCACTTTAATTGTAGTTTGCAGTACAACAGTTAATATTAATGTTGGAGTTGCAATAAATTTCACGTTTTTAGAGAGTTTTTATCAGAACGTTGACCAACAATTTACAATTTATTTTAGGAGCGAAATATATAAACGTCCGCACTCGTCAACGTTTGAATGTGTTCGCAAATTGGTTTAAAAATTACTCTTATTCCTTACCTGCTGTTGGTTTGATTGCACAGGCCTATCTATTTAATATTTGTAATGATTCATCCACTTCCATTGGTTCTGGACGATTTTGGTTTGCTTCATTTGTTGGGGTTATCTTTATTGGATACCTTAAATTATTTTGAGAATTTTGAGTCCTTCGGCTTCCCTGCGGAGGACTGCGTGAACCAACGACTTGGTTATTTTTTTTAAGTTGGAGAGCAAATTGTGCTCGCATTTGGTTTAAATACAGCTCTTGCGCCTTTGCAAGAGCATTTGGCAGATCTTTTGGTGCCAATGTGAACAAAATCTGTTCCAAGGGTTAAGTCCAGTTATAAATGTTCGTGGTGCTATATCTCTATTTTTTATATTTAATTCTATAGTTATGACAAAACTTGTGCCATGAGTCATTATGGTTTTGTTGATCAACCATGTCAACTTCTTATTAACTTCATTATAAAATTTAGCTTAAGTCCTAGAACCCTGTCTTAGGACACTCATCTCCTGCTCTATTATGTGGCAGGGTCATATGCAAAGTCCAATCGACTCAAAATGGCATCGAAATTAAAGGCTGTGCCTGGGTTTGTTAAGATATCGTTCGCATCCTGCATCCTATGCGCCAACTAACATAGTTATTAATTTTTTCTTTAAATTCGGAAATAGATTTAATTACATCCAAACTTTTCCCACATTGTATGGCTGAGTCAATACGCTCAACCGAATATTCAGTTACATTGTTAGAAGAATTTTAATTCTGGAGCTGGCGCCTAACTTGCTCCAGCTCGCTTCGCGATGAAGCGGTATTGGCTGCTATCAGCCTGGACACTACATCCATACATACTGAATTGTTGTTGTTATTTGAGACCGACATCTCAAAAAACCTATTTAATAAATTTTCCAGTTTATGTTTTATTTATATTTTTTCTTGGGCACTTTGTTTCACTCTGGTTATCCCTACACTTTTCACAATAGTAGAATGTCTTATATCCCAAACTAGAGGGCTATTTTTAATTAATAATAAACTTATGAAACTTAATTATATTACCGCTTGTCTCCCTTGTATGATACCTTCCTGTCACTGATGAACCGAGAGTCTGGATTTGTGGTTGTTCCAGTTTTAATCAAAGTTGGAATCCTTAAAGCATTACTTTACAGTTGTCCAAAATTCGGCAATTTTTGGTATCACAATTTATTTGTTTTGATTTATTCCTTTCTCGTATTTTTCACGATACTAGTTTTTATTTTTAGTAACTAGAGATTTATGTGTCTTTTTTTATTGTTACCGTAAACATTTTTTCGCACTTTTCTCGAACTTATGACGACACTTGTTTTTAAAAAAAATATTTTTTTACTTTTCTCTCTTTTTATCGTTACCGTAAAATATTTTTGTTTATATATTTTCTCGTATTTATAACGATATTTGTTTTTAATTCGGTTTCATTAACTAGATATTTTTGTTTCTTTTTATTGTTACCGTGAAATATTTTTGTTTTGTCCTTTCTCGTATTTACAACAATACTTGTTTTTTATTTGGTTTTAATAACTAGAGATTTTTGTCCCTTTTTATTGTTACCATAGGAGATTTAAAACATCTCCTGGCAGGATCGCCATTTAAAGTTTGTTCCCGCCGCGATAAGTTTTTAAAAAAAACTTACTAAGCCCTTGGCTTCAACCAATAAACATATCTATTTTGAAGTATTCATGAAACGAGCTCAAGGCCAAGAATAATAATTTTTCACTTTTTGAGTTTTTATGAAAATTATTATTGTTTTTATTTTTTATAATCATTTTAAATTAATTATTAAAAGTTTTTTTATTGAATAGAGTAGAAAAAATGTTTAGAGACAACTGCCATAGCTTTTCCTATAGATCCATTTCGGAAGCTGCTAGACTTCACTCATCAGAGAAATTTTGGCACGCATTGCTAACCATTAAGCTAACAATACGCTGGTTTTGATGTCACCTAAACTCCTAGTTCTATTCTTCTTTACCATATGCATGAACAAACCCCGCCATCTGGCAGTTAGTAGTGTGATCATGATGGATTTTTTGACAGATCTGTTTTATCAGTAGAACTGCCTTACCGTGTGCTCTCGGTTTTTTATTATTGCTTTTTTATACCAACAATATTTGTTGATTTACGGCCTGCATATTTTCAAGTATTCATGAAACGAGCTCAAGGCCAAGAATAATAATTTTTCACTTTTTGAGTTTTTATGAAAATTATTATTGTTTTTATTTTTTATAATCATTTTTAATTAATTATTAAAAGTTTTTTTATTGAATAGAGTAGGAAAAATGTTTAGAGACAACTGCCATAGCTTTTCTTATAGATCCATTTCGGAAGCTGCTAGACTTCACTCATCAGAGAAATTTTGGCACGCATTGCTAACCATTAAGCTAACAATACGCTGGTTTTGATGTCACCTAAACTCCTAGTTCTATTCTTCTTTACCATATGCATGAACAAACCCCGCCATCTGGCAGTTAGTAGTGTGATCATGATGGATTTTTTGACAGATCTGTTTTATCAGTAGAAGTGCCTTACCGTGTGCTCTCGGTTTTTTTGTTATTGCTTTTTTATACCAACAATATTTGTTGATTTACGGCCTGTATATTTTCAAGTATTCATGAAACGAACTCAAGGCCAAGAATAATAATTTTTCACTTTTTGAGTTTGTATGAAAATTATTATTGTTTTTATTTTTTATTATCATTTTTAATTAATTATTAAAAGTTTTTTTATTGAGTAGAATAGGAAAAATGTTTAGAGACAGCTGCCATAGCTTTTCTTATAGATCCATTCCGGAAGCTGCTAGACTTTACTCATCAGAGAAATTTTGACACGCATTGCTAACCATTAAGCTAACAATACGCTGGTTTTGATGTCACCTAAACTCCTAGTTTTATTCTTCTTTACCATATGCATGAACAAACCCCGCCATCTGGCAGTTAGTAGTGTGATCATGATCGATTTTTTGACAGATCTGTTTTATCAGTAGAACTGCCTTACCGTGTGCTCTCGGTTTTTTATTATTGCTTTTTTATACCAACAATATTTGTTGATTTACGGCCTGTATATTTTCAAGTATTCATGAAACGAGCTCAAGGCCAAGAATAATAATTTTTCACTTTTTGAGTTTTTATGAAAATTATTATTGCTTTTATTTTTTATAATCATTTTTAATTAATTATTAAAAGTTTTTTATTGAATAGAGTAGGAAAAATGTTTAGAGACAACTGCCATAGCTTTTCTTATAGATCCATTTCGGAAGCTGCTAGACTTCACTCATCAGAGAAATTTTGGCACGCATTGCTAACCATTAAGCTAACAATACGCTGGTTTTGATGTCACCTAAACTCCTAGTTCTATTCTTCTTTACCATATGCATGAAAAAACCCCGCCATCTGGCAGTTAATAGTGTGATCATGATGGATTTTTTGACAGATCTGTTTTATCAGTAGAACTGCCTTACCGTGTGCTCTCGGTTTTTTATTATTTTTATTATAAAAAGGGACAAAAATCTCTAGTTATTAAAACCAAATAAAAAACAAGTATTGTTGTAAATACGAGAAAGGACAAAACAAAAATATTTCACGGTAACAATAAAAAGAAACAAAAATATCTAGTTAATGAAACCGAATTAAAAACAAATATCGTTATAAATACGAGAAAATATATAAACAAAAATATTTTACGGTAACGATAAAAAGAGAGAAAAGTAAAAAAATATTTTTTTTAAAAACAAGTGTCGTCATAAGTTCGAGAAAAGTGCGAAAAAATGTTTACGGTAACAATAAAAAAAGACACATAAATCTCTAGTTACTAAAAATAAAAACTAGTATCGTGAAAAATACGAGAAAGGAATAAATCAAAACAAATAAATTGTGATACCAAAAATTGCCGAATTTTGGACAACTGTAAAGTAATGCTTTAAGGATTCCAACTTTGATTAAAACTAGAACAACCACAAATCCAGACTCTCGGTTCATCAGTGACAGGAAGGTATCATACAAGGGAGACAAGCGGTAATATAATTAAGTTTCATAAGTTTATTATTAATTAAAAATAGCCCTCTAGTTTGGGATATAAGACATTCTACTATTGTGAAAAGTGTAGGGATAACCAGAGTGAAACAAAGTGCCCAAGAAAAAATATAAATAAAACATAAACTGGAAAATTTATTAAATAGGTTTTTTGAGATGTCGGTCTCAAATAACAACAACAATTCAGTATGTATGGATGTAGTGTCCAGGCTGATAGCAGCCAATACCGCTTCATCGCGAAGCGAGCTGGAGCAAGTTAGGCGCCAGCTCCAGAATTAAAATTCTTCTAACAATGTAACTGAATATTCGGTTGAGCGTATTGACTCAGCCATACAATGTGGGAAAAGTTTGGATGTAATTAAATCTATTTCCGAATTTAAAGAAAAAATTAATAACTATGTTAGTTGGCGCATAGGATGCAGGATGCGAACGATATCTTAACAAACCCAGGCACAGCCTTTAATTTCGATGCCATTTTGAGTCGATTGGACTTTGCATATGACCCTGCCACATAATAGAGCAGGAGATGAGTGTCCTAAGACAGGGTTCTAGGACTTAAGCTAAATTTTATAATGAAGTTAATAAGAAGTTGACATGGTTGATCAACAAAACCATAATGACTCATGGCACAAGTTTTGTCATAACTATAGAATTAAATATAAAAAATAGAGATATAGCACCACGAACATTTATAACTGGACTTAACCCTTGGAACAGATTTTGTTCACATTGGCACCAAAAGATCTGCCAAATGCTCTTGCAAAGGCGCAAGAGCTGTATTTAAACCAAATGCGAGCACAATTTGCTCTCCAACTTAAAAAAAATAACCAAGTCGTTGGTTCACGCAGTCCTCCGCAGGGAAGCCGAAGGACTCAAAATTCTCAAAATAATTTAAGGTATCCAATAAAGATAACCCCAACAAATGAAGCAAACCAAAATCGTCCAGAACCAATGGAAGTGGATGAATCATTACAAATATTAAATAGATAGGCCTGTGCAATCAAACCAACAGCAGGTAAGGAATAAGAGTAATTTTTAAACCAATTTGCGAACACATTCAAACGTTGACGAGTGCGGACGTTTATATATTTCGCTCCTAAAATAAATTGTAAATTGTTGGTCAACGTTCTGATAAAAACTCTCTAAAAACGTGAAATTTATTGCAACTCCAACATTAATATTAACTGTTGTACTGCAAACTACAATTAAAGTGAATTGCAATTACAAATAATAAAAAAGTGATATTTTTGTGATTCTACTGTTTGTGGATAAGAAATATAAATAAATTTGCGATGCCTCAATCAATTCCCTAAGCCCCCGCCAAGCGTCGCTCGAGCAGAGGCTCTCCGCAGCCGAAAACCCCACAGTCGAAAACCCCGAAGTTGGATGATAATGATGTGTTAACATCAGTTGTTGCTACTTTGCGTGAGGTGGAGGAGAAAATACAAGAGCAGTCCAATAAGCTGCAGTTGCTATTTGATTCTTTATCCCAAAAAATTGAGTCACTGGAGAATAAGTTGGTAAAAAGAATAGAAGAAGAGGTCTCTGTTTTGTAAAATAAAGCTACTGAGTCGCAGCAGCCTTTAATCGTGCTGGAAGCCGATGTCACTGAGCTAAAGAGCAACATGGAGAAACTGCAGTTTCAAATAGAAGAAATGCAAGCAGAGAAAACAACACCTGACTTTGCTGCAGATGCAATAATTTTTGGATTACCGTGCATGGAGGGGGAAAATCTGAAAGGTGTATTTAATCAGATTTGTCTCTCCATTGGCTTTCACCCGCTCCAAATTTGCGACATATTTAGAGTCCCACGAAGAGAAAACAGTGTGGTAATAATCAAATCCAATAGCCCGTATGACAGAAACAAAGTGCTGCGCGCTTTTCGTGAGCATCGCAAGCAAACCAAAGCAGCATTATCTCTGTCCATTATTGGCCTCGATGGGGAATTTCGAATTTTTGAGAGTTTGTCGCTGATGAAAAGAAAAATTCTGCAAAAGGCAATAAGACTGAGGAGGGCAGGCAAGTTTAAAGCGACGTTCACTTTGAGAGGCGACGTTTTTATAAGGGAATCTGATGACTCCCCGCCTGTGAAGATCTCCCACATAGATGAGCTGTGTTGTTTTTGACACATACATATGTATATGCATACGCAAGTATGTACATTGTTTTAAGAAAGATTATCTTGTCTGCTTAGAGCTTCTCTTTATATTCTCCTCTTTCTCTTACTCCTACTTTGCTTTCTTGTGCTTCACATTTCTCTTTATGTTAAGTATTTATTGCTTATGCATGATATATTTTCAATATCTTTTTGACTTCTTAGTTGTTTTGGGTTATGTGTTTGTTTATGGTATTTAGCGGAGGGGAGCGTAGCGCTGTTGATAACAGTGTAGCTATGATTAATGTGTTGTGTAAACAGCATAAGGGCTTTAACATAGTGCACTTTAATGCAAGAAGTTTGAATAGCGAAAAGATGGATTATGTTAGATTTGTGTTCGAGAATTCTGCTGTTGATGTCATTTGTGTGACTGAGACATGGTTTTCACAAGATCTGGATGACTCTTATTTTAATATCCCCAACTACAAGATCATTCGAAATGACAGAAAGCATAAGAGAGGAGGAGGTGTGGCTGTATTCTGTAAAAACAATATTAATATAAAACCCATTTTAAAATCTGAAGGTGAAGGCGTTGAATATTTATTTGTTGAGCTATATGACAGCTGCACCAAAGTCCTAGTGTAGTGTGTCTACAATCCTCATAGGTCTATTTGTCTTGATGCATTGTTTACGTCTTTGTCCTCTTATGCTGTAGATTATGATTATTTAGTTATGTGTGGTGATTTAAATGTCAATGTTCTTGTTCGTGAGATGTGTAGTGACAGTCTACTGGATCATATAGCTGCGGCTGGCCTGTCTGTTGTCAATAAATCTGTACCTACAAGGTATGCCAGACACTGTGTTCCCAGTTTGTTAGATTATTTTATTATTTCTGACCCCGTAATTCTTTTAAACTTTGATCAGATTGCTTTTTTATCAGACCATGACCTTATTTATTGTTCACTAGATATAAGTTTTGACCATTCTAACATAAGTAGTACATATACCTTTAGAGACTACCGATCACTTGACAATAATGCTTTATTTTCTGACCTATCCTTTGTAAATTGGTGTGAATGTTGGCAACTTCCGGATGTAAACGATAACTTAGAATATCTAAATAATAGAATTATGGAGGCTTATAATAAACATATACCTGTTCGCACTCGTAAAGTAAGGTCAGCCTCATGCCCTTGGTTTAATAATAGAGTATTGTCTGCAATTAAAGCACGTAATAAGGCGTACCGTAGCTGGAAAAGAAAAAGGGGAGATGCGGACTGGGAATTGTATAAAGCTGCAAGAAACCGTGCTACAATGATTATAAATGGGGAAAAGTCAAAATATTTTTCATTTAAGTTAGATCCAGCACTTCCACCAAGTACCTTGTGGAGAAACTTAAAAAGTTTACGTGTCTGTGGTAAAGCCGTCCATGAATGTACTCTCAGTGCTGATGACTTAAACAATGCATTTCTGAATGCTGCCAAATCATATGTGTTGCCTATTTCTAAGAAAAATCTCTCTAACATTAGCATTCCTCCAATATGCATTGCAAGCACACCTCTAAAAACGGTCAATAAAGTCAAGAATCTTGGATACATAATTAACTCTAATCTCACTTGCTGTGACCACATAAATGCTGCTGTGGGTAAGGTTTATGGTACCTTGCGTAGTTTACGGATGTCTGCAACCTACACGTCTTTTCAAATCAGGAAAAAATTAGCCATGCAACTTATTCTACCCATACTAACCTATTCTGAGCTAGTTTACAGCAAGTTAGACTCTATGTCCGCTCACAAAATTGATGTTGCGTTTAATTATGTCACGCGTTACGTGTTTGGGTTGAGAAAGTTTGACCATATTTCGGCCTGGAAGTCTAAACTTCTAGGTTGTAGTATATTCAATTATCAGAAGGCTAGAAGTTGCATTTTTCTCTACCGTCTAATTCAACAACAGACGCCGATGTATTTATATAACAAACTTGTGTTTAGTAAATCCACTCGTTCATTTAATTTAACTATTCCTTCATTTAACTATGTTAATTCCACCGGACTGCTCTTCGTCAGCACTGCGCGTCTCTGGAACTCCATTCCTGCTGCTTTAAAAAAGACCCTAGACCAAAACAACTATAGGAGACTCTTTCTTAGCTACTTTTCTACTTGAAAACCTAATCTTACCACTAAAATATCTGAATATCTATCTATATCTTTATCTTGACTAAATCCCTATTTTCTCACTTATTAATTGTGTATTTAATTTATTATTATATTAAATCAGTGTGGCCCACAGTCATAGTCGAAATTAAACACGATTTTGAGTTGGTTGAAGCATTTCTGACGGATAGCACATGTAAAGTTGTGTCAAAAAGCTTTAACTAGCTCAGAGTCTTGTTTAAGTTTGACTATGACTACGGGCCTGTAACTTTCTCTCATATCACGATAATTACATATTGTTTTCACATTGATATTGCTTAGTTTTAAGTTTTTAGTTTAAGTTGAAATATTTGTACGAATGTCGAAACCGACTGTCAATACTAAATCATTGTTGTGCTAAAAAAGATATCAATATCTTATTGTGCTAATTTTGAATCCTGAATAAATGTTAAATGTTAAAAATGTTACCAACAGAATAGCGTACCCAAAAAAGCCAACGAAAGTGCTCAAGTCAGCACTCAGCCTCAGCAAAAGGTACAAAGAATAAATAACATAAATGAAAACCATTTTTTAGAGTAAATTCTGATTTGTCCTATATTGTTAAATCAGATAAAAAAATGGGGCAAATCTTTAAAATATTGATAGATACGGGGCAACATGTTCTTACATACGGGCGGGAATATATAAAAGCCAAAAGGTTTAAGCTATTAAGAACATGGTAAGGACCATTAATGGTTCGACCATCATAGAGCATTTCCATAGTGTTAACTTATTTGGGATTTAAAAACGATTTTATGAAATTGATAATTTGGAGAGCGATCTCTTAATTGGAGTCAGTTTCTTAAATATAATCGGAGCCAAGATAGATATACCGGGCAGAGCGCTGATTTATGGAAGTGATCAAAAAGAAAAAATACATTTTCTAACTGATTTAAACAATTTAAACCCCTTGAGACAAAATAGTCCTAAGGCGGCTGCCGATGATAATACAGGCATATTAAAAGGAAAAATTGAAATAAAGAATATTAAAAAAGATTTTATAAATAATTCAAACCCCTTGGCACAGAAAAGTTCTAAGGCGCCCGCCGATGGGAATACCGGCAACAAAAATAATGAATGCTTATTGAAAGTTGTTTCGGGAAATTAAATACCGGAAAATAATAAAATAAAAACAAAAAAATTAAAAAGAATATTTTAAAATAAATCGGGAAAAGTAACTCCTGAAAAGTTATCCAGGATAAATACCGGAAAATCAGAAAATATAAATCAGAATGAAAACAAAAATACTTCTGAAAATGGAATTGTTATAAATAATATAGGCTCTAGTCAAGGATCGAAGGAACAAGATCTAGTGACGAGAAAGAAATAATAAAAGATTTGCAAAATGATCCAAGTGATGAAATTTGAGCAGTACATGGTGATGTGAATTTGGATTAACCTTTTTGTACTGATGTAAAAGCAGAGATACGAGCAACTGAGGAAAGACCAATTTGGTCTAAACAATATCCTTATCCAATGTCAGTAAATAATTTTGTTAATGACGAAATTCAAAATTTGTTGCAAAGGTAATAATTGGGGAAAGTAAAAGCCCATACAACTTTCCAGTGTGGGTAGTTCCAAAGAAAGGGATAAATGACGACGGAAGTCCTAAATTACCATTGGTAATCGATATCAAAAAAATTAATGCAATCGGATAGTTACCCGATGCCAAACCTAGAAATTATACTTACAACTTTGGGAAATTCAAACTACTTTTCCACGATTGATTTGGAGTCTGGATTTTACCAGATATTAATGAAAGAAAGTGATGTAGAGAAAACGGCATAATCAGTGAATAATGGGAAGTACGAGTTTTTGCGGATGCCGTTTGGATTGAGGAATGCGGCGAGTATTTTTCAGCGAGCTATGGACAATGTGTTAAGTTTTGTCATGTTTATGTTGGCGATGTCATAACTTTTTCAAAAAATTTGGAGGAACATAAAAGGCATTTGAGTTTGGTAATTGAAATATTAAAGGGGGAACATATGAAAATATCGTCCGAAAAATCAAAATTTTATCAAGAAGTCGAATTTTTTGCATATGCGGTAGCGAAGGATAAACCAGGGGCAACAAATGTCGTTGCTGACGCATTATCAAGACAAATACTGAATAATTCCACAAGTTCTGAAAATCAGATCATTCAAGTGATTCAGTAACAAATACTCAACATTCTGCGGAAAGCAGTGATGAATATCAGATTCATGAAACAAAGAAGCCACTGAACCATTTTAAACAGCAAATATTGATAAATAGTGGAACAAGAATAACCGTCTTGGCGACTATTTCTAATTTTAATAACAACGATTCTTAATTGCTTATATATGAATCCAAAAGTAGTTACTGGAATATACTCCACACCTGAAGCACTTTATGAAAAAAAGGATGTGTTAAGAGAAGCACTTCCAACAGTGAAATTTTTATAAACAAAATTATTTGCTAATGATGTTGCTAGTAGAGAGGATCAAGGAGCAATTATTGAACAAACTCATAATAGGATACCTACAAATTACAGGGAAAATTTGGCTCAAGTTATGCAAGAATATTATTGGCCATTAATGGTAAAACATTCAAGCAATATACGAAAAATTGCAACATATGTAGAGTAAGTTAGGGTATTGTGATATGGGTTGGTAAAGTGATACACCCGCGTACTTCCTAATTTTTCTTGTCTGAACGAGCTTCTCACCGCAATCCGCATAAAAGTACGATTTTTCACCATATCGTTTATCTGCGCTCATGCACCGACGGAAGAGAAGGACGACGTGGAAAAGGATGCATTCTACGAGCACCTGGAACAAGCATACGAGCGCTGCCCCCGTCATGATATCAAAGTCTCGCTTGGCGACTTTAAAGCCAGGGTGGGTAAGGAGGGTGAATTCGGCTCCACTGTCGGGAGGTTCAGTCTCCACGATCAGACTTCGCCAAACGGATTCAGGCTGATCGACTTCGCCGGTGCCCGAAACATGGTCATATCCAGCACTAGGTTTATGCACAAGAAGATCCATTAGGCTACATGGCTGTCCCCCGATCGAAAAACACGCAACCAGATCAACCACGTTGTGATAGACGGACGGCATGTTTCCAGGGTTTTAGATGTTCGCACAATACGAGGACCTAACATCGACTCTGATCACTACCTAGTAGCGACCAAGATTCGTACCCGCCTCTGTACGACAAAATAGGCGCAACAAAAAACGCAGGGAAAGCTGGACGTCGAAAAGCTGCAATCGCAACAGACCGCCAATTATTTCGCAGATCGCCTCTCACACCTGCTCTCCGAGAGCACAATGAAACCTAGTGGAATGCATGAGCAGTGGGATCATACCTCAGGAGAACTCCGTACCGCAGCCGAAGAAGTAATTGGATTCCGGCGAACGCGAAGAAACAACTGGTATGATGATGAAGAGTGCCGCGCTGCAACGAAATGAAAGGACGAAGCCTACAAGGCAACGCTGAGATGGAATGCAACGAATAGTGTGTGTAAACACTACCGCGAGTTGAAGAGGAAGCGAGGCAGCTTTTCCGGGCGAAAAAAAGGGAGGCAGAAAAGCGTGAAATAAAGAAGCTTGAGATGCTGGCCAACGGGAATAATGCCCGAAAATTCTATCAAAAAATTCGGCGAATGACAGAATTTTTTAAGCCTGGAGCAAACTCCTGTAAGAATGAGAATGGCGACCTGGTGGCCGATGTTCACACAGCACTCAGAATATGGAGAGATCACTTCTCTGCCCTTTTAAATGGAGAAACTGAGCAAGCAACCAGAGAAGATGCCGAACCTGTGCCCACAATCGAAGATAATGGAATTCACGGTCCACAACCCGACTATAATGAGGTGCGAATAGCAATATCCCGACCGAAAAACAATAAAGCAACTGGCGGTGATTGTTTGCCTGCTGAGCTATTCAAACACGGAGGCGAGGAGCTGGTAAGGCGAATGCGTCAGCTTCTATGCAGAATATAGTTGGATGAATGCATGCCTGAAGATTGGAATCTAAGTGTTCTCTGCTCAATCCACAGGAAGGGCGATCCTGCAAACTGCGCCAACTATCGCGGAATCAGCCTTTTGAATATCGCATATAAGGTCCTATCAAGCGTATTGTGCGAAAGACTGAACCCTGATGTGCTCAGACTGATTTGACCTTATCAGTGTGCCTTCAGACCTGGTAAATCTACCATCGACCAGAATTTTACAATACACCAAATCTTGGAAAAACCCCGTTAGAAAATAATCGGCACACATCATCTCTTTGTTGATTTTAAGGCCGCTTTCGATAGCATGAAAAGGATCCGCCTATATGCCGCTATGTCTGAATTTGGTTTCCCCAAAAAACTTATACGGCTATGCAAAATAACATTGAGCCACACCACCAGCTCGGTCAGAATTGGGAAGCTCCTCTCCGAGCGGTTGGAACTAAACGAGGTTTCAGACAGGGTGACCCCCTATCGTGCGATTTCTTTAATTTAATGCTGGAGAAACTAATACAAGCTGCATAAATTAACCGCGCTGGAACAATATTTTATAAAAGCGTGCAACTGTTGGCATACGACGATATTGATATCATTGGCCTTAACAACCGCGCCGTAACTTCTGCTTACTCCAAATTAGAAAAAGAAGCGGAGAAAATGGGATTGGTGGTGAACGAGGGCAAAACGCAGTACCTTCTGTCATCATGCAAAGAGTCAGCGCATTCGCGCCTTGGCAACCAAGCCACTGTTGGCAGCAATAATTTCGAAATAGTAAAGGACTTCGTTTAAACATATTTGATGAAAAATTAATAGCCTTGTTGATTTATAAAATATTTCATGATTTTGTTGAGCTAAAGGCCAATTAAATAAAAACCACAATTTTAATTTTTTTTTTTTTATTTATTTTTATTTTTTTTTGTTTTGCGCAAAGAATAAAATACGCAAAAAATAAAAATTGAGGGTTTTATTTAATTGACCTTTAGCTCAACAAAATCATCAAATATTTTGTAAAGGACTTCGTTTACCTGGGAAGCAGCATTAACACCAACAATAATGTTAGCCTAGAAATCCGACGAAGAATTACTATTGCAAACCAATGCTACTTCGGACTGAGTAGGCAATTGAAAAGTAAAGTCCTCTCTCGACGAACGAAAATAACACTCTATAAGTCACTCATCGCACCCGTCCTGCTATATGGTGCAGAAGCGTGGACACTAACAACATCTGATGAGCCGGTTTTGGGAGTATTCGAGAGAAAGGTTCTTCGAAAGATTTGTGGACCTCTACGCGTTGGCGACGGCGAGTACCGAAGAAGATTTAATGATGAGCTGTATGAACTTTACGCAGACGCCGACATAGTTCAGCGAATTAAAACACAGCGGCTTCGCTGTCTAGGCTTCGTTTTGCGAATGAGCGAAGATGCTCCAGCCCAGAGGGTATTCTTATCGGCACCCGTTGGTGGAAGCAGAGGAAGAGGGAGACCACCACTCCGATGGAAGGACCAAGTGGAGACCGATTTGCGATCCCGCGGTGTTTCCAATTGGCGCCAGTTGACGCAACGAGCTATGTTGGACGGTAAAAATCGCCCAGGCGGTTAGATGACCATTTAAAGAAGTAAAGATATGGTAGAAGTAGTTCAATGTGGAAAAGGAAAGGTATAAATTTCCTCCAACTAGGATGTGGAACGTAAATGACACAGGGGTGTCTACCACGCCAAGTAAGCTTCCGAAAATGTTAGCTACAACAGAAAAACAAATTGGGTGCATAACTTCAGCAGAAAAAGGAAAACCTTCGCCACTTTTGATGGAACATGCTCTTCCTGGTCCGGAATAAGCTTGCAGCATATCTTAATGGATGAAAATTACCATATCTATAATGTGGCTGGATTACTTAATGTGGTTTACACATCTTTCATAGGAAAGCCAAGTATGTGGTATAGTATACCACATTACCCCCCTATTTTGACAAAACGGCTTTTTTGACTTTTCATGGGTTTGAATAAATATCTTCCGGAATACTTAAGATAAGTTGATCTCGTATTGGAATGTGCTTCGAAATATTGGAATCTATCGAATTGTTTGATTTTCTACCTGTCTGCTTAATAAAATGTTGAATAGCAGCCAAAAAATGTATGCTTATATCACAATACCCTAACTTACTCTAATAATAATAAGTATGAAAGGCATCCGAAATAAATTCCGATAGGCGAAGCACCTTTCCAGAAAAATAAGGAGAAAAACTCCTTATCGACATCTTTTTCGCCCGAAATTTAAAATTTATTACTTGTATAGATTCTTATTCAAAGTATCAAGTTATTAAATATATTGATATAATAAGACAATACATTCGGTAACAGGTAAAGAGCCTTGTAATATTTTATTTAATAGGGAAGTACATGGAAATGTAAGGGATATATTACAAAATGATCAGGAAAAATGTTGAAGCATCACAACAAAAAGCGGGTGCAAAAAAATGATCATTGAGGTGAGATTATATATGAAAAGTTATATGGGGAAAGGAATAAATTAAAACCCAATCATAAGAGACAAGTAGTAGTAGAAGATCTAGGGAATAAGGTTAAAATAAAAAACAGAAAAAGAATAATACATAAGGACAGTGTTAAAGTTTAATTTTATTGTATTACAGGAAGAAAGGGGAAAAAATTATAATAATAATGTTATATATCACCATAATCCCATCAGACATAATTGATTATACAAGAGAAAACTATACACTTGTAAGGGAGGAAGGTGCAGCGAGTTTTGAAAGTTATGTGTCAATATACCATTTAACAAATTTGTCATTATTTGAAAGCATTATAGAAAACTATAAAACCAATGAGGAAATAATATTACTTGATGACTCGGGTATGGATTTTGAAATACAAATGATAGAAATATTGTTAAGAACATTAAAAATTGATAATAGATTAAAAAGGCGAATTAATAAACTTGGCGCGGTTTGGAAATGGATCACAGGCACACCTTGATTTTATGCAATTAGCGAATAAAGTAAAGGAGTAAACAAAATAATAATAAGCAGTGTACAACAAATTCTTAAATATTTAAAACAATTACGAAATTAACAAAGGTATTAGAACAAATACACGGTAGCTGTAATGAGAAAACTGGTTTGAGACAAAGAAGCAAATTAATAATTACTGAACTTGAAAACACATTGGTGTGACGGACTTTCCTATATGTTGGGGTATGCTGAGTCCATCCAAGGTCTTTGAAAATATACTTCCCTATGGGGTTTCTCCTAAAAACCTGATAGTAATAAATCTCATCTACAATTCTTAGGTTTATTTCTAACTACGCTAAAGATGGCAGCGGTGAAACCCCCTACTCAGCCCTATGTTCAGCGGAGGTGAAAACCATCACTTACTATAACTTAAGTTGCTCCTGGCTAAACTAAAGGCGGCAGAGGTGAAAATCCCTACTTGGCCCTACGTTCGGCGAAGGTGAAAACCCCTGCAGAATATAAAAATAGAGTGAGATGAAATCTCCCAGGTGTACGTTCACAGGAGGTGAAAACCACCGACTACTATGCCTAGCTAGTAGCTAACTACTGAATTTCCTAAGCAAATCATCGCCCTTTTATACTGATTTGCGCGCAGGCAAACTGTTATTTTGCAATAACCAACACTTATATACTTATGATACTTTTCCCTTATAGTCTACTCTTTTCTTATAACTACCAACGTATATGCACATGACTGTATGCCTTTTTCATCTTTCATATGACGGCTTCTCGCATTGCAGCGAACATATGTAAGTTAAACGATTTATTTTTATATGAACTTTATTAATTATACCGATTTTGGATGTTGTCCATCCGCTGGAGTCTTACGAACTGCCTTAACTTATTTTACCCTAACTGACACCTAGCCCACGACGTTGTTCTGCGCTATTGGAGTTCTGCTTGCGCTGCTGACATCATATGGTGCAATGGCCAAAGTGCCGACGGTGGCATATTCTGTGGGAACTAAATCAGCTCATAATAGCTGTAGTGTTTCTGCAAAATGCAGGTGGTAGTTTATTGAACCTTATTACCTTTTGTAATAGCCACAGCTTTCTGCTGAGGTAGCTAAGGTGCGGTTAGTGAACTATTCCATCGTGGGAATATTATTGCGATAACTCTTCCCCCTCTAAGTGAGGGACGTCCGCGGGCCTCGTCGCCGCAGTTGCTATTGCTTTTTTAATAGATTTTGTTTTGGAAATCTTCCTTCTTTTCACTCGCAGACGAAAATATGCGTAAGCGAGCAGTCCTGTGGTCATTAGTGCCCCCAGGACGGTTAGGCTCATTATGCGATCTTTCTTGATGCCGTGCTTTAGGTGTTCGATGTGATCGAGATTCTTTTGATTTATGTGGTGAAGGTAGGGCGCGGTAAGTATTACCAGGTGTTCGGTAATGTTAATTGCGGGTGCCCATGGTGCTTTGGGTTTCAATGGTTTTGTGGAGTTTTCGTTGTAAAATAAAGTTCCGGTTATTTTTACCTGCTTGTCGAATGCAACTAAATAAGTACCGTTGACCGGGATCGGGACCTCGTTATTTTCTTCGATAATGGCCACTTGATAATTAATAACAACAATACCGTCGCCAATAGGTGCAATGGGTGCCAGGTTGTTAAATGTCGTACCGCAGTTGGCTGTATTTTGCGTCATTAATTGCAGTGCGTATGATGCGCTTGATGATGCCAGGCAGACTGTTGGGGTGGTGTTGCTGCAGTTCCTTACCGCTACTGTGTGGTTGTTGCATGTAGCTAGCGTGGCCTCTTGAAGGTGTAAACTTTGGTGGTCGTGGGCTACCGGGAAAATTATAAGTTTCTTACATCTAAACTTAGGTATTGGATATTTTATTAAAAAGTACATTTTATCATCGTTTTCGAGAATTTTAATCCTATATAATGACATGATATCAGCCACGGTGAGGTTTGCGAAGTTCTCCGTTCTAGTATTATCTTTATTTCGGTACTGTCCAAAATAGTAGGGCTGAGGATTCCAATTTTAGCAAAAGTGATCGAGGTGACTAGGTTATCTAGTTCGCTTATTATCGCCCTATTGCTAGCCATTAAAATATCGTAAAGATAGCCCGTATCTATTTCCTGTCTTTTTGCTGACTTCAAGACCTTATTTATTGTATCGGTAAGACTGTTTATTTCTTTTTGGACGTCTGTATTAATGATAAACTGTCTGTATTGAGATTCAATCAATTTCTCGGCTGTATTAGATATTCTCTCGAAGTCGTCGTGGTCCGGAGTACCCGTAATATATTTCAGTAACGTTACAAGAGAATCTAGGCTCGTTCTCTGTCTTTTGTGTGCACTTACCATTTTCAGAAGTCTATCCATCTGAGCTATATCCGTGACTATCAACTTCTTCATGTGTGTTTGTGGGAAATGTTCTGTGGCGTTAAATGTCTCGTCTCTTATTCGTCCGTAAAAAGTTAAATCGGTGACGTGTTTAATGTGGCCGAAGGTTTCCCAGATTATGACGTGTCCATCAGCCACTTGGATGTACCTTGCATTCGTATAGTCTATTAAGCGTCCTATCAAAGGGGGTGCTGACATTATCGCAATCACTTCCAGGATGATCCTAGAATATATGAATTTTTTTATTAGTCGGTATAAAGTTTTAGCGGAGGTTGTCCTTATGGACCCTCCTCCGTCTTATAAGCACCGTCGTGCCTAGATCTCTTTCAACTTCTGCTTCCGTATAGAGGGGCGTCAGTTTGTTTCCTAATCGTCTGTTGTTTTTCACAACAACCTTATCTCCTACGTCAAATTCCCTATTCTACCTATTTCTGTTGTGCGTGTTTAGCTCTTTAGATGGGATGCTATTTGTTTCTCCGTTATTGTTGCTCGAAAAATAGTAACAGGCTTCCTTCCAGTCACGGTATGAATAGACTGGTTATATTGGATAGTAGCTAGAAGGAGTATCTCTTCTACATCGTCCAGATTTTTCTCCAATTTGAGGCATCGCGGTATTTCTAACAGTGTGCTATGGAAGCGCTCCACCTGACCGTTTGAAGTACTATGGAGAGGGGGGGCGTTCGCAATGTCAATATCGAAATGGTTTTTGAGTGTAGCCTTAATGCTATGTGAATTTAGTGATTTTTCGTTATCGCAAAATATAGTCTTAGTACAGCAACTGTAGTAGTTGCGGCTTAACGTCCACGATCGATCTAGATTTTAATGACTGTACTATCGCAAATTTGGAAAACCCATCGACGCACGTCAGGAAATATTTTGAACCGGTGGAAAAGATGTCTATGTGGAGTACCTCTCCGCAGTATGTCGGTATGGGTGTATGAGCAATAATTTGTTTCTTTGGGTGGCGATCATACTTCGCCTGGGAGCATACGCGGCAGTTTGAGACGAATTGCTAAGTTTTTTTTTCCATTTCAGGAAAAAAATAATCTTCCAATATTTGTTTGACATTTTGCTGGGCTGCCATATGTGCCCTATTATGTTCTGCGGCGATAATCTCCTGCTGTTAGTTCGGGTCCGTTATATCGGTAACGCGTTTCTCTGTATGCCTGAACTTCACTGTTGGGAAGAGTTTGTGGTGACTATCACATATCCAAGAAACATTTATATCATTCGGCCCACAACACTGATATATCGTAACACTATCGATAAGGCGAGGATCCGATACGTATGATAGGCGATCTCTAACTTTGACGTTTCTCTTTCACTTTTTTTCTTGATCTTTTTCCGGTAACACGTGTAATTAATCCCTTCGCTATATCTTTGTAGTAATATTGAATAGTTGTAATTAAATACATTGTTGAAACCAAAATCGCATATTTTCATTTCGAGGAACCTTATACCCCGCAATTGGTGACCCCGACGTGATCGTATATTGAACGGAAATATACGCAATGGAGAATAGCGACGCAAACGTTGCACCTGATACCGCAGCGAGCGGCACGAATCAAAGGACAATTATTAATAAAGTTTCGGTGAAGGTTCCGCCATTCTGGCCAGAGCATCCAGAGATTTGGTTCGCGCAAGTCGAAGCGCAATTCAGCGTGTCTGGGGTGACTACCGACATTTCGAAATTTAACACTGTAGTTGCCGCTATCGAATCGAATGTTTTAGCACAAATTTCCGACGCCATTTTGAGCCCACCCGATAGTGGCAAATACCATAACCTCAAACAACGTATAATAGAACGCTATTGTGAGAGCGAACAAAAGAAAACACAAAAATTGCTTTCGGAAATAGATTTGGGTGATAAGCGACCAACGCAGCTTTACAACGAGTTAAGCGGCCTTGCGAAGGGCAAGGTTAGCGACGAACTCCTAAAATCACTTTGGCTACAGCGATTGCCGGCACAGGCTAGAGCCATTCTACAAGCTTCAGATGCGAAACTGCCGGAGCTTGCAAAGTTAGCCGACAAAATTCTAGAAGTAGGCGATTTTCATCAAATGGCCATTGTTGGCGCAAGCGATACCAAAAATTTATCGGATTCAGAAATAGGTAAGCGAATCGAACGTCTCGAAACAAAATTCGAACAGTTGTTACAAAGGGGAAATCAACGCAACCGATCTCGCTCAGCTTCATCACGGCGTCGCAGTCGCGCAGATACGCCAAAAAGAGTAAATAAAGGATACTGCTGGTATCATCAGGCACATGGGGAAAATGCTCGGAAGTGCCGAGACCCGTGCACGTACGAAAAAGCAATGCCAAAAAACTAATCGACAATTCGGATCATGCGGGCAGATCCGAAAGTAATAATCGAATTGCTCGTATATTTGTTCATGATGTCAACACCAAAACGAAATTTTTAATCGACACCGGCGCGGATGTGTCGGTATTGCCGGCACGGAACGAAAAGTCATGTAAAAAAGCAAGTACAACAAATCTTTATGCTGCCAACGGCTCGCCTATAAAAACATATGGCGAAAAACGACTGCGCCTATCTCTTGGTTTAAGGCGTGAGTTTTTGTGGACCTTCATTTTAGCTGACGTTAGCTGCCCTATAATAGGCTCCGATTTTTTAAAGAACTATGATCTTCTCGTAGATATTAAACGTAGTATGCTCCTAGATAGACATACGCTTCTCGAAACAAAGGGCATTCGCGCACAATCCACCGTAGCACAGGTATTCGTTTACGACGTACACGGCAAGTACGCGAAATTATTGCGCGAGTATCAAGACATTGGCACAATCAACGTGAACAAAAAACCTGTCAATTCGGAAGTGACACATCATATTTGCAAGGCCGCGAAGGTTAGCGCCGGATAAGCTTGCTGAAACTAAACGAGAGTTCGACTACCTGCTTCAAAGTGGTATATGCCGGCCGTCCAAGAGCAATTGGGCAAGCCCACTGCATCTCGTGCGCAAGCAAGACGGCACATGGAGACCCTGTGGAGACTATCGGGCACTCAACGCGATCACGGTGCCCGATAGGTACCCAATTCCGTATCTACATGACGTAACGAGTATTTTACACAACAAAAAGATTTTTTCGGCAATCGACCTTCAGAAGGCCTATCACCAGATACCAATAGAACCGTGTGACATTCCCAAAACCGCGATATCTACACCGTTCGGGTTATTTGAGTTCCTCTTCATGACTTTTGGTCTGAGAAACGCAGCTCAGACATTCCAGCGACACATTCATCAGGTTCTTAAAGGACTGGATTTCACTTTCGTTTATATCGACGACATTTTGGTGGCTTCGGAGTCAGAAGAGGAGCACGAAAAGCATTTGCGAATAGTGTTCGAGCGCCTTCGTCAAAGTAATCTAGCAATTGCACTCAGTAAATGTAAACTCGGAATGACGGAACTCAGGTTTCTAGGTCACACCATAAACGCAGACGGTATAAAACCGCCCGAAGACAAAGTCGAAGCCGTACGCAATTTCAAGTTACCGACCGTAGCCAAGGACTTGAAAAAATTCCTAGGCATGATTAATTTTTATCGATCATTTATTCCACATGCAATGAGGAACCAGGACATCCTCCAACGCCTCATCATGGGTAACCGTAAAAATGACAACACCGTTATTGCTTGGTCAACGGAAGCCAAAAAAGCCTTTGAGGCATGCAAAGACGATCTAGCGAACGCAACACTCATCTGCTATATGGCACCGAACGCTCAACTAACCCTAACAGTAGACGCCTCAGACGACGCGGTGGGTGCTGTGCTGCATCAAGTCGTGGATAGGCAAGCGCAACCCTTAGGTTTCTACTCAAAGAAACTGACGGCGGCGCAAAGGAAGTATAACGCGTACGACAGGGAGCTTACCGCAGCGTATCAAGGCGTACTACATTTCAAGTACGCTCTCGAAGGTAGGGAGTTTATACTGTTCACCGACCACAAACCGCTCATTTTTGCGTTTCGTCAAAGCAGCGAGAAAGCACCTCCGAGAAGGGCACGACAACTCGACACCATTAGTCAATTCACTACAGATATTCGTCACCTACCGGGACGTGAGAACAACATTGCCGACTTGCTGTCCAGAATCAACACAATAGAGAACGACACCATTGATTTCGATGCTATGGCAACAGCGCAGGCGAGCGACCCGCAACTCCAAGAGCTTCTCAACTCAGGTGAGAACACTTCCATCTCGTTTAAAAAGGTACCATTTCCAGGTTCACAAGAAAAGATATTCTGCGACGTCTCAAACGGAAGAGTACGACCTTACGTACCGAAAAGCTATCGAGCAAAAGTGGGTCGTAAGCTACATAACTTGTCTCACCCGGGCATAAAAACAACGCAGCGTTTAATAGCGGATCGATTCATTTGGCCACAAATGGCTACCGAAGTTGCAAAAATAGTGCGTGGATGTATTCCGTGCCAGAAAGCGAAAACACAACGTCACACAAAAGCGCCTTTGGGAAGTTACGCAGATGTTGATAAGAGGTTCCAGCACATAAATATCGACCTCGTGGGACCGCTACCAACTTCCAATGGTTTCCGCTACTGTCTAACATGCATCGACAGATTTTCGAGATGGCCCGTTGCGGTACCACTAGCCGACATAACTGCCGAAAGCGTAGCGAACGCTCTCATTAGTGGTTGGATATCAGCTTATGGCATACCCCAGAAGATTTCTACCGACTTAGGACGCCAGTTCGAATCCGAGATATTCAGAGCATTAACAAGATTGCTTGGCGTACAACATTTTCGTACTACGCCCTATCACCCCCAGTCTAATGGGATGATTGAACGCTGGCATCGCACACTCAAGTCAGCGATTAAGTGCTCCTCTACGAAGAATTGGAGTATTGCGTTGCCTCTTATATTACTAGGAATGCGCACTGCAATCAAGACAGACATCGGCACGAGCGCTGCAGAAATGTTGTATGGCACACCATTACGGATACCAGGCGAGTTCCTACAAGAGCGAAAAAACCAGATTAGCGAATCAGAATTCATCGAGATTTTACGAAAAGCAATGAGAGACTTGCCTACAACAATACCACGGCGACATGGAGAAAGCAATTCTTATATACAACCGGCGCTAAAAGAATGTAGGTATGTTTTCATTCGAATAGATCGTGTCCGTGAACCACTAGAGCCAAACTACGAAGGACCGTACGAAGTGGTGTCGAGGCATGAAAAATACTATGTTATAAAAATCCGACAGCGGGAAGCAAAAATTTCCATCGATCGGTTGAAAGCAGCATATATCTACGAAGACAGCGAGACAACAACAACAAGCCCAGGTATCGAGACTACACAAGATAACAATAGCGACTCTGAGCCCGATACTTTGGCAGTTTCGCCCACACAAAGCAAAGGTAATCACGAAGCTACAAGTGCAGGCGCCGCAAAACATACATCTTCAGGGCGACAAGTACGAATTCCCCTCCGGTATCGTTAGTGAATAACTAGCCGGGGGGTATTGTGGTGACTATCACATATCCAAGAAACATTTATATCATTCGGCCCACAACACTGATATATCGTAACACTATCGATAAGGCGAGGATCCGATACGTATGATAGGCGATCTCTAACTTTGACTTTTCTCTTTCACTTTTTTTCTTGATCTTTTTCCGGTAACACGTGTAATTAATCCCTTCGCTATATCTTTGTAGTAATATTGAATAGTTGTAATTAAATACATTGTTGAAACCAAAATCGCATATTTTCATTTCGAGGAACCTTATACCCCGCAAGTTCAATTAAATCATTTTGAAATTGAGCCAATGTATGGAAGTCGCACTGGACCGCATTTACTACGTCTACTTTACCGGCCTCTTGAAGGATTCTGATTAAGTCTGCCTTGGTTCGGAATGTAATTGTCTTTTTTCCGAAAATTATAAACGTTTTTTTTTGCGGTTCTGCACCCTTCTCCACCAGTATCTGGTTGCGGAAACAATTCACCGGCTTATTGGTTCTCTCAATTGTGTTGGTTGATGATTCTTCGCTGTGAATCGTCTCAACACTCATATTGTCCAAAGCGTTTATGTGTTGCCTGGACAATGCATCCGCAACCACATTCTCCTTGCCTGGTTTGTAGATTAGCTTTGCATTGCATTCGTCTATGAACGCTTTCCACCTTTTAATTTTAGAATTTGGGTTCCTGTCTGAAACCGCAAATGTAAGTGGTTGATGGTCTGTGAACACATTTAATTGTCGCACACCATAAAGGTAGTTTCTAAGCGTTTTCAGTGCCCAGACTATAGCCAGCAATTCTCTTTCGTTGGTCGCATAGTGCTCCTTGCTACCAGACAAGGTACGAGATATCATAGTAATAGGTTTGCCATCCTGGGACAGAACGGCTCCTATGGCGTGTGCGGATGCGTCCGTAGTTAAGTCGAATGGCTTCGTGAAATCCGGGTACGTTACCGTTACGTCATCGGAGGCCAGTGTCTGCTTCAAGTGCTCGAATGCCTTTTTCTGCTTCTCAGTCAATTCTATTTTGATTTTTTTGGACTGCGTTGCAGTGACTCGGCCGTATTCTCCCTTAAAATATTTGACAGCGGTTTAGCTATCCTCGAAAAATCCTTGGCTCGGGAAAATTTCGAATAGTGTCCACTTTTTCTGGGCACGTCTTAATTCCACCCTGTGAGACCATGAATCCCAGGTACTCGACTTCAGTTTTAAAAAACTTGGACTTTTCCCCGGACACTCTCATATTGGCCTCGAACAAACTTCTCAACACTGACTCGATGTCTTTCAAGTGCTGCTGTTCATCCTTTGAAAAAATTATAACATCGTCCACATAGACGAAGCATATCTTCCCTATGTGCTTCTTAGCACGTCATATATTGCCCTCTGGAAGATACTGGGCGCGTTTTTCAGGCCGAAGGCTAACCTACAAAATTCATATTTCCCGTTTTTTACAGAGAAAGAAGTTTTCTCTCTGTCTCGTTCCGCTAAATTGATTTGGTAGAAGCCCGATTTTAGATCCAATGTGGTAAAGAATCTTGTTCCGCCGAGATTGGACAAAATCCCTGTGATGTCGGGAATAGGGTATTTATCACTTCTGGTGTTTTCATTTAGTTTGCGAAAGTCTATCACCAATCGCTTTTCCTCCTGACCAGTTTCGTCGAAGCCTTTTTTTTAACCACCCATATGGGATTATTATACGGGTACCTAGACGGTCGGATGATGCCGTTGGACAAAAGGTCCTGAATTTCCCTATTTACGAAGTCAGAAGGGCCCAGTGGGTACGGGTATAGCCTGGAGTATACCGGGTCCTCATTCTCGGTGCGTATAGATACCACAACGTTTGTGTTGTAAGGAAGGGCCTCGTTGGGATCCGCGAAAACTCCATTTACGTCACGGATTAACCTCTAGAAATCTTTTTCGAAATTTTCTGGAACTGATCTAGCCTGTAATTCTGGATGGTCTATGCCCCTGCTTGTGATAAACAAAATCGTCTCCCTTCCAAAGTCGTGTGTAATCGTATTTGTTTTGAAATCGATAGAAGCGTGCACCTTGTTTAGCAAATCGAGGCCTATTACCCCATCAAATGATGTGAGATTGGGCAAAAGGAAGAATTCCGTTACAACGCCAAAAATATTGATTCTGCATTTTTGCTTAATTGGTGTAACCCCGTGAATTGATTTCACCGAAAATGGTATTCTAACTGGTTGTATTCCCACCATCCCTGGTAAGGGCTTGACGTAGCTCCTCGACATCCCAGTATCGACAAGGAGTTTGACTTCTTTCCCCCCTATTGACCTCAAACCCAAGGGAGCAGGGACTTTGCCCAAACAATTAATTTCGTCATTTTCAATACTGTCTGCTGCTTGTTCGGCCTGCTTCGGCTTTGCTTCGGAGGATTCATCCAGGACTTCGCCTAGGTGATTTCCCCGTTGTATTTTGGGCCCAGTATAACGGCCTGAGTTCGGAGGACGTTTTTGTGTATTTCGATGTGACCTCCGAATTTGATCTTGGGTGGGACCTCCAGATGGGTGCCTAAACTGGGATATGGAAGGATCGACTTCCATCGGTTCGACGCGCCTCTGACCCGACTGGGTACCACTATTTAATACCCTATGTTGGATAACGGGATTGTGTCAGGGAGCGTTGTCTTAGCGTAGACAGCTTCTGTTCTATAAGATAACTTGGGCGTTTGTCTGCGTATGTAAAGTAATTGCTTTGAAGTTTAAAACTGTGTTAAAAAATGAGAGTACTGAATCGGCAGCATTTCGAACCTTATTTCTGAGGATGGTGACCGCCTGGTAATGACGCTCACTTCCATCATATCTCTTAAAAAGTTCATAAGCATTATGCGCGGCTTCGCGCCACGATACATATGTTCCTGGCTGCCCCAGAAATTCAGGTAGCGACTTTATCGCGTCAAGCGTTATGTCGCAAGTCACTGCGGGATTTATAGTCACTTTCTCAAACTTTTCTATCTTAGGCTTGGACAAAGCCACCTGATTCTGGATATTGGTAATCTGTCTATCAAATTCCTGTTTCTGAACGGCCAATGCCCTATCCACTTCAGCTCTTACTAACTCACTAATTTGCTGAGTGTTCATTGTTGTTGAGGTTTCTTCCACGCTTTTTTCATTTATTTGGACACAAAACAGAGAAGAAAAAAAATCTTGACTGAAGCACTTCACTTACCTTTCCATGAAGAGATCCATCTTAAATCTGAAGAACTGCTTGCGTTTAGATGTTCCAATATAAGATTTCCTTTTCTCTCTTCTTTGTTTTCTCTTTATTTATTTATGACAAAAGAATTTTTTCTTGTTTGTTTATTTTGGTACACTTCTAACTATGCTTTAATTTCCAAAATTTTTCATACTTTTTATTATTTTTTTTCCTTAAACTAAATTCTTAATTCCTGATTTGGCTTGTCGTTTGTTGATTGTTGAGATTCACTTGACTTGGCTTGTACTGTTACGACCAAACTCCTTTGCTAGCCGTTGGTTGCCGTTAATCAATTATCGTTTCGAAAAGAAAAAGTAAACTTGACTTTTATTTTTTTTACTGTTGCGCGCCCCACGTTGGGCGCCAGTTAAACGATTTATTTTTATATGAACTTTATTAATTATACTGATTTTGGATGTTGTCCATCCGCTGGAGCCTTACGAACTGCCTTAACTTATTTTACCTTAACACCTAGCCCACGACGTTGTTCTGGCCTATTGGAGTTCTGCTTGCGCTGCTGATGTTCTGCCTGCGCTAGCGGTGTTTACATCATGTGGTGCATTTGCCAAAGTGCCGACGGTGGTATATTCTGTGGGAACTAAATCAACTCATAATAGCTGTAGTGTTTCTGATGAAATGCAAAATGCAGGTGGTAGTTTATTGAACCTTATTACCTTTTGTAATAGCCACAGATTTCTGCTGAAGTAGATAAGGTGCGGTTAGTGAACTATTCCGTCGTGGGAATATTATTGCAATAACTTGTATACACGCCTGTTCCGTTGGTGATTTCCAGTGCTCCTCATGTGTATATTTGTATTGCTTTGTATGGTGGGTGCGTAGCCTTTTAACGTCGCTTCCATATCTTGTTTATGGTTAAGCTCATATTATTTGCGAAATTGGTTTTCGGATGATATATTTTTAAAATATGCATAATATATATATTAGCTAAGTGGGTTTTCGTTCAAAAGGGGATATGTACTTTATTACATAACGGCATATGCGCAAAATGTAAAAATTTGATATATTTCTTAAAAATAGTTTATAATTCATAATAAATTCATTCCTTAAGAAATATATATATTTATGTATTGTGAGGGCTCCAAAGCCTTCCGATAGGGGTCCCCACACTCCCCCCTCACCTGCCGAAATAAGACGTACAGTTACAATTAATCCCCAAAATATTTATGTTTATCATCTGCTTTCCGCGCTTATCATCCGCGCCATTACGTATTTCTGTGTTCCCGCTCGTGTTGTAAAGCTAAAAGTGACAAAATAATCGATTAGTTTATGGTTATGTTGACTGCCCATATTAATGGCGTATTCCGCTGCCATCTGCATTCCGATTTCCATAGTTGATGCTTGACCCTGTATCTCTTCTACTATAACTTCGGTCCTCGGACTGTTGTTAGCTGAATTCTCTGTTGATAACGATCCACATCTCACTACTGTGTTATACCCTGTCTTGCTTTATGGACTTGGAACTTGTGCGGCGGCATGTGATGTAGAGGGTTGCTGTGTCCTTTGCGATGAACTCAATGGTTCCAACTCTTGCGCATTTGTGACCCATATGGGCCGTACGCAGACTTATTTACTTCGTTACGACTGCTTGGTCTGGGTAAACGTGCTTCCAGTTGTCGTCTCTCATTCTGTGGTCTCGTGCTTATCGTTACATCGGCCTCGTGGGTTGCCTTTAATTCGGTTACGTGCGCTGTTCTCCTTTTTTCCTTGTGAACTTTGTCCAGTTCCATTATCACCGGTGACACGAAGTTCATAACTCGATGTGGGCCACTGTAATTGGGAGCTAATTTCGCCGCGAAATTGTCTACTGCCTTGGACAATTGATGCTATTTCACCAATACTAGGTCGACTACAGCCGGTTGCCATTGCCTTCTACGTAAGTTGCTTTGCTGCTTACCCTGTACCATGTTGTATACTTTCGTCATTTGTGTTCCCTTCTCGCTCAAAATAACTTTATACTCTCCCGTGCCGAATCTCTGCTCGTCGTAAAGAGCGCCTGCTATTCTCGGTTCTCTTCCCTGTATGACATATGTTGGACTGTATTCTCTCGATTCGCACCCGTCATCTCCGGTATGAACTCGTCCCAATTCCTCTGATCCCTGCCGCTGAAATGTGCTGTTAATAGTTTAATATTACGACTTGCTCTCTCTGTCGGATTCTGCTGTGGCGTGTAGGGTTTTGTGAGCTGCTGTTTTATGCCGAGCTCTTCCAGAAATCGCTTGATACTTCTTCTCACGAACTTCACTCCGTTATCCGTTGCTATACCTTTTGCTAATCCAAATCTAGTCAAAATTCGTTCTCTAAACCCTCGTATCAAACTCTGTAGGTGGCTTTCGTATTGCCAAAACCTAAAATCTATCCACGAATACTAAAGCCATCGTGTTGCCATGCTTTGAACGAGGAAGTGGTCCTACGAAGTCCGTGCATACTGTTGCTTATGGTTTCTCTGCGATTCGTGTCAGCATCTTACCGACCGCTTGTTGTTAGCTGGGTTTATAAACCTTACTTGCGTGACACTGCTGCACATATTTCCTCACTTCAGTGAACATATCTGGCTAGTAATAACGTGTCATTTCTCGTACAATCGTTCTTCGTATCCAAATATGTCCTGCGCTTGGTGTCTCTTGAATCTCACTTAGCACTCTTCGGCGTTGTGGTGTCGGTACGCACAACTTCCATGTAAGGGAATCTTCACCATTCATCTAACTAATAATTCGCCTGCATAATTTCCCTTCTTGGATAACATAAACCGGAAACTTCTCTGGTGCCTTCGTTACTTCTGATATTTTTGCTGCGTGCCAATTACAGCTGCTTTCGTTTGGCTGCGTGGTCATTGTTCCAAGTTGCTCCTCTAATGGTTGCCATGATAGTGGGTCCGCTACGACGTTCAACTTCCCCTTCCTCTACTGGACGTCCAATGAATATTGCTGTAGCTCGAGCGCCCATCTAGCAATTCGACCAGACGGACTCTCGATTGCGTTCAACCTCTTCAATGCTAAGTGGGTTGTGATCACCGTAAAATTGTATCCTTCTATGTAAGGCCGCATTTTTCGTATCGCCCAAACTATGGCCAAACATTCCTTCTCTGTCGGTGAGGAATTGTCTTCCGCTCTTCATTGTCCACTCCTTGTGTGAGACCTCGCGTCGAGGCCAAAATCACTCCCATCCGTTTGCAATCTAAATCTCTTCGTAAAATCCGGGCAAGCTAATGCCGGTGCTTGTATAAGCGCAGTCTTCAATGATTCGAACACCATCTGCTGTTCCTCGGACCATTTCTATTCGTTGCCCTTTGAAAAATCAGGAACAAACCTCCTATACCATGACACTATTCCTAGATACCTTCCTAATTCTCCTATATTTCCTGGTGGTCTCAGCTCTTTTATCGCCACTACTTTGTCTGGATCGGTGTGTATGCCCTCTTCAGTGAGGACGTGGCCTAAGTACTTCAAACTTTTCTTAAAGAACTTGCACTTCCCGGGATTCATCTTAAGGTTTTCTCACCCCAGACGCGACAAACTTCTGTGAGGTGCCTTATGTGTGCTGCAATATGCTACTTGTTACTATTATATCGCCTAGGTACCCGAACGTATGTGGTTCTAATTCGGGGCCTATGGCACGATCAAGTGCTCTCTGAAATGTTGCTGGAGTGGAATGTAATTCGAATGGCAATACCAATAGGCGTTCTTCAAATCCAGGCTGCTGATGAACCTGGTACTTCTAAGCGTGTGTAAAATATGCTGTATTCGTGGCAACGGGTATGCGTCTGGTACTGAACGGGCGTTGAGCTGCCGATAATCAACGCAGAGTCTCCATTTGCCGCTCTTCTTTCTCGCTAAAATTATAGGTTCACTGCGAGGACTGCGCGATGGTTCAATGCAACCCTTCTCTATGAGCTCATCAATCTCTTTGTTAATTATCTCCTGCATCTTCGAGTTCTTGGGAAAGTATCGCTGTTTAATTTTCCGGTCATCTCGCATGACTATCTTATGCTCGGTAACGTTAGATACTCCCGACATCTCTTTAAAAGTCTGTAATTCTTGTTTAAGAAACTCGCTCACCGCGACATCTGTGGTATTTTTTGATATGTTTATGTTCTTCTACTATCTGCTGATTCTGGTCCTCTGATCGTAATTCTATCGCTTGTTGGCGCACCTAAACTTTATGTTTGCCTTTGCCCGATAATCCTTCCCAATAACCACTTCATCTACCAGTCCTGGTAAGATTAGCAACTCGCTCCGGTGTATTTGATTGCCCAACTGTAGTGTTAGCACGTAGTCTTTGAACTTTCCTCCGGGTCGTTCGACTCGTTGCCTTATTTCATCGTCTAAGCGCTCGAAATGCCTTGAGCTCAAAAAGAATTTCAAGAAATCCTTCTTAAAGGTGTCCCATTCCTGCCAGTGACGGTTGTTGTTGCGGAACCATACCAGTGCTTTATCTTTAAGGAGCTCAGGTAGGGAAGGTGGAATTGAGTTGCGGTTAATTTCGCAACTATCCGTTAGTTCTTCTAGCCGCTCTATAAAACCAAGTGGGCTTTTCTCGCCGTCGTACCTCAAACCCTACTTCCGTATCCGGTCCATAATATTACAAAATGACTCTATCTGGTTAAATGTAAATGCTGTTGCTCTTGTTTCTTCGTGGCGCTGTGTATTGTGTAAGTTTACCTCTCACGCTGTAGTAGAACTGCGGCCATCCTTGGGTGTTGGTGGATTGGCCATGCTAGTTGGCCTAGCATGACGAAGAGCTAGCTCTGTGAAACGATTTTCCAAACTTGTATCGCTACTGTGCGCCTGTATATACCTTGATAGACGTTTTCTGAGCTCTTTCACCGTTCCCGTGTACTCCAATCCAAATTCTACGTTGTATGCCACAAGATCCTCGCGATTGAGATAGTACATCCATGTTACCTTTATCATGATGCTTTGTTTTTAATTTTCTTCCTTGCTGACTCGTTTAAAAATTTCTCTGATGACTTTGTATGTATCCTCTGTATCCATTTGTATTATACTTTGATTTTACCTCGTTGCTTGTTTTCTCATGATGTAACTCCTTGTATTCCTTAACCCTTTCGGTTATTCTATGCGGCATGGTCGCATTTCAATGGCTGTTTTGTGACATAAACTTAAGGCATTGACTATTTTTTTTAATTATGTATTTTTCTTTGGAGCTTTATCTCTAAAAATAAATAATTTAAATGTTCAGGGCTGGATCCAGTAAATTGTGATAATTAAGAGGTCAAGTGTCTCTATCGATTTCGGTTTCTTGTAAGAAAAAGTTGCTTCATAAAATTAATAATATATTAATAAAAATACTTTCGTTTTTTAACTTTTTGTATACAGTTTTTTAGAAAATGATTCTCCTAAATAGGACTAAAAAAATTAAGACCATAGGACAGTTGAGTAAGGCACTACGATTTTTTTCATTTCATACCACGTCATACGGCACAGATGTTACCCAACGGAAATACAAAAATGCATTTGATGAAATGAAGTCGCAGCGACTGCATTTATTTTTGATCATTTCTACAGCAATATCTCAATCGTTTGATGGACGCAAAGGTCGATAGACGTTTTTATATAGCTTTTGACTGGATTTATGTATATATCTTATTACCATGTCTCATAAGCTAAACAAAGATCAAATTGAAAATATCTTAGTTAATTTTGAAGACTCGGACTTATCTGATCTCGAAAATGACAATGATGAGAATGAAAATGATGTTCTGGATACTTTATTAGAAACCTTAAATGATAACAATATCAATTCTTTTTTGATCGAGGAATTAACAAACCCAGATGGGAATAACCATATATTTGAGAGCAATTTAGATGCAGAAGATGATATTCCGGATGGCGCTGAATCTACGAATCCAAGATTTCATAAAATATTTAGGTGGGAAAAATGGTCGTGGGATGCTCCAAGCTTAGATTTTTCTGTAGCTCATTCCAAGCACGATCTAGAAACTCCAGTTTCATATTTTTTAAAATACTTTGCCTATGACTTTATTGACACCATTGCTCAGGCAACAAATCAAGCCTCACTTTTAAATAGCGGAAACGCAATTAACGTTACAAGAGAAGAAATTTTGAGATTAATAGGTTTAGAAATTATAATTGGAACGATCGGATTTCCAAGATTATCGATGTACTGGAATAAAGCCACAGAAATACCATCATTTCGTCAAAATATGACAAGAAACCGGTTTCATTTGATACGCAATAATATCAAGTTTACTGTAGAGGAGAATACAAACGACAAGCTTTACAGAGTTCGTCCCCTTATTAACACTTTTTTGAAGAGATCTTATGAAATTACAAGAGAAGAAAACTGTTGCTGTGGCGAAATGATGGTTCCTTGCAAAGCAAAAACTGGATTGAAACAGTATAGCTATGCCCAAAAAGCCCATTAAATGGGGAATAAAAGTATTTTGCCTATGTAGCTCGAATGGAATTGTATATGATCTCGAAACATATCAAGGAAAAAATACTATTGTTGGGGAATCCAGTTTAGGATTTTGCTCGGATATTGTAATTCATCTCTGCAAAACCATTCCAGAAAATTAAAACCATAAAATATTCTTCGATAATTATTTTACCACTCTTAATTTATTAATATATTTGCGAGAAAAGGGAATATGAGCAACAGACACCATACGTGGAAATAGAAATGGAAAAGCTCCACTAGGTACAGAGGAGTTCAAAATATTAGGAAGGGGTTCTTATGACTATTGTATTGAAAGAAACCAAAATATTTTTGTTCTAAAGTTGTTGGATGGTGGATGTGCTCAATTGGCTTCGACTATTTATTGTGACAGAGAAACCAAAGAGGTAAACAGATTTTGTGCTGAACAAAAGAAGAAAATTGCTGTACCACAACCTAATATTGTAGTAGGTGTATATAATAAATACATGGGAGGAGTTGACAAGATGGATTTTTTAATATTGTTGTATCGAATTTCTATACGAAGCAGAAAGTGGACGCTAAAACTTTCCGACCATTTTATTGATTTAGCTGTGTGCAACTCTTGGCTGGAATATCGCATTGATTGCGATAACAACAATATAAGAAAAAAAGATCAAATGGATTTATTCGCGTTCCGAAATAATGTTGCTGAGGGGTTGTTATCACAGCCGTCGGCTGCAAGCGTTTCCAGAATACGAGGAAAACCCAGACAAATTGTGGATGAGGACCTTTCCGGCACGCCATCAGCTTCGAGACCTAGGCTATCTGATGAAAGGAAACCTTCGGTTTCAATTCGATTCGACGGAATTGATCATTGGGTGACCCACACAACTGTAAGACGTGTATGTAAAGCTGAAGGATGCAAGGGATATTCTAGATACACTTGTTCAAAATGTAACGTCCATTTATGCATTCCAAATGGTACAAAGAACTGTTTCAGAGAATACCATGAAAAATGAGGTGAGTTCTCTCTCTCTATGGCGCGATATACAACAGGTATTTCATCATAAACCTGCTAAGAGATTTTTGCGCCAAGCTTTTCTTCCAATTTGTGGTGTGCCGATTTGAATTTTCCCTACAAATTGGTGGGACCTACAGTTTTTTGCCGACTCCGAACGGCATCTACAAAGGAGACGAAATTTTGCTGAGAAGCCTGTCATGGCAGAAATACACTCGGAGAGTTTGCCAAACCACTGCCGAGGGGCGACCCCGTTTTTGAAAAACTTTTTTCAAATCACTTTTGATGTTTCCTGTACCAGGGCTCGAACCATGGACCTTCGGTGTGGTAGGCCGGCAACACTACCTTCACACCACGGCGGCCGCCGGAGGTGAGTTCTACTTTTTTAAATATTAGTTTCAAATATTAATTTCTTATTTCTTTTCTTTTTCAGGCGGAGGCGGATCTACTTTGTCCATGGAATTTGAGCTGAGTTCACCTTGGATACACATTTAATGTTTTCTACTTTTATTTTCTATATATTTTGTTATGTATGTAAATTATTAAAATCAATATATCATACTTTGTACTTATGCCTTTTAAGTTTTAAAATAAAAACAATATTTATTTAAATTGGTTGTACCTAAAAATTACAAAAATGGTAGGGAAACGGTATTTTATAGTGGATTTATTAAAAAAAGAAATATATATATATTTTCTTTCATTTTCAAATTTTGTGTATATGTGCACAATTTGTATATTTCACACATAAAACCTCTGAAGCTACATTACGCCCGTATGTGAAATTTCTTTGGTGCCAAAAAACCCCTTTAGAAAAAAAAATTTAGAAAAATTCTTTTTCATTGTTCATTAGGATGGCTTAAAGAGTAAGAAAAGTGCAAAAACAGATTTTTAAGACCAAACAAAACAAAAAAGAAGTACCGAAAGGGTTAAAGTTGACATAAAGATGTCTTAAAGAAGTATCTGCTCGGGCGCCATTTGTGACGGACTTTCCTATACGCTGGGGTATGCTCAGTCCGTCCAGGGTTTCTGAAAATAAAGTTCTCCGTCTTTTTTTTCGAAATGATAAAACGCTGTTAATTTGACTATTATAATTTTTTTTTTAACCCTAGACACGTAACCTTCGTCGATTCGACGAATACGCTATTAAAATTTTTCTGTCTATTTTTAAGACTGCCTTTCTAACAGACTTAAAAAAATATATCAGAATTGTTCCAAAATAATAAAAAATGTTTTATTTCGAAGATTAAAACTGGTAAAATGCGTACAAAATAATACCTATATATAAATCGAAAATTATATAACTATATTAGAGATAAGTCTTTTAAAGAATGTTTGTCGAATCGACGAATGGTAAATTTTTATAGGGAGTAAGCGAATGTTAGCTTTCTAGGGTTAATTCATTCTTTTTCAATTCTACAATTCTTAGGTTTTTTTAACTACGCTAAAGGTGGCATATGTGAAAACCCCTACTCAGCCCTACGTTCAGCGGATGTGAAAACCACCACTTACTATAACTTAAGTTGCTCCTGGCTAAATTAAAGGTGGAAGAGGTGAAAACCCCTACTTGGCCTGACGTTCGGCGGAGGTGAAAACCCCTGCAGAATATAAAAATAGTACTCGTGAGGTGAAAACCCCCAGGTGTGCGTTCATAGGAGGTAAAAACCACCGACTACTATGCCTAGCTAGTAGCTAACTACTCAATCTTCCTAAGGAAATCATCGCCCTTTTATACTAACTTTCGCGCAGGCAAACTATTACTTAACAGCAATAAATACGTATATACTTATAATAAATATCCTTATAAGTTAACTTTTCCCTTCTTATATTTGTATTGATTCGTATTGTCGTGCGCTTAAATGTTCGTATTTTCTAATGCGGATTTGTTTGCCTTCTCGTTTGCATAGGCAGGTTTGTAACCTTTTAGCGTCGCTGCCAAATCTAGTGCGCGTTTAAGCTCATATGTATATATGTATATTAGGGTTCTCCTATTATTTAAGAAATTGATATTCAGATTATATATTTTTGAAATATATGAAATATATATATAATCGTATATGTATATTCGGTATGTGGGTTTCTGTGCAAAAGAGGGCATGTACTTCATTTACATAACAGCGTATGTGCAAAATCTCAAAATTCAATGTATTTCATAAAAATAACTCATAATTCATAATAAATTCATTAACAAAGTATATATACATATGTGTGTGTTGTGATGGGCTTCAAAGGCTCCGAATTGGGGTCCTCACAAACTGGTTTTGGTATCGAACCATCGATGTATCCCACAAGTCTATGTTAACAAGAACACATCGGATGTAAGCCTTCCATCCATCAAAGTTGTTCTCCTAAGATTTTTTAATTTGATATAGTGAAGACATCCTAAGTCATAGAACTTGTGGCCCAAAACCTTTGTGATACTTGAAATAAAAGTCGAACTTATTCGGATTATTCGGAATACACAAAGAAGAATGAATAACATTTTTATTCAATATGGCAATATCAAAAATGTTCAAACAAAAGAAACATAAGTTCGTTTGTCATTATTACAGAAACGAGTTATTTTTGAGCAAGTAGGTATATAAAAAAACACAGCCGCTTCGCTGACTAGGCCACGTAGTGCGAATGAGCGAAGATGCTCCAGCCCAGAAAGTATTCTTATCGGCACCCGCCGGTGGAAGCAGAGGAAGAGGGAGACCACCACTCCGATGGAAGGACCAAGTGGATACCGATTTGCGATCCCGCGAAGAAACGACTGGCGGGCTATGTCGGACGGTCCAAATCGCCCAGGCGGTTAGATGACCATTTAAAGAAGAAGGTATACAAAAATAACTTAACAAAATTCAACCACAAAATTTATATTATTTTAACTACGGCGGCCGCCGTGGTGTGAAGGTAGTGTTGCCGGCCTACCACACCGAAGGTCCATGGTTCGAGCCCTGGTACAGGTAACATCAAAAGTGATTTGAAAAAAGTTTTTCAAAACGGGGTCGCCCCTCGGCAGTGGTTTGGCAAACTCTCCGAGTGTATTTCTGCCATGACAGGCTTCTCAGCAAAAATTCGTCTCCTTTGTAGATGCCGTTCGGAGTCGGCAAAAAACTGTAGGTCCCACCAATTTTTAGGGAAAATTCAAATCGGCACACCACAAATTGGAAGAGAAGCTTGGCGCAAAAATCTCTTAGGAGGTTTATGATGATATACCTGTTGTATATCGCGTCATAGAGATAGAGAACTATTTTTAATTTAATCTACAACAATTTTTATTTTATATAGTTCTTCTCTATTTTATTGTTATCTTCTCTTTGCTTTCCTTACCTTTCATTTTCTTCCCATCCCTTTCCTTTTCCTTGTTTGTTTATTTGAGTAGCGACAAAAACACTTCCCGAAGATTTTGGGAAGTATTGTCGAAAGTGGCAATCCTTTGCCGAATATGAATAAGGTACGCTCCGATACTCTTTTGCAGTACATCCCGACTGTCGCTGGATTTTGTATGACCAGTGCAACCTTCTAGGTCATGTCCTCCCTCCGTAAGGAAACAAAATATGGGTCATTAGAGGCATCATATTCAACGTCATTGCCTTTGTGCAGTTTAGTCACCTCTTACGACCGGTATTTCTACCTCGGGTATATTCTAAGCCCCTAATCCTAAAGGGGCTTCTTTTCGTTTACTTTTCTGTACTTCCCTTCACTTTCTTTTAATAAATTTTGTTTTTCCTTATTTATTAAATTTTATTCAAACCCAAAAACAAATACAAAAGCAAACCTACCACCGCCTTGAATACTCTATATGAACAATCCATTATGTTGTATTTGTAAACACAATTTATGTCATAAATTAAGTTTCTATATTTGCTCATACTTTGCATTGCTTGTTTAATTTTTATTTGTGCCACGCAAAGGCGAACTGAGTTTCAGCTCCTTCTACATAATGCATTACAAACGCAAAGCATTACGAGTACTTTATTACCATCGCTTACATTGTAAACCAAGATGTAAAATAGACATTTTTATGGGTTATTCGTCTTAAAACTTCGTGGAAGTTTTTAGTTTATTTGATTTGTTTTGCCTTTACAAACATGTACTTTTTTGATAGTTTCGTGCCACGCGTCCTTCGTTTTGTAGCATTTTAGATGTACGCTTTGGAAAATTTTGATTCATGAAATGAATAAATTATTTAATTTGTTTAAGCAAATAAATTATGCCTAGATATTTTGAAAATGTGAATACTTTACTCTACTCATACTGCCGATTAAAATGTAATAAAAGTGTGCTTTGTCAAAATGAGCCATAGATTGGTATTCTGCAATAGTTTACTGCTTATATTAACCCTCTGCGACTGACATGCATTTCTTTTCACTATTCCACTGACGTGGTAGTCCAGCACACACCATTTCAATGGTTTATCTGGTATCGTCTTGTTTCAAGAACTTAATGAAACCATCGCCATTTTTAGTTCAAATATTAAGCTTTTCATTTATTGTAATACTTTTTTATTTCAAAACCCTAATTCATTTTAAATGGTATTTATTTAACTCGTCCACAAACAACAAAAAAGTATTCCAAACGAAAATTTTTTTTTTCTAAGTTTTAAATTCTTATAAAATACAGTTAAGTTTATTCGTTTAGACAAAAAAGAGAAAAATTCAATGGTTGAATAAAAATATTTTTTATGTTAAATATTAGAGTTTCACAGTTTGACTTTCCAACCCTTATACTTATAAACAAAATTGATCATATTAGGTATAGACTTTAAACTACTACTCAGCCTCTCCAGCAAGGGATCATATTAAAAGTTTGATAAGAATTACATATTTTGGCAGATTTCGTACAATTACTTTGAGCACTACAAGTAAATTGGCTTCGAGAAGTCACAGTAAAAATATCTGGTAATTTTTTTATTTTTGAGGGGCATATTGAGCAAAGTTTTCTGGCTATCAATTAAAGCAAAACTGACCACTTATGCGAAGTATTTAAACAATTTCACTAAAATCTTGTTAAGGATACGTAACAAAAATGTAACACAAATACTGACGTAGTAGACTCTCAGACACCTGCCTCATTACTGACGTGGTTGTCTGCCAAACACTTTTCCGCTCCCAGCGAAGCGTGTGCTCGATTTGATCCCTTTCACCACAGTAATATACGCATGAGCATGCAATAAAAAGGTAAGAATAGCGCTGGAATCGTGGATTATAAAATAGTGGCGCAAAAGACATTTTTACGTTTATTAGTGTCTGTCAGACTACCACGTCAGTCGCAGAGGGTTAAAAGTGCATAAAGTCGTTAAATGACTATTACAAGATTCATTCTTTCTTTTTTTTATGGCGCGATATACAACAGGTATATCATCATAAACCTCCTAAGAGATTTTTGCGCCAAGCTTCTCTTCCAATTTGTGGTGTGCCGATTTGAATTTTCCCTACAAATTGGTGGCGGCCGCCGTGGTGTGGAGGTAGTGTTGCCGGCCTACCACACCGAAGGTCCATGGTTCGAGCCCTGGTACAGGTAACGTCAAAAGTGATTTGAAAAAAGTTTTTCAAAACGGGGTCGCCCCTCGGCAGTGGTTTGGCAAACTCTCCGAGTGTATTTCTGCCATGACAGGCTTCTCAGCAAAAATTACAAGATTCATTACTCTTTTAAAATTGTGTATCGTTAAATGGATGGACTGCCTACAATGGCATTAACAATTTCAAAAAGGTGTACCTAATTGTAATAAGCATCCGAACGTTTTTGGTGGACTGTTCACGTATTCCATTACTAGTACAGAGGTATGTAATCAACTTTGTCAACGAAGCCGTCATGCTTATGGGAAAGTAATGTTGGTTGTAACTGATTCTTGAAGGTAAACTGTCCCCAAAGTGTTGGAGAAGTATAGCATTTTGTATTGAGGATTTTCGCCGCTGGGCAGTGATCAATACAAAAACAACAACTAAAGCAAAAATACAGGACACGTTTACTCACACATAAGAGCCTCTATAGTGCCAATACTTGTTTTTAATTGGTCCACTACCAACTCTTCGAACTCACAGTGAGAGCCGATCACACGTCATATCACCGATCCCAACCAAGAAAAATTACGGACCTAAGGCTTAATCATCTCACAACACTATTAAATTTAGAAACTCATGTTTTTTTTCTCAAATATATGCAAAACAATTCATTTATTACACATACTTAGCTCTAAATAAATTTTTATGCCTTAATCTTCTATATTCAATATATCTCCTTTTAGAAATTTGACTTACACAACTATGGCTCTGTGTGTGAATCCATGTTTGGCATTTGCAGTGGTGTCATTTTTAAACAAATTTTTCTGTTTTAAAATTAATTGTTTTAATCCTTTTTGATTAACTGCATAGCTGCTTTGATAGACCTATCAGTACATATATAATTGTTTATAGCTTAGATATATAGTTCGCCCGAAAAGCTGAACAAACTTTCGCAACTTGTGTATTTATATTATAGATAAGTCCCTTTCGTTTATAAGGCAAATGAAGCGCTAGGATGTCCTTTTTTTTTTTTTTTAGTTCTGTCCCACAAATTTCTAAAAGGAGATATATTGAATATAGAAGATTAAGGCATAAAAATGTATTTAGAGCTAAATATGTGTAATAAATGAATGGTTTTGCATATCTTTGAGAAAAAAACATGAGTTTCTAAATTTAATAGTGTTGTGAGATGATTGAGGCTTAGGTCCGTTATTTTTTTTTTGGTTGGGATCGGTGATTTGACGTAAGTATCTCTTTAAGGTTGGGTAGTGAAGAGTATAGAAGCGGGCGTATTGCTTTTCTGGTGAGTTGTAGTGGTTTCAGGATTTCCTATAGTTAGCCCGTACGGTTTTAATTAATTTTGGGTAATCATAGGTTTACGGTTAAGGTAAGTTCCTTTTTGCTGTTGTCCGATTTTTATAATGTGCAGGAATTAATTTTTTTTGGTGTAAGCTAAGGATACCATAAGTAGCGAGCAAGAACTACCCCAATCCGGCGAGCTTAGTACCAGGTGAATCTAGCAAGCACAGCTTAGCTACGGTTATCAGAACGGACCCGGTGACAATGTAAGATTTTACTGAAAAAAATTCTCTAGGTGGCGCATGGCTACCCATATTACAAAACATATCCACTAATAACTGTTATCAGAGTAGCATTCTGTCAACTGTACTGCTGTGTTACTCGTCCCTACTATTTTGGGACTTGAATCTTTTGAATGCGAATTAAACTGTTAAATATGTACATATGAAATATAATTATCACAATTGCAATTTAATTTTTGTAAGTAGCACTAAAACTAGAAAATACACAGATGGTACAAAAACTTTAAAAACTACCAAAAACCAAAAAGCAGCAGCAAGTTTGTTCTTATACAAAGACATGGTATCTGTGAGTTTTAGTTTTGAAATTTTAATAGTACCAATTGTAATCAATTTATGGGATTTGAAAATATGAAGGTGGAGTGCACGTTGCCAAACAAAGGAAGTAAATTTTTTAAAGCACAACAGTCGACAGTTGACAAAAATTTTAAGGACTATTTATTGCATAATCAAAAAGATCAGTTTAATTCCTCTGAATATCCATAATTTTTTTCATACTTGCTTTTTTGTACCAACAAATTGTGTTGATTTTACGGCCTGTACATTTTTAAGTATTCATAAAACGAGCCAAGAATAATAATTTTTCACTTTTTTTAGTTTTTATGAAAATTATTATTAAGTTTATTTTTTTAATAATCATTTTTAATTAATTATTAAAAGTTGTTTAATTGAATAGAGTAGGAAAAATGTTTAGAAACAACAACAAAAGAGAGTCATAGCTTTCATATAGATCCATTTCGGAAGCTGCTAAGCTTCTTCATCAGAGAAATTTTGCCACGCATTGCTAACCATTAATTTAACAATACGCTGGTTTTGATGTCATCTAAACTCCTAGTTCCATTATTCTTTACCATATGCATGAACCACTTCCGCCATTTGACAGTTAGTAGTGTGATCATTGCTTTTTTATACCAACAACTTTTGTTGATTTACGGCCTGTACATTTTCAAGTTTTCAGAAACGAGCTCAAGGCCAAGAATAATAATTTTTCACTTTTTGAATTTTTATGAAAGTTATTATGGTTTTTATTTTTAAATAACCATTTTTAATTAATTATTAAAAGTTTTTTTTTGTTTTAATTGAATAGAGTAGGAAAAATGTTTAGACACAACTGCCACAGCTTTTCCTATAGATCCATTTCGGAAGCTGCTAAGCTTCTTCATCAGAGAAATTTTGGCACGCATTGCTAACCATTAAGCTAACAATACGCTGGTTTAATGTCGTCTAACCTCCTAATTCTATTTTTCTTTACCATTGACAGTTAGTAGTGTGATCATGATGGATTTTTTGGAAGAATCTGTTTTATCATCATCATAAAAAAATTTGTTTATTTTACATTATAAAAAATGTTACGTACATAAATGCATATATGGTGTTGCTACTACGATGACTAAATCAATTACTATCTGTGTGCGCTGAGCCTGATCAATTGATCTACGAAACGTCGACCACTGACTTTTCGAAAACGATATATAACCTATGCTATAACCGGTGCACCCAAGGATATTCTGTGAAAATTTCATAAAAATCGGTTTAGTACTTTGGACGCCTATAAAATACAACCATTAATTTCTATTTATAAGACCACATAAGCGTGTCACAATAGGTCTTACTCCATTGCATAGAACTTCGGTTAGATCCAAGTGGCGCAGCAACATTATTTTTTTTTCTTTGTTTATTGTAATTAGAGAGGCGGTACGTAAGCAGCGTTATTGTATACTTTTACATTATCCAATTGTTGAATTCAATTCTGCTTGCGTTCTCTGTTGTTTTCTATTTTCGTTTACATGTGTAGTCTTTCCTCTCTTTCACCCCCTCGCCAATGCCGCATGTGAAGACTTGAATTCAATACTTCAGCAATGTAAAAATGTACTTACTATTTTAGAAAAACTGTCCAAACATCTCGTTTTGGCAACATGCTTGGGGCGATATGCTGGTAGCGTTTCTTCTCGTTTATCTCCACTTAAATTTTTAAAAACTTCAGAAATTTTTTTAGCAACATATAGATAAAAATTCTTAGAATGTAGTACAATATCCACATATAAAATTTCATCCAAATCGATTACGCCGTTTTCGAGATAGTCTGAATTTACAAATATACAAGAATGGCTTTTAAAGTTACAATATTTGTACGGTACATCCACACAGCGCACCAGCCACTATCATATGCCTTAAGCAACAAGAATAACATAAAGCGTGCTCCTGCATAGGTAGCGACCGTCCAGAGTACCGTTTCAAGTAAAATCAGGCCTGCTCGTTTTCGCGAAATATCAGTGAAAGGATACATTTTACCCACCATACACAGTTTTCAAAGAGTTTTTTATTTTAATTGGTATACGAGTATACTGTTTCTAACACTGACGTTTTTCTCTTATAATTAAAACTAAATAAAATAACGTTAATTACACTGCCCTGTATATGTTATGCCACTGTAACAAAACTATATGCTTTCTTAAGGATTTGCTCGTACTCAAAATAGGCCACCATGTCTAGTTTCAGAGAAAAGCGTGTGTATATCTCAGAATTGCTATAAATTGAACTATCGTTCCATGCTTATGGTTCACAAACATAATTTGATTTAAAGCTCAATTAAAGAGCAAAATTTAGTTATTATTATTAGGCACAAGAAAATATTAACTGTGAACTTATGTTCGTCAAATTCAAGCTAGCCTTGGTCTGTCCGGGTATTTCATGAACTTTAACCCAAACTTTTTAAGAGTAACGTGGCCATTGTCAGATATGTTAAAGTCCAATGTAAAATTCCAGTTTGACATAGATTTAAGGCAACCCTTTGAAGCGCTGAAAAGTTATTTAAATGTTCGTCCAGTACTAAAATTATATAAAGTTTGTGGTGAAACTGAATTTCACACATATGCTTTCAAGGATGGATATGGAACGATTCTGATGCAAAGAAACGGTGGTGATGGACTAATGCATCCAATTTATTTTGCTCAAAGTTAGGAGTTAGAGTTGGGGCGAAAGTAAAAAAAAAACATCAAATTCATATTGTCCGTGCTCAAACACAGATACAAATTGCCGTCAATTAGTTGCGGTTTTGCTTTTTGATGGAGAGAGAGAAACACGCTTTGTGTTGCCGTTTGTCTCAATTATGTTATGTTGGGCGCAGTTCAATTTTGACATTTTCCTTCATACCTTTTTTTACATTCACATGCACACATATTAATAAACGACATAAAAGTAATTGTATCAACAGATTTTCAATGTTTATTTCCAAGAAAATAATACAATTATATTAATTTGAGCTAAAACATATTTTTTCATTCAAAATATTTGTACAACGCAGTAAAAAATTTCTTAGTACATATGTATGTATTGAGAGAATGTCAGTACAAAACATAATCAACCAAAGCAATTCCTTTCCGTGTTTGAACAACATCGGAAACACTTGAGCAACACCAAAAGAGAATTGCCGATAAAAGCAACTCCGAGTTTCTCTGTTTGAACACGGACATTGTGATATCAGTTCCTGCACTTCATATTTCATAGTGTTACTTAATGTCCTCAATTCCATCAAATACATTTATCTGCAATAACTCATTCGTTTCTTCGTTATCGTCTGGATCAAAAGAGATTGAAACTTTAGTTATTTGCTTTGCTTCAGGAATTTAACACCAATTAGTAGCTTATATCTTGCATTATTTTTTGAATTACACATAACTACTAGAATAGGAAAACTGTGTTCATATATTTTAATTTATGTTTATAATACACCAATTACAGTGTAAGTTAACATAGCTAACATTCAAAACTCCAAATAATTATTTCTCACGCTAATGCAATGCATCTGCATACCAAAGCTACACGCGCATCCGCTAAATTGCTGACAGTATGTCTGGACATCAGACACCTTCAACCGAGGCCAAATTCTTCATACCTGCAATGCAGTGCAACTTCCAAATAAGCATTCGACTGCGACGCCGCGGAACTTCTCGGAAACTGCGACGCGACTGGGAGGAATTGAGGAATATAATTAAGCGTTTCAAACATTTTTAATCAGTTCAATTTTTGACATTAAATAAACTACACGAACCGGCTAGCTGCCGCGGAAAAATATATTTTTTTAATAACAACAGTTCGGTATAGTTTAACTGGCGCCCAACGTCAAAGGGTCCAGTCGTGAAGTGCTTTTAAAATTAAAATTTTAATTAAACGTAAGACAACCCTCGAGGCTTGCCGTAGCCTTCGCGTACAAAAGGATCAACGGACTCATCCCCTTACCCACACTTGAGGAAGGGCGAGCGCGCGACAGAAGTGGAATACCAGGACCCCAGTAGCAGTAGCAAGCAAAAAGGACAATCCCGGAGCCATGCGTGTTGGAGTAGCTATGTAAGAAAAATAGATTATTATTAAAGTTATTGAATAAGAAAATAGTTAAATAAGTGAAAGTTGAAAAAAGAAAAGTAATTTTTAGAAAACTAAAAAAGTGAAAATTTTATATAATCAAGTGAAAGTTAATTTTAGATTGTTAATTTTATTCTTTCTCTTCTTTCCATCAATTTTAAATTCAATTAAAGAAATAAATAAAGAGCTTGTACAGCTCATAAAATAATATACATATATATTCTATAATAAATTAAATACAGCTCTGCGATTCACTACCAAAGGGACCCTCCAGAGACTGTTAAAATTGTTCCATAAATCATCACATTAAATTAGGAAAAAATAAACTTAAAATAAAAATAGCAAAAAATAACCTGTTGAGACCCCCTTTGCTAGGCAATGCAGGTGTACCAGTACCACCACAAGCCCCTGATGCTCCTGCTCCACAGGCTGCTAACCCCACTCCTGAATTCAGAGGTCTTATTAAGGACCTGATGAGAGAAATTCTTATCACAGACGAGAATAGGATTCTCAGAGATATACTCCACCCAACACAACAGCCCATATCAGACCAAACTATTGAGGATAGATATCGAGCTAATTTGTCCGATATGGACAAGGTACCAGACGTTGTGAGGTCCTTGCGCGAATTCGGTGGTAATCCAGAAGCTGGAAGAAAAGTGTAGAAAGGGTACTTAGAATATACGAGCCGAGCGCAGGGTCGCCAAAATATTTTGGCATTCTTAGTGTAATCCGCAAAAAAATAGTAGGTAGTGCAGATGCGGCACTATAGTCTTACAACACCCCTCTAAACTGGAAGGCAATTTCCAAATGCCTTACCATGCACTATGCGGATAAAATGGACCTTAGCACCCTCGAGTACCAGATGACCTGCCTGATACAGGGTCGGAAATCCGTACAGGAATTTTACGGCGAAGTATACTCCCATCTTTCGGTAATCCTGAACAAAATAGCGTGCATGGAAATTAGCGAGGAATCCATGCATGTCCTCACGCACACGTACCGCGACAAGGCGCTGGATACCTTCGTCAGAGGACTATCGGGTGACCTCTCTAGGCTCCTCGGCATGAAAGAGCCAGCTGATCTTCCCGAAGCCTTGCACCTGTGCATAAAACTGGAGAACCAAAACTTCAGGACAGCACATGCCAATAGCCTGTATAGCTTAACCAAACGACATAACCTACCCCCAGCATTATTTAGTATGCAACACCAACAAAGGCTTGCAATTCCCCCAAGAAGTAGTTCTAACCAACCGTTTTACCCACAATTTACACATCTACCCCAACCAATTTCTTCATTTAACCGATATCCCCAGCACAACCAATACCAACAACCATATTACCAATATCAACAACCGCAGTACCAATTTCAGCAACCGCAATACCCACATCAACAACCACAAAATCAATATAAACAACCACATTACCAATTTCAACAACAACGCCCACAGTACAACAACCCACCACCTAGGCCATCGCAACCAAAACCTCCTACACCCATGGACATAGACCAATCGATGCAATCCAGAAATGTTTACTGTATGAATAGCCCTGGACATACGAACTTTGCGTCGAAACGACCACCCCCGGCGCATACCGGACAATTTAGTAGAAATGCTCCAAACAAATTGCAACGGATAAATCATTTAGAACAGGTTGTCCCTGATGCCGTCCCGGTCGAGGCCAACCAATCCGAACCAAACGAATTCGGAGATGCCATCGAAGGTTGCGAAGCACAAACCTGGAACGACTATTACCAGGACTACATAAAATATGCGCAAGACGATCCAAAGGACGGCGAGGAATTTTGCGACGTCCATTTTTTAGATTGACCCACTCGACATTGCCATACATCCAGTGCAAAACAGGCAATGGAGAGGTGTTAAGATTCCTCATAGACACTGGTTCAAACAAAAATTATATACAACCTTCATTGGCAAGGAATCCCCTGCCAAACGAAAACGTTTTCTATGCAAATTCGGTCGGAGGTAAAGTGAAGGTATCCCACCATATTTTCCTAAACCTCTTTAAATTAAATAAGGAACGACTCAAGTTCTTTGTCTTGCCCTCACTAAAGTCATTCCATGGTATCCTTGGTAATGACAGCCTAAAACAACTAGACGCAATAATCCACACCTCCGGAGATTACATGACAATTAAAAATGGTAAATAAATTTAAATTAAACAGCAAGTGTCCAAGTCGGTTAATAGCTTAGAAATAAATACGAGTAATTTGACACATGAACAAAAAGAAAAACTGAATGACCTTTGTGGAAACCACTCGAAACTTTTCGCAGAACCCGATGAAAAACTAACATGCACGACAGTAGTAAAAGCGGAAATTAGGACAACAACCGACAACCCTATCTACTCCCGATATTACCCATACCCTATGTCATTGAAGTCAGAGGTCGAAAAACAAATTGGCAAACTCTTAGAGGACGGCATTATACGACCGTCACGCTCACCCTATAATTCACCCGTTTGGATAGTAGATAAAAAACCAGATTCCCTGGGCAATAAACAATACAGGCTTGTGATAGACTATCGAAAGTTGAACTCCGTAACAATAGCAGACCGTTACCCCATCCCTGAAATTAACGAAGTCCTTTCACAACTGGGAAGCAACAAATTTTTCTAGGTCATTGACTTAAAAAGCGGCTTTCACCAAATCCCATTAAAAACTTCAGATATAGAAAATACCGCTTTCTCCATAAATAACGGGAAGTATGAATTCACTAGACTCCCATTTGGCCTAAAGAATGCCCCTTCAATTTTCCAAAGAACGCCGGAAGGAATTAAAACAAATCCTTCAAAAATTGAGGCCATTCAAAATTTTCCAGTTCCACGGAACCTCAGGGAGCTCAGATCCTTTTTGGATCTGTCGGGTTATTACCGCAATTTCGTTAGGGACTATGCCAAGTTGGCTAAACCCTTGACAGCCCTTTTAAGAGGGGAGGAGGGACGTGTGTCCAAAAGCCAATCGGCAAAAAACCAGATCATCCTTAATGGGGACGCAATGGAAGCGTTCACAAAAATTAATTTCAAGAGAAGTAATGTTGACCTACCCCAACTTGAATACGGACTTCGAGCTGACCACCGATGCCTCCAATTATGCAATAGGCGCAGTCCTGTCACAAGAAGACAGACCCATTACTTTCATATCAAGGACCCTCTCAAAAACGGAAGAAAATTATGCAGCCAATGAGAAGGAAATGCTTGCCATCATATGGGCATTAAAATCTCTACGCAATTACCTTTACGGTTCAGCAAAAGTCAAAATTTTTACAGATCACCAACCTTTAACCTATGCGCTGAGTAATAAAAACAATAACAATAAAATGAAACGCTGGAAAGCTATACTTGAGGATCACAACTACGAACTAAGATACAAACCCGGCAAGATGAACGTAGTTGCCGACAGTCTATCTAGACCACCACAGCAGGACCAAATAAATTCCCTAACAGCAACCCGACATAGCGACGAGAGTTCTGCCCAAACATTGATACCTTATACAGATGCACCTATCAACGCGTTTAAAAACCAAATTTTCCTTTCCACGGGCGAGACCTCATCATACCAATTCCAAATAATTTTCCCAACCTATCATAGGCACACCATAGTAGAAAGAGACTTCACCGACGAAAACCTTACCGCTTTACTAAAGAGATATTTAAATCCCTCAGTTACGAATTGTATAAAGACGGAAGACAACATACTAGGAAAAATCCAAAACATTTACCAAACACACTTCAGTAGATACAGGGTCCGCTACACGCGAAACTTTGTACAGGACATTATTACTGAGTCCGAACAGGAAAGAGTAATTATCTGCGAACACAACAGAGCCCATCGCAATCCTACCGAGAATAAAGCTCAACTTTTGGGAAGATGTTACTTCCCCCAGATGAATGCGAAAATTAAAAGAATAACCAAAACAGTGTAGGATTTGTCTCGAAAATAAATACGAACGACACCCAGTAAACCCCATGCTAAAAGCCACCCCGACTCCAAATTATCCAGGACATATAGTGCATATAGATCTCTATTACACTAATAACAAGATAGTACTAACAGCGATCGACAAATTCTCAAAATATGCCCAAGCGATAATCGTTAAGTCTAGGTCATGCGAGGATATTAAGACCCCGTTGAGAGACTTATTGGAAATATTCGGATTTCCGGAAAACATTGTAATAGATAACGAAAAGTCCTTGAACGCAGCCCCCATAACCTTCATGCTGGAAAATCAACTCGGAATACAAATATTTAAAACACCACCATATAAAAGTTCAGTAAACGGCCAAATCGAGCGTACCAAAGCTGAAAATACCCACACAGATTTTCATGACCTTCTCCACAGATCCTTACGAAAATATAATCATTCTATCCATTCCACTACCAAACGCAAACCCATCGAACTTTTCTTTGGACGGACAATTGGACAGACCCCAATAGAATTGGACAGGGACGAAAATATTAGAAATCTAAAAAGCAAACAGGAAAAAAAATTTTGAGTTCCACAACAAAAATAGGAAAAATTTTAGGACTTATAGTAGAAATGACGTAATTTACGTAAAAGTTAATAAAAGGTTAGGAAATAAATTATCACCCCGATACAAAAAGGAAATAGTGCTGGAAGACAAGGGAAACACGGTCACAACTACATCAGGAAGGTCGGTGCATAAAAGCCATATCAAGGCCCAATAACAAGAAAAAAATTAAAAACAAAAAAAAAAAAAAAGAAAAAAAAACAAAAAAAAAATTTTAAAATAAAAAATAAAATTTTATATTTTTTACTAAAATAAGTAAAATTACAAAATTAACAATCGTAACCTAAGAGTAAGTAAATAAGGATATAAGGATAGACATACGACTTTTAGATTTTAGGAAAATCGAGTAATATGCCATAGGCGTACGATTATAGGTATTAAAAAATAAAATTATAAATAATTGAGCGTTATGGCCATTAAAGAATAATCAATCCCTTTCAGTATCATCATCTGCACGGTTTACGCAGAAATTCAAATCCACGACTATTCATCGTCACATTTGTTAATCATAGATAATGGCCCCTCCAAAATCAAGGATGGTAACCTAAATTTTATCCATATTATTAATACACACACATATAGAACCCTCCTGGAAAATGTCATAGATACAATAGATAAAAACATACAACCATCAAATCCTTTCTATCCCACCTTACGGCACGAGGCCCAACAAGCTAGCGAAATGTTGGAAATTGTTGAGCCTCTCCGAAATCCTAAGACCCGAAGATCTCTAGATTTCCCCGGCACCGCTTGGAAATACTTAGCAGGAAGCCCTGACCATGACGACCTCAATATGGTAACCTATAATCTAGATCAGTTAATTACAAATAATAATAAACAGATAATTATAAATAAAGCTGTGAATCAACAAATTAATAAGATAACTGAGATAACTAATAAGCTAATGCATGCAATAAAAGAAGACGAAGTAACAGCCAATGAAGTGGCAATAAGCCTTCAAAATAAGTTAAGATTGATTAAAGAGGAAATAATTAATATTAAGTATGCCATACAATGGGCAAGAATCGGAATTGTAAGTTCAATAATATTAAACAAAAAGGAAATAGACTTAGCCATAAGAGAAATGAATAAAGAAAATTTGCCATTCAATACCGTCGAAGAAGCATTAGAATTAGCTGAAGTAAGCGTACTAAGAAATATTTCATCAATTTTATATATCGTTAAGGTACCATTAACTACAAACGATAATTACGAAAATTTGATACTAAAAGCTTCAATAAAGAATAATGTAATGATTGATCTGAAATACAATAATATTATACGAAATATAGACAGAATGTTTGGGATAGGAAATAAGTGCGGCCGCCGTGGTGTGAAGGTAGTGTTGCCGGCCTACCACACCGAAGGTCCATGGTTCGAGCCCTGGTACAGGTAACATCAAAAGTGATTTGAAAAAAGTTTTTCAAAACGGGATCGCCCCTCGGCAGTGGTTTGGCAAACTCTCCGAGTGTATTTCTGCCATGACAGGCTTCTCAGCAAAAATTCGTCTCCTTTGTAGATGCCGTTCGGAGTCGGCAAAAAACTGTAGGTCCCACCAATTTGTAGGGAAAATTCAAATCGGCACACCACAAATTGGAAGAGAAGCTTGGCGCAAAAATCTCTTAGGAGGTTTATGATGATATACCTGTTGTATATCGCGCCATAGAGAGAGAGAGTATTTGTAAGCAAAATGAGTTGTTCGATTTTTGTATACCGAAGTTAATAAAAAGCCTCAATTCCTCATGTCATTTCATCAACGCCCACCATATTCCAAGAGATGAGCTTATCGCGCCCGGAATACTCTTTCTTAACAACTACCAAGGTAACATTACAATAAGCCATGAATGGAACCTATATTATAAATTTCAAGAATGAAACTGTGAAAGTCAAAGACAGAACATACAAAAATTTTGAAGCACCCCCTTAAGAATAATGCCAGCAATGGCGCAGCCAAATCCAGTGGAAGAAAGCCTGACAAAACTTTTATCGCTAGAAGCGCTTAGCGAACTACATATAAATAATACAATTCAAATTAAGTCACTCCAAACAGAAAGGATGGTAAGTCGAAGGTTTTCAGGACTCACCCTCATCATAGTCATAGTCCTGATAGGCGGCTCCGCAAAATACTGCCTGAAAGTAAGAAAACAAAGAAACAGCATAGAACCATCAGCAGAGGCCAATGTACAGGCCAACCAATCACAAGGAGATACATCCCAAGTCCCTTCACCTTCAACAAGAGCGTTCCAAATTTTTCAGACGCTCGGGGACAAGCGTTTTTAAGGAGGGAGGAGTTAACATAGCTAACATTCAAAACTCCAAATAATTCTTTCTCACGCTAATGCAATGCATCTGCATACCAAAGCTACACGCGCATCCGCTAAATTGCTGACAGTATGTCTGGACATCAGACACCTTAAACCAAGGTCAAATTCTTCATACCTGCAATGCAGTGCAACTTCCAAATAAGCATTCGACTGCGACGTTCATATTCCATACGCAATGTGACTAGTGAAAATCAGCCAGATCGGACCAACATAACATATAGCTCCCATATAATCGATAGTTCCTATTAACGGGGTTTGACCTATAAATATTGAAATTTAAGAGCTAGGAGCTTTCAATTTGGTAGGTTTAGTTCATATTACATACGCCATGTGACTAGTGAAAATCAGCCAGATCGGACCAACATAACATATGGCGCCCATATAATAGATAGTTCCGATTAGCGGGGTTTGACCTATAAACATTGAAATTTAAGAGCTATCAACTTTCAATTTGGTAGGTTTCGTTCATATTAGATACGCAATGTGACTAGTGAAAATCAGCCAGATCGGACCAACATAACATATGGCTCCCATATAATCGATAGTTCCTATTAACGGGGTTTGACCTATAAATATTGAAATTTAAGAGCTAGGAGCTTTCAATTTGTTAGGTTTAGTTCATATTACATACGCAATGTGACTAGTGAAAATCAGCCAGATCGGACCAACATAACATATGGCGCCCATATAATAGATAGTTCCGATTAGCGGGGTTTGACCTATAAATATTGAAATTTAAGAGCTAGGAGCTTTCAATTTGGTAGGTTTAGTTCATATTACATACGCAATGTGACTAGTGAAAATCAGCCAGATCGGACCAACATAACATATATCTGCTGTATAATCGATAGTTCCTATTAACGGGGTTTGACCTACAGGGTGGCGGAAAAGTCATCCTCCTATCAGAAAATGCTATAAATTTTGCGATTGGCCCTTAAAGTCAGTTCTGTTTTGACATTTGTGTAGTAAACACATGCGAAATACACGTTAATAAACAATGTCACGCGACACTGCTCCAGAACGCGGAATATTGCTGACTATTTATTTGACCAATAATCGGTCGGGGCCAAACGGTTACTGTGAATGGTGAGCGCTACAGAGCAATGATCAACGAGTTCTTTTTGCCGCAACTTGATGAATTGGGATTGGAAAACATGTAGTTCCAACAAGACGGTGCAACAGCACACACTGCACGTGCCACAACCGATATGCTGAACACCGGAAGCTTACTTTTGCGCCACCTTGTATTTATGTGTCCAAAACGCCTTTAAACAAAGACATGGTATCTTTGAGTTTTAAAATTTTAACCAATAAATTTTTATTGCAAATAAATACATTTTCATTTGTTTCAAGTCTATTCAGATTCAGCTTGCGACTCAATTGTGTATACGACGTATAGGAGCTGTTGAGCATGTGATTTTTAATGTTCGTACACGGTCTCAATAAATCTACCTACTTATGACTGATGAATCGTTATCGCACAGATCGCAGATGCCAGAGGAAAATGGTTGAGCCTTAAATAACTGTTTAATTGCGCACTAATGGTACAGAGGATGTCCTGTAGTCTATTGGCACTGCCAATAATGAAATATTTTAACTTTGTATTAATGTGGCTGCTTTTATTCTGATATTTTTGTATAAAATTTTGGAGAATCAGCCAATTCCAACGAAAAGTGACCAATTTGTCTTTATTTTGCGTCAACAATTCGCATATATCTCATAAAATTTTATAGTCATCTAACGTCATGGTGCGTGGTTAGATTTTCTGTTATCAGTTCATTCATATACTACCCCAGTATGGTGGGTTTATAATTTGGTGAGCTAATATGCCCACAATATATGTTGGGATGGCACTGTTAAACGGCCTTACAAACTTTGCTCGCTTAACATCAATATAAGCACCAAACATTAATGTGATTTGTTGCATATTCCTCACATTTTTCCCAAATGTAGGGCCGTCGAGATCCGACCCGGGCCTAGGGGTCGCCGTGCCTCCAGCCCCTTCCCCCCCTCAAAAAAACATAAACTCGATTAAGTACATTAGAGCTTGGATTTTGGCCTATAAGTTTCGAAAAAGCTCGACTTTGGATTTTTCGCTTACTGCCACAGAATTTTTGAATGCAGTTGACTTTTATATATGTACGTAATTAAAACAAGTAAGGCAGTTTAAGTGCAGGGGAAACCGAACATTAAATACCCAGCTGTGTAAAGGTGGTCGTGGTAAATTGGCAAATTGTTGACTTATTTTATTGACGTCCGAGCTTCATTACCTCTTATCAAGTGGCGTAATTTTATCCTACACCGTTGTGAAGGTATTAATACCCGAAATTTGTATTTTGTTCATTTATATGTGTGCGGCTCCACTGCCATTTTCCAAAATTTTAATAAAATATTTAATAGGGTAATCATGTCATTGTAATTACCAAATTCTATCATTATACATCATTGAAGGAGATATGCCCTGTTCTGTTTTCCTACCTCCCTTTTAGAAAACTTTAGTAAATAGTGGGCTTGGACATCCACCGATTTGCTTAGTTTCCGTAGACGTACTTTACACGTCCATAATATATCTCGTATCAAGTTTCATAATTCTATCTTACACGGTTCTCAAGTTATTAACAGTCGAATTTGAAAATTGTTTGGCTCATAAGAGCCCTTTTTACAAAATTTTACAAAAATCGTATAAGGAATAAGAAAATTTATGTAACTGTCAAACTACATCATTCTACCTGTATCAGTCAATCAGATATGTCAGTTCATTATTTTTACCTCTTTTTTCATACAACGTTTATGAAAAAGTAGACATGGTCGAAAGCGATTTCTCAAAATTTTTATGGGCGTATGTATAGTAACAATAGTATGTCTCCTACCAAGTTTCGTTATTCTACCATAAACGATTCTGAGGTTAATAACGGTCGAAGTTTAAAAATTTGTTCACTCATATATGAGCTGTGCCACGTCAACGGAATATCAATTCAATAAATCCAACAAAATTGTATCTTTGTAGCTACTTTTATTATCTAATTATCCATTTTATAGGGTTTTCGGAATTTTCGATATCGCAAAAATTGCAACCGTACCTTGGGCGGAAAGTAACTTGTGTGCCGAGTTTCATTCAAATACCTCAATTTTTACTTAAGTTATCGTGTTCATTCTAAGAACTCTGCTATATGGGACTCTACTCGTATATCTATCTCCATTATGTTATGCCACTACAAACCACCGTTATATGCAGAAAACTATAATACCTGTATACTAGTACCCCCTCAAATTGCCTGCTTAAATGCATGCTGCAATAGAAGTTCACACTGCAAAAATCCAGAATGACTCTGCAGTCAATTCTACTACTTTTATACTAGTCAAATACTAGTTTGCCAAACGCGCTCAACTAGTTCGAGTTTTGTAATTTTTAACACGGCGATGTCCTACGAGATGACAATTGTCCGCATCTGCATCAGCACCATACCAATTGGCATACTAGTCAGTCTCTGCATCAGCAATATATTAGTTGACATACTAGTCATCATATACATCAATATCATATCATCCAAAAGACTAGTCTATATATGCATCAGGACTAAACAGTACATACACCAGAATCATACCAGCCGTCATACTACTCAGCCTATGCATGAGTATCATACCAGTTACTGTACCACTTCATAGTAGGTTAGTTCATTTTTGGTTTAAAAACAGAAAAATATTGCAAAATTAAATTTTTTTTTGTGGTGCGCATAGAATATTTTGCACCAGCCTTCGGTGTTGAGCGAATTGTTCACATTCGAAGAAAGTGTGGTGTACGTTGTCTCTGCCTCCACATGTTCCTCTAGGACTTTATGGAAAATTCAGTCATCAGATATAAAAATATATCTATCACTATATTAAACAAATGCAACCAATTTCAAAAAAATATAGTCGCTATTCATAGTATTTTTACAATTGGAAAACATTTCTAAAAATTTATTTTCTTCTTTTTTAATGAGAGACCTTTTTTGATTGAATTTTTCATTTGATTTCACAGACAAATCTTTAAATTTTCTTGAAACATTTTTTAGAAATTTTTTTCATTTAAATGTTAATCTCAGATAGAATCTAATCCATACTTATAAAAATATGTTTACATAAAACTAAGTAAATTCAAGGAAATATACGCTCCAACAATATCTCATAACTTTTAAAGCGATTTGGATGAAATTTCGTATGTACATAGGATACCACATTCTTAATATTTTGATATACGTGTTATCAAATAGGATGTTTTACGGAGTTGCCACCTTTCCGACTTTTTTTTAAATGAAATATATTAATCTGGTTATCAAACGAACGGCATCTACAAAGGAGAGACATTTTTGCTGAATAGCCTTCCAAAGACTCTCGGAGAGTTTGCCAAACCACAGGCGCGACCTCTTCGTCCGTTTTCCAGCTTCTCAACTCTTCCTTAAATACTTTTCCTGCTATTTCGATACCGCGAAGTTCTAGTAGCGGTCTCAGCGAATCTGGTATGCCCCTCAAAACTTTTTGCAGGAAACGCAAGAAGAATCTTTGTGTGAGGCTTAGTTTTTCCCAAATACTTAACCTATTGATATCATCAGTTAATACATGTGGAATTTCAGTGCTTGTGTTATGCATAGTTATCAAATGTCGAAGGACGTGTTTTTTGTGCGCTCTATAATAATAGCATTTGTCTCTAAAATTAAATTAAAATTTCCTAACGCTGTGTTGTGACCCGTGTGCGTCTGTGTTGCGAACTCTTTATTGTGTTCATCTGTTTCGTGTTGGCACCCACTCCAGATTATTCATAATAGAATTAAAGCGAGACGTTGAAAAGAACAATGGCGAGAAGAAATCCCGCAAGTGGACCGGTTTCCCCTCCTAAAACCGCTCTAATACCGGCATCTTTACTTAGAGTAGATAAGAAATTGGATGACCAAAGAGAGTACATGGTGAAACAGTTGACTCTAGTAATGGGGAAAATAGAAGACCGTGTGATGCAGAAAATTGGTGAGTTGACTGCTGAAATTGCCAACTTGAAAATAGCGAATGCAGCACTGGATAGAAGAGTGGCTGCAGTTGAAAAGGCGTGCTTCGATACTCTCATTCCTCGCAATGAAGACATACTATATAAAAATCACTACAAACTAATTAATTTATAATATTTTCTTTGTCTGATGAATCATAGAGAGGAGATTATATGCAATTTTAAAATCAGTGCACCATTTGGATAAGCGTCTTAACAAACATCTAATATTAAGCAGCGAGCATTTTTAATCTGTTTCTTAACTTAGTTTTTAAAATGTTCATGGCACTACTGAAAGGTAATACCAAAAAGGCCTTGCCCACTGTAAGGTTATTAGCTTTCGCCACTGCAGCTCAATCAATGCTACTTGACTTGGAGAATACCTAGACTTTTCTTCTTGAATACATTCGGCTTTGCAAGTTTCAAAGAATTATCAACTGAACAAAAGTGTTCATATTATCAGGTAGGCGATGTCGCAATTGGGTTATCAACTCCGTTAAAAATAGTTGACACTTTTTACGAATAATTTTCTGTATTTCGACATCAATACTACTTTCATTCAACTTAAATTTTATTTATTCCTCTAAGTTGTATGAAAAATAGGGTGTTGGGATTAGAAACGGTTTGGAGTAAAAAAAACTAGAAAAAAGCTACGAAGCTAAAACCAAAATTTTGAGGTTAAAGGACAAAACAAGTCTAAATCTAGCCCTGAAAAGGCTAACCTGGTCACACTGCTGAGCACAAAGCATCACCGTTGCGCGATGTCATCGGTTGAGAAATTGGAAAAGCAATAAACAAAGGCAACGCAACAACGCCAGCACTACTGTTGTTGTGCCTCTGACCATAATCAAGTAATGAGATCGCTGGCGGCCTCAGGTACTGATTTGCCAGGTTACGGCTATGTTTTTTTGCATGAGAGTCTCACTAAAAAGATACGAAAGGTGATGGCACATGCCTCAGAGCTTAGGCGGAAGAAGTAGTTGGCGTCAGCCTTCTCAATTCGTGGCAAAGTTTTTGAGCGCCTCAAGCCAGACGAAGAGCCCAGATTGGTGATCATTAAATCTGAGGTGAATGCTCTTATTGGGATTATAGTGCAGACATAATTTATAATTTAAAAGCTAAAGATTGTAACTGTATGTACGTGTTGTCTTTACTAATACGATGTATTAAATTTTTATTTTTAGTTTACTACATTGTCATTACGTAAGCCCAGCGAGGAAAAAAGTCACTAGTGGTGATGAAAGCCCCAAAATCTTGGTCCATTTTAATACTCGGAGTCTTATCGCCGATAAACTGGACTACGTTAGGAGTGTCTTTGCAGGCTCCTTAGTGGATGTAATTTGTGTATCAGAAACATGGTTTAGCCCCGCTGTTTTAGACTACGTCGGCAGTATTCCAAATTACAGCCTTATTTGCCATGACAGAAATAACCAAAGAGGGAGTGCATTGCAATTTATTGCAAATCGTCTCTAAAACTACGTCTTTTGGCAAAATCCACTACCTCGGATACTGAATTCATAATAGCGAAAGTTTCTGATGGAGCAAATGTCATTTTAGTGTCGTCTGTATATAATTCCCGTAAGTGCTGTGCTTTGGATTGTTTTTTTGTGGAACTGTCAATGTATATTATTGATTACGAAGTTTATGTTATTTGTGGTGATTTCAATGACTCATTTTCCTGTAAATTACTTACTATTACGGTGCTAGCGTTGCTACTTTATCCCCTTTTACGGTTGGCTCTTGCCTTAAATTTGATTGCATAGTTTGGTGCGTATAAACAATCCTAAATGTATTGATTTCCACCCCTACTCTCGACGGTGTCATTATTCTATCACGCACTGCTTCGAGGACTGGCCCATTTTAACACTGCAATCTGATCAAATTATCGTGAACCCTCATCGTGTTTTGGGCAGAATAAATGCCGAAGTATTTGGCGGTGGAACATTGATAATGCAATGTGCTAAAATCCATTGCGCTAGAAGTTAAGTGTGGAACTACTTGCGTTGACTGGCAAGCATGCGCTTGTGTATGCTTTCGTAGCTGCTGCTTAAAAAGATTGTGCTAGAAGCAAATGATGGTACATACCGTGGTCGTGGTTGGGTTCCTTATACTCACGTTATTATATAAGCGTTGTTAATTGCCGGCACTGCTGCATCGCTAAAAGTTCGGTCAGCCTCACCAGTAGTAGTCGCCGATAGGACTCCATTACCTTCCTCAACTGTGCTTATGTGCTCGGAATTTTCCATTTGAGAATGCTATAACCACAATATATTTCAAAATCTTGTACCAACACCTAACGGCCCGCAATAAAAACAGTATTCGAGTCTCCTTATTTCCGAGAAGCATCAATAATGGAGCAATGAGCTGAAATCTATTTTAGGGAGTGCGTTTGAAAAAAATGTCACCTTTATTTTATTCAACAAGGTTTTTCTTAATTATTTGATTTGAATATTTTTTTCGTAGCATGATTAGAAGTAAATGTCAGTAAAATACTGTTTGAAAATATTTTCGCTAAATGCTGTAGTTCATATAAAAATGGCAATCGAATTGGAAGTAGGAAAAACTATTGTTAACAGTTTTTAAGACCACACTCAGTGTACTTTCAAAAAAATTGTTCGAGAACTTAAAGTAAGCCCCAAAACTGTTTCGAGGGTGTTAAAAAACTTTAAGGACAAATTGGCTGTTACCCGTAAGCAAGGTTTGGGTAGAAAAAGAAATAGAAAATCATCACCGTTTTTCAGAAGAACCCCAATATTACAGGTAGAAAGATAGCGCAGAAGGTGGGATGTCCCGAGTTTTTTGTCCGTAAAGCAAAAAAGGAAGCTGGTCTCAAGGTTCAAAAAGTTCCAGACATACACTCTGTGAAGAATGTGGAATCAAAAAATCGCGCAAAAAACTAAAAATTTGTTCCTTGAAAAATTCAATTGCTGCATCATGGACGACGAGACGTATGTTTTAGCCGACTTTTCGCAGCTTCCAGGCCAGGAGTTTTACACAGCAGACTCGCGCGGGAATGTGGACGAAAAGTTAAAGTCAAAAAGGCAGTAAACATTTCCTCGTAAATTCCTGGTTTGAAAAGCAATATGCAGCTGTGGAGAAAGGAGCAGTGCTTTTGTAACTACGGGAACAAGAAAATCCCAAATATACATCAAAGAATGCTTAGAAAAAAGATTAAAGCCTTTCCTAAGACGACATAAGGTTTCCACTTTTTTTTGGCCTGACCTAGCTTCTTGTCATTATAGCTCAGTGGCTTTGGAATGGTATTCAAAAAATAATGTGCTTTTGGTGCCTAGAGAAGCAAATCCGCCCAACTGTACAGAACTCAGACCAATTGAAATATACTGAGCATTGGTCAAAAAAGAAACTGAAGCAACAAAAAAAGCAGCAAGGAATGCCAAAACTTTCGCGAAAAGTGGAGTTCAGCAGCTCGAAAATACTACTATAAAATTGTTAATGGAAGGGGTGCCGGAAAAGTTAAAATGATTTTTACAACAATAGTAGTGACAAAGCTGTTGATATGTAATAAAACTTGTAATTAAAAAGACAAATAACAGCTAGTTTTATTTTCAAAATCGGACTACTAGTTTACGAAATTTTTCATAATAAGTAAATGAAAATTTTTTTGAGCGCACTCCTTAAATTCAATGAATAAGCAAATTACAAATACAAATTAATTTAGTTGTAAAAGTTATATCTTACATGTGTGCTCTTGGACAATCAGAATATTATGAGCCAGATGTTCACATTATATTTGACGTTTGCAATTAGCAAAGGTGGAGAATGGGAAAACAACAACACAGAAATAAAGCGATGGGCTTCTAATGAAGCTGCCACAAAAAGTACATTTCCACAATTAAACATCACGTTACTATAATGAAATGCTCATGTCGATTCAGTTCATATGCATTAATAATTACATACCTTAAAGAATATATACAAGTTTACGTTTAGCAATTGACGTATAATTCACAACAAACTACCATGTTTTGAACAACTTTTTTTTGCATCGAATGAATTTCCGATATGAAATGGTGCATGCCCAGCCAATTTGAAACAAGACTCCACAAAGGGGAAGATAAGTTTGGCCTTAATCTCCTGGGAGGTATTTCGCTATAAATTAATATTTTTATCATACACTGAATGCAAAAAGACCTGCAGCCAACGAAATATCTTAGGTTTCTCTACACATGGATTAATTTCAGACATATCGTTATTAGTTATAATAGCTTTTATACATATATACCGATGGTTATTCTTAATTACTTTTATTAATTTACCATACAGCACACTTTTTACTAGGATTCATTTTGCTATTTGGTTTACAATTAAAAGCTTCTGAGAATGCAACAGTATTCGATAGCGTACCAATCACGCGATATGCTGATGGCGAATGGGCATCCTTTTCCATTTGTAAAATACTCGTCTCGTTAGTGGCACTAGAGCACCATACCTAAAATAAAAAAGTTAATAATCTGTTATTAAACCAAAAAAGGTTGAGTTTTAATTTTATAACTAAATATAATTTAACTTTAAAACTGGTGTTCCGAATTAATGTCAGCATGCCTGCCATTGTAATGATTACACGGAACCCTGATTTGATATCTACCCTGTGAACAGCTGTTCTATGGGGCTGCCACTTTTTCCTTCTTTTTTTTATCTAAACCACCAACGTGACTGGAATTGTAGTTTTCCCAATTACGTTTAATTTAGTCATCTTTTTAGAAAAACAAAAAAGTTAATTAACGTTTACTAACCCAAACGATCTTATTTTATTTTTATGAAAATTATTATTGGTTTTAGTTTTAATCATTATTTTTTAGTTAATAACTAAATTTTTATAAAAACTTAAACTTGAACAGTCTGGAAGATTTTAGGAAATCAAGGTAAGCAGTTCCTATTCCCTTTCCAGTTAAATCGGTGATTAGGAATAAAACACAAAAAATCACCGCATTTATCCAAGTAGCGAATGCAAATTGAACTTTGTTCTACTCCTGCAATGTCTGGCGTGTCATCCCCGAGAAAATGAAAGTCCTTCGATGTTGTAACTCATGGCAAATGTTGATTACTTCATTCTGGACAGGGTTGCTTATGTACATAGCATTCGTTGGTGAATCACTCAGGTGTTTTTTCAACTGCTCATCAGTTTTGGCTCGATATCTTAAGAGAGCTCTAAAGTTTTCATCATTCGTCAACGGTTCGTCTTCAGAAATTTTTCCCGTATCATTGGAACCTCTAATAACTAAATTTTTATAAAAACTTTTTCGAGCTCTCGGCCATATACATATATGTAAATTGAAACACCAAAAATGCTTATTTTACATATAAATTATATATTTGTCGAGTTCATTGTATTTGATATTTCGATTTCGAACTGAAATCATCTTCAGTCTTAAAATAATCAAGTACAAGGGAAAACGATAAACAAAAAAGTAAACATCTAAAGAACCGTAATAATAAACAAATTTTTACATAAACAACAATATGTTAAATAATAAGCAGTAAGTGGCGTTCAGCACATTAGCGTTGGGACAGCATGTTTGGGACGACACTCTTCCCACGAGAACTTGCAGTTGTTCTTTGATCTCTTGGTGTATTAATAATATGAAGCATTTCTAATATGTATGTTTTGATGTAATGCCTCTCTTGTTGAATTACTGCTACGTTGTTTAAATCTGGGAGTGCCCGGTTACTCTGCAATGTTGTGTCAAAGCTGTTTTATTGTCATTAGCGTGGTCCCGATTTTTGATATTTGATTTATGCGCGGAAATCCTTGTCTTTAATTTTGATTTTGTAGTCCCGACCCGTCGCCGTTACGTGGAATTTGGTATATTACGTCAGTAGTTAATAATTACAATTTTTTATTAGACTAGAAAAGGAATATTTTAGAGAGAACCGCCATAGCTTTTCTTATAACCATTTCGCTAACAGGACGCTGTTTTTGTCAGCTAAAATACAAGTTACGAGTATATTCACTTTTACCATAACACTGAGCATGGACCGCCATCTGACGGCTTTGATAGCGGTTCACGGTGGTTTTTGTTTGTAGTGTTTTTTTTTGTACACCGTGCGGTATTTGTGCCCATCTGCTTTGTTTATTTTGTTTTGAGTTGTTGAATGTAAGGCGGCGCTCCGGCGCTCGAAACACAGAGGGCAGCGCAAACGCAAAAGCACTCAACGAGAGTAAAGAGCACTTAGCCCGAGTATAACCACTCGGCGAGAAACTAATAACTCTCTGAAGTGCTAGTCGTTAATCAGCAGTAAAACTAAACAGCCGTCTTTAGCAGTCATCGCAAAAATCAAATACTTTACAATCATTCTTTGCATTGCATATTTTAAGAACACTACATTTACTTTAAATAAATGAACTATTTGATCATATAAACTTACATTTGGGAGCTCAACTTGCCAAGCCTGTAAAATCATCGTATCATGCTTTTTGTAAATTGCATATGAACTAAAGAAAAATGGTCGTAATAAGTGCAATTTACTGAAGTTTTCAAAACGGCACTTGTACAGTTGCAGCAGTCGCAAGAAGTAGAAGAAATAAAAACCTGTCGTTGAAAAAAAAAATTCCATTCAACCATATGACCAAAACCAAACCACCACCAAAGCGAAACAACGGACGAAGAGAGAAAAACCACTCAGCTGACTTTCGAAAAAAACATGGATGAAACATCGCAACTGAATGCAGTAAAAGAGGCAGCAGAAAAAACAAAACAAAACAAAACTATGGAAAGTAAGAACAACGAACTACTACAGCAGCTGGTGCAATTACTCAAATTAAAAATACAAGCAGACGAAACAAAGCAGACACTAAAATTGCAGCAGAAAGTTTTGGAAAAGTTATACCCGGATTTGATGGAGGAAATATGCCCGTGGAAAAGTGGGTTGCAAGTTTTGAACTAAACGATGCTGCGTTCAACAAAAATACATGCAGGCAAATGACAAAAACGGCAAAACTTTTCCTTGAATCGGTAGGTGTTTAGGAATATGATGCAATGCGTATAATGCTGGAGGACGAATTTGACAAGTCGAAGGTAAGTTGTGCTGATATTCACGCTGACCCACGAGAAAGGAAGAAGCAAAATCATCAGATGAAAAAACTGGCTACACGTAGTAATATAGACATGCAGTTGGTGATCAGTAATATAGTTGGTGGGCTGCAATTCAAAGACGAATTTAAATACAATCTTTGCAGCTGCAAGTCATATAAAAAGTTGCAAGTACAGTACGAGATCTACGAGAAAATAGTTTCGCGGGAAAAAACCAACAAAGGTCAAGTGCATGTAAGCGATAAACATACCGGCAATCCAAGCGCAAAGAAAATGCACTGCTTTAACTGTGGTGCTCCTGATCATATGCGAAAAAATTGTAAAGCAGAAACAAAATGTTTCCTTTGCAATAAAAGCGGGCACATGTCGAAAGAGTGTACAACTGCAACGTTGAAATAAGTGGTTTGGTTGACACGGGCGCAAATCTAACGATTATGAGAAAGAGCACATTCGACAAAATTGGTGGAGGTAGGCTGCAAAAATATTTTCAGCACCTGCGCGGGCTCGGCAGTAAAAGAAAACATCCAATTGGCTATTTTATTACCGAGGTTGCTGTTGACGGCATAAAAACGTCACAGAAATTCGTTGTAGTTGCGGACACAGATGTTACGTACGATGCGCTATTGGGTTACGATTTTATTTCAAAATTCAACTTTACGGCGACGCTAGGTGGGTATAAGTTTTCTCCGCTGAATATGGGATAAACTCAGCAAGATATTAATCAGATAAGTACGTACAATGTAATTGAGACAAATTCTCACTTTGACGTTCCTTCGCAGTGCGAAGCTGAAATTCGCTCCTTGATAACCCACGACAAGCCAGCCGATTATGTGGGGGCAGGCCCGTGCGCAGAAAATATCCGAGGGGGGACGGTTTAAACTCAAGTTACATAATCAATGAAAAAAGATAAGAAATTTATTTTCGGAATACGTAAATTTTATTGTCAAAAGTCATATTTTGTTGCAATTATTTAATAAATGAACTCTTCGAGGTACTAAAAAAAACACTTTCAAAATTAATTGCGGCTCGATTTTGACATCGCGATGTACATTGAGTGAGGCTAAGCCGTTCAGACATTGGACCGTTCATTCGTCGCTGTTTTCACAGGCAAAACTGCCATAACGCGAAGCATTTGGTTAACATCTGGAAACGCATCTTCATTACAAATATCGAGTACTTTAAGTGAGTTTTTTCTTTCCTTTCCTGCAATGAACTTCCGCCAAAGTTGTACAAATTGTGTCAGAAACGAATCAATGTACGGTATGTAGATTGTTATACGGAAATAATCTTCAACTGAATCAGTGTGTACGCTGGAATGTTAGGTCTGGTTCGATGCAATTCTTGGCTTTCGCAGTTCAATTTCGTATAGCTCGCTAATTTCACCCACGGTTTTGAAAATTTGTCTGAACCCACCCTCAGCGTTTTCTCTTCTTACCATCAAAATTTGTTTCGCAGCACCAGCCAATTTGATAGCCTCTCCCAGATCTGGATTTTCTCCTTGAAGTACTCGACTCAGAGACAATGTGAGAGAATGCACCGAGCTCAAAATATGCATGGATATCTGGAAATTTGCGGTTTTTATAGCTGTAAACAATTGGAAAGCTCCAGACTAAGTCGTTGGGTCTTTCCAGTTGGTGGAAATCACTTCAAGAGCGCGAATTACTGCTGGTTGCAAATGGAGATATGTTGCGGCGGACTCATGCTGTTCTACGCATCTGGTTTTACAAAATTTTCTCAATTTCTTCACTCGAGTTTAAGATAGATGTTCATTTTCATTTATCGCATCCTGAAGGGAACTTTGGCGTTTCGGATAAATGAAGAAGGAATTCTAAAACTCCCAGACAATTTTTGATTCCCGTTATATTGCACGCAGAGCTTACCGCCAAATTGAAGCTATGAGCAGCACAATGGGAGTAGAGCGCGACTGGATAAGTTTTTCTGACAACAGGTTGAGCCCCTTGGAACTCTCCGCTTACCGCTCTCGCACCGTCATATCCTTGCCCGAAAAAATACCTGCAATCCAGTCTGGATGATTTTAGGAAATCAAGGTAAGCAGTTCCTATTCCCTTTCCAGTGAAATCGGTGATAGGAATAAAATACAAAAAGTCACCGCATTTATCCAAGTAGCGAATGCAAATTGAACTTTGTTCTACTCCTGCAATGTCTGGCGTGTCATCCCCGAGAAAAGAAAAGCCCTTCGATTTGTTCACTCGTTCTGGCGTCACTACGTTTTTTAAGGATAAGTCGCATACACCGGTTTTGAAGCTTTTGAAGTTTATCAATTTCACTATCTGATATGATGAATAATATCGATGGACAATATACAAAATGTGGCTCAGTAATAGATTTATATATAAGTATTTTGTATTTTTTATGTAGATATTTGGATGTTCTCTGCATAATCCCAGTTTTTTTTAGCTACTTTCGCAACGGTGTATTTTATGTGTTCCTCAAACTTAAGTTTATTATCAATTATAATACCTAAATATTTTATACTCTATACTCTTTGTATGCTTTCATTATTTATTTTCAATTCAATGTTGAGATCATTAAAGTTTCTTCTGGTTATAACCATATACATACTTTGTTTTATTAATATTAAGTTTTAATCTATTTCCGCACAGCCATGTATATAAATTATTCAGTCCCATTTGCATTTTGATATAGCGACATTAATATTACTTTCACTTATAATAATTAATGCATCGTCGGCAAAGAGTCGAATTTCGCATCCCTCGACGGCATTGACAATATCATTAATATAAATTAGGAACAATATCGGTGCCAAAACCGACCCTTGTGGTAACCCTATGGGTACTTCCAATTCATCGGATATCGCTGTATTTATCACAGTTCGTTGTCTTCTCTGCTTCAAGTAGCTACTAAACCATTCTAGCTCCGTATCAGTTATACCAATTTGTTGCAGTTTTTTTAGTAAAATGTCTCTATCCACCGTTTCAAATGCCCTTTTGAGGTCCAGGAATACCGAAACAACTACATTCTTCTTATTTAGCTCTTCTTTCCAATCAGATATCACCAAATTGAGGGCTGTCTCACACGAATGTTTTTCTCTAAAGCCCGCTTTTTGTTGGACTACAATTTTATTTTCTTCTAGGTACTTCATCAGTTGATTCTCGACATGTACTTCTAATATTTTAGCATCACTTGGTAGGGTATTTATTGGTCTAAACTCTTCTGATTGTATTGTCTTTTTTACTTTTTTAACAGGTACCACTGTCGACGTTTTCCATCTTCCTGGTACCACGCCACTTTCCACACTATCATTTATAATAAGTGCATCGAAGTACCCTAAATACTCTATAGAGTCTTTCAGTACTCCATCTGATAAAAGTTTTCTGCCGCCAATTTTGTACTTAAACGTTTTTAAAATATTTATAACTTCAGCGGTAGTGATTTTCGAAAACTTAAATGTACAGCTGGCTTGACTATTGTTCATTACTAGATCAATGCTAGGTATGTTTCTATTTATTTCAATTACACTGTTTATAAAGAATTGGTTCAGTTTATTAGCCAATTCTGTATCATTCTCAACCAGTACACCATCTATTACCACTTTTTTGATATCGTCGTTATCCTCGGAAAGACAAGCCGCCTGTTTGAGGTACTTCCACATTTCTTTAGCGTTATTTTCACTCATTTTTACTTTATTTTCCATAAATTCAACTTTTTTTATTTTAACCAGTTTTTTGTACATTTTATTTATACTTCTGTATTCATCCCACACTCCAGTCTGTAACGCATGTTTGTATATGTTAAATTTATTTTTATTCATTTGTGCCAGTTCATGGTCATACCATTTATTCATTAACTTTATGTAGACTTCCTTTTCGTAAGTCAAGCTTTCCATTGCTTGCCTTATGTTGATATTTATAAGTTCCACTTTATCATCAATTCGCAGGTTATTATTGAAATTGTATTGAATTAGTATGTTTTGTAAACTTTCACGACTGTATCTGTCCCAAGCAGTAATTTTCTTCACCATTCTCATTTTGAATGATTTAGACGTTTTGACACTGAAATTTATTGTTTCATGGTCAGAGATTTTGAATTCCATCAAATGTTTGCATTCTATTTCTTCTGAATTTGAATACAGCAAATCAATTTTAGTTTCAGTTGTATCTGTAATTCTTGTGTTAAACTCTACTTTTTGGGACATTCCCATCACAGAAAATATCTCGGACAGTTTAGTACTATATGTAGAAGTGTAGTTCACATTTATATTCAAATCTCCAACTACTATATTATGGTTGCTTTTATCATATTTATTAAGTAAAATTTCTGTTAGATAGTCCAAAAAATCTGCATCACTTGTGCTGGGCGAGTGATAAAGCACCACAATTTGAAATTTTTTATCAACCTTTTTCAGTTTTATTATTATACACCATATATTTCTATTAACACTTTCATTATAAATTATATTGAAGTCAATTGTGCTATGCACATATATTATCACTCCTCCAGTGTGCCTGCTGTGTGAGTCACAACGAACCAGTTTGTATGTTGCTATTTCTAATTCACTATCTTCCACATTTTCCGTCGTACACGTCTCAGAGCATAGTATAATACTCGGCTTGTGTGCTGCCGCCAAAAGTTCCAATTCACATTTGTTAGATATTATGCTATTTATGTTTAGATAGACGCAATTTAAAGTATTCCTTTCGTTTTCTTTCCCGTATTTCCGTGGGTTTTGCCTGTAACCTGCACATTTGTTGCTAATATCCTAGCCTTTGCTTTTTAGCATTTAAGTGCTTCAAATAGACCGGACATTGCCTACTATTGCACTGATGATTAATATCTATCCCTAACTTAAGCTTTTCATTTGATTTAATACAGTTAATACACTTGTTTATCGGTGGCTTACCACATTCGCTAGATTTGTGGTTTCCCAAGCATTTCACGCACACTTCATCGTCCTTGCACTCATCAGCTTTATGGTTGTACCCTTTACATCTGAAGCATGTTGTCAAATCAACACCATCATACACTTTACATCTTTCCCAGCCTATATTCAGTTTATCACATTTCAGAGTGTTAATAAAACTTTCTTGATCCACCTCTATTATTGCATTGTAATACCTATTAGTTTTATTTTTCACGCTATACTGCCTAATAATTTTAACTTCACCCTTTTCTAGACATTGGTTTTGCTTCTTTAAACACTCCAACAGTTCAACATTGTGCTTTTCAAGGCTTATGCCCGTTATAAATAATTTTGGTTTATAATCTCGGGAATCTTTATTTCATATCCATCACTAATATTTGTGCCCATAATTTCTTTGATTTTATCTCTTTCATCCACATTAATACTCTCAATTATCATAACACCATTTTGACCAGTCTTAATGTCTGCAATTTTCAGCTCATTAGGGTTAATTTTATTATTTAAATCCTGCTTTGTTTTTTCACTCGTTTGCTTGGTTTTTGGTTTCACAACAATAGGCGCACGTTTTTTAAATTCCGGCACGTCTCTACCAATATTTTTATTCGCATTCGTTTTCAACATATTTGCAAATGACGTTTGTTGTTGTGTTGCATTATCTTTTATTTCTTTCCCCAAATGTTTTTATTTCACTGCATAGCTTTTCATTTCCCTTCCCAACTACATCAGCTGTGCTTTTCATTTGCTCCACTACCTCTCGCACTTTCTTTATTTCTGCTGCATTTTTTACATACATTTCCTGATGCATTTTTAGGGTCGCTAATCGTTCATTGTATTTCACTTCCATCGCATTCATTAACTCTCTCAGATCCCGTTGGTTGTTGTTCAATGCTTCTTCAAATTCATTTTTGTACTCTTTCAAATACATACTGTTCTTGTTTGCACTATCTTGCATATCTCGCACTACCATATCAACACTTTGTATATATGTAATGCACTCATCACAAATAAATTTCAACATTGGGTGCGTTCCTATTACCCCATACTGGATTTTGTCTAAGCCAGAGCATCTTGGTGCAGTGTGATATGTCTTACCACACACACCCATACATCTGACTCCTGTTTCCCCTCTTATTGGCACTTTGCACTTCACACACTTGTCGTTATCTGACATTATGTCTTCACTTTTCGCACTGTTTTCTTATTTTTGGCGGTAAACGCGTATGCATATGTATGTATGCGTCTCTATTCGCTTATGTATTTTGGAAAAATTATTAAATATGAGATTTAATAATATTTCCCAGATTTTTCACAACAAATTCTTAGTCAATTTGTAGAGTCACTATCTCGCATATATATGGCTCCCTTTTTAACGATTATTTATTAGCTTTAACACTTTTAAACAGAAATTCCAAGAGCGGCATGTAAAAACGACTTGCTGTGTTGATGTTTACCTATTAATTTTTCATTCTGGACACGGTTGTTTATATACATAGCATTCGTTGGTGAATCACTCAGGTGTTTTTTTCAACTGCTCATCAATTTTGGCTCGATATCTTAAGAGAGCTCTAAAGTTTCCATCATTCGTCAACGGTTCGCCTTCAGAAATTCTTCCCGTATCATTGAGACCTCTGAGAGGAAATCCTTGTCTGCCACACAGGATAACTGTTTCAATAATTGGAAACATGCGTAGTTTGCTTTCATTCAGGAAGTCTAATTCTTGTTTCTACAGTTGCAAATCAATGGGTAAAGCATTTTCTTCTTCGATTCCCATTCTCAATACCGCATTGCGGCTCAATTATAAGTAATAAGGCAAATTCAAACCGCTTTACCCATACAAGTGAATTCACGAACGTAAATGACAATTTGAATACATATGCCCACCAAAAAATTTGAACCTTATCTAAGGTTGTAAGGAGTATCAGTTCGAATGGAATTTGGCCATTTGGAATTTAAATGTATGCTGAAATATCCGCACGGGCCTGTGTGGGGGAGTTTCCTGTTGTATTAAACATCATACCAGATGGTAACTTAGTCCCGTTTAGGCATTCTCCAACTCGTACCCAATTCAAAGAAGCTGAAGCAGTTAGTAAGAAAATTGACGAGCGACATCGGAAATCATAGGACAATCGACATGGAACTTAGCCAGTCGAATCGTCGTTGTTAAGGAAAAGGCTTTTGCAGCTCTCCCGCCGTTATTATACGTTTTGTTAACTACGTTTTGCAGAATCTTATAAACAATAACGTCCTAGACTTATATATGGACAACAGTGTTATTCATGCTGAACAGCTGAAGAATGTCTTGGTAAAACTAAGCTGGTGTTTTCAACCGTAGCAGAACATGACTTGAAAGTTAAGTGGCCAAAATGCCATTTTATGCAATCATCGGTGAATTTCCTCAGGCACTTCATTAAAGACGGTTGTGTATGGCCGGGTAAGGAGAAAACGGATGCGGTGAATAAGTTTCCGATCCCAAAAAATGTTAAAGCCATACTGTCGTTCTTGGGCTTAACTGGGGTTTTTCGAAAATTCATAAAGGGATACTCACACATGCCAGGTCACTAACGAATCTCCTATGTAAAGAGTCGTCTTTGCTATGGGTTCTGCGGAATTAGAAGGAATTCAAAAGCTGAAAGGCTGTTTGACGAAAGAGCCAGTATTAGGGCTGTACAATAGAAATGCGAATACCGAAGTATATAGGGATGCATCGAAGGAGGGTTTCGGTGAAACACTATTGCAGTGGTCTAGCGGCCAGCTATGCCCAGTACACTTCTGGAGTAAAAAGGCAACGGAGGCAGAGGCACGACAGCGCAGCTACATTTGGGAAGCAAAGGCGGTATACCTCGCGTTAAATAAGTTCCGTCACTACCTGTTGGGTATATCGTTTAAGTTGGTGACAGATTGCGCGGCGTTTAAACAAATTTTGAGTAAAAAAGGTGTACCCCGTGAAGTGGGATCATGGGTCGTTTATTTACAAGACTTCGAATTTAGTGTGGAACATAGAGCAGGCGAAAGGTTAAACCACGTTGATTGCCTCAGCCGCTATCCTCAGCAATTTATGATATTGGCATCGAAGCTAACAGCTTGCATTTAAAAAGCACAACAAGAGGATACAATGACTAAAACAATTGCAGACATACTTGCTAGCCGACCATACGAGGTTATTAAAATAAAAGGTGGTTTGTTAAATAAGACTTTCACTCGAGCAGGAACTATATGATGGTTACGACGAACGGCGAAGCAAGATACGGCAAGAGGCAAAAAGCGAAATTGAGCGAGCTCAGAGCCAATATAAGAATTAGTTTGATAGCAAACGAAAAAAGGAATACGGATACAAGATCGGAAACCTGGTAGCAATAAGACGCACGCAGCTTGTAACCGGACGGAAGTTGGCCAGTGAATACCTAGGCCCTTACGAAATTACACAGATTAAACGTATTGACCGGTTCAACGTTAGGAAGACGGCAGATGTAGAAGGGCCATGTATAGGGTGTTTTTTTTACAGGTTTGTTTTTCGAATAGAGATAAAACTGGCATTTTGTGGTCAAATCTGGCAACTCTAATGTCATTTATGTTCAGTTTGGTTTGCCATTTCATCATGAACAGGTTGACAAAAGAACAACGCTTGCAAATCGTGCAAATTTGTTTCGAAAATAATGGTTCAGTTCGCGAAGTTTACCGTGAGCTCCGTCCATTTTATGGTCGACATAATCGTCCATCAGAGCAACTAATTCGGTTAACCATGGATCGTTTTCGCACTACGTTTACTCTATGTGATAATACGCATCCGCAGAGACGTCGAACAGTGCGCACCGAAGAAACAATTGCCGCTGTAGAGCAAAGTGTTGAAGAGGACCCGAATGAATCGATTCGCCACCGTGCACAGCAATTGGAGCTTTGTCCATCAACTTTATGGAAGATTTTGCGCAAAGATCTTGGCTTGCGACCTTACAAGATCCAGCTTGTGCAAGAAATAAAGCCGCGAGACCATGCAATGCGTCGTGATTTTGGTGTATGGGCCGAAAATGAGATTGATTTCGATGCTGATTTTCATCGCAAAATTTTGTTCAGTGATGAGGCTCATTTTTGCTTGAATGGCTACGTCAACAAGCAAAATTGCCGCATTTGGAGTGAAGAGAATCCACATGAGACCCTTGAAACGCCATTACATCCACAAAAACTGACTGTTTGGTGTGCTCTATGGGCTGGTGGAGTCATTGGGCCATACTTCTTCCGCAATAATGCTGGAGAGGCAGCTACCGTTAATGGAGACCGGTATAGAGCCATGATAACCGACTATTTTGTTCCCGAATTGGATGGCATGAATGTGGATGAGTTGTGGTTCCAACAAGATGGCGCTTCATGCCACACAGCGCACGTCACAATCGATTTATTGAAGGAAACATTCGATGACCGCATAATTTCGCGGAATGGACCTGTCAATTGGCCACCAAGGTCGTGTGATTTGACACCACTGGATTATTTTCTTTGGGGATATGTGAAGTCGCTCGTCTACACCAACAAACCAGAAACGTTAGGGGAATTGGAAGCCAACATTCGTGGCGTTATTGCCGACATACGGCCCCATATGCTCGAAAAAGTGGTTGAAAATTGGACCTGTAGAATTGGCTTTATTCGAGCCAGCCGCGGCGGCCACATGCCCGAAATCATTGTTAAACATTAATGGCATAAAATTATCCTTCCAATAAAGCCAAATTGATGGACGTTAAAACGATTTTCTTGTGTTTTATTTCAATTCGAAGTTCTATACCCCAAAAAAAAACACCCTTTACTACGACCACGAGTTGCGATAATATGAAACTGTGGAAGTATACAGCCAACAACGAAGAGCTTTTGTCATCTGAGGCAGATGACTAAACAGGATGGCCGAATGTAAGGCGGCGCTGCGGCAGCATGCATATCGCAACACAGAGGGCAGCGCAAACGTAAAACCACTCAACGAGAATAAAGAGCACATAGCCCGAGTATAACCACTCGGAGAAAAATAATAACTTTCGGAGGTGCTAGGTCTTTAGCAGCCATCGGAAAAATCTATAATTGGTTTCTATGTATATTTTAAGAACACTACATTAACGTTAAACAAATGAACTATTTCATCATACAAATGTACATACAATTCACCCTGCAAGGAGTTAACTGACTCTATGTGGATGTTGTTAAAGGCGTGGCAATGCACCTTTCAAACGGCTAAAATATTTGGTATCGGATTTTATCATATTGCTTACTGCGATGTTTTTTTATTTTCTTTGAAAGCTGATTTTCTTCAAGCAAGTGCCAGTTTCGTGTGTTGCGGCTTGTAACAGATGGGCCGGGTTACCAATTCACTTTGCTATTTAAAACCGATATTGTTTCCTCACTGTGTACATGATGTTCAGGTCGCATAGTTCTGTGTGCGGTGTTTCGACAGACCTGCAACTTCCTCCATATCGGCGACACATATATCTTTTTTTCCCCCAAGTGCTGCCAGCCAGTGTTGTGAAAATTGTGTTGGCTTTGTACTTTGGTGGCAATGGCGGCTTCGCGAGCAGCATAATTGAGCATGTTATCAAACGTATCCCTAAGATTTGGGGCGTGAGATAGTTGGAAGCTTGGTGTAGTCGAAGTAGACGTCTAATTCGATGTTCACTTGCGCCGATCACGTCAGTGCCAGATTTCGAAAAACCGAACAGGGGCGGAAGGTAAGAATTTATTCTTGAGCACTGCTCATTTACGGAAGAACCGGTAGCCAAAATCGTGCAATCATCAGTGTAAGAGATGCTCGATACAACCTCTGGTGCAGAGGGGATCCTCGATATGTAATAATCAGGCAACCAAAACTATGCAAAGGCATATTTTTTATGTTACGCGCTGTGGTGAAATATGAATGGGATCTACATAAACAGAAAGAGTTGAAGCTACACTTGTTATTGCATATTTTTGCATATTCCGTGATTAATGGGTATTCATATTTCAATATAATATATAGATAATTATTTTGTTGTTTACGGCCTTTGAATTTAAACTTTAGAAAAATTAACGAGCTCTAGGCCAAATATCTGTATATATTAATAAAACACAGTAAGTGATTTTAATATACATTTATTTTATGTACAATGTCGATATTTCGACTTCACTCTGAAGTCATCATCAAGACTACAAAAAAAGGAAACAAACATATGATAGACAAAATATTAAATATACAAATTGGTACAAGTACAAAACTTACACTGTTGACTGCACCTGGTCGACTAGTGTAACATTAAAATAAACAAGTTTAAGAAACAAAGAAAAAGCATAGCTGGACAATGTAAATAATGGATAGCCGTTATCATAAACAAAAAGGTTCCATACAAGCAATGCATTAACGAGAATGCAGTGAGCGCCGCTCAAATGTTATCAGCTGTGGGTGAACTCTTTGGTAAGTGAGCGGCGCTCACTGCATTCTCGTTAATGCATTGCTTGTATGGAACCTTTTTGTTTATGATAACGGCTATCCATTATTTACATTGTCCAGCTATGCTTTTTCTTTGTTTCTTAAACTTGTTTATTTTAATGTTACACTAGTCGACCAGGTGCAGTCAACAGTGTAAGTTTTGTACTTGTACCAATTTGTATATTTAATATTTTGTCTATCATATGTTTGTTTCCTTTTTTTGTAGTCTTGATGATGACTTCAGAGTGAAGTCGAAATATCGACATTGAACATAAAATAAATGTATATTAAAATCACTTACTGTGTTTTATTAATATATACAGATATTTGGCCTAGAGCTCGTTAATTTTTCTAAAGTATAGATAATTTTATATTTAATTATAACTACGATACAAATTTAAATCGCATTTAACTTTAGGGCCGCTTTTGGCGGCTTTGAAAAATGCGAGCTAATACATGTGACCGTAAAAGAACGTATTGATGTAGTGAAAGCGAATGATGATTTTGACATTTCACCCCCAGCAATACCAAAAATTTACGTATGGCTGAGTGCCGCCAGGGGGATTTGAACTTTGATTCGTCAGGTCGTGGAATTCGCAAAGCTTTTGGTACTTGTTAAAAAGGCCTGACCATTTGCTTGCTGAGCTATAAGGACTACGCGTTTACAAATTTTCAGTTAAAAGTAAGAAATCGTAATATCTGGCAATAATTAAATGTTTTTATTATATATGAACTAATTTTTTTTAATATTGCCAAAAGTAAAAGAAAAGTGATCTTCTAAGTTGGAAAGTATGGGTCTAAGTTTTCAGAGTCTAGCATATTGTATTGCAAGCTTTGTAATAAATGGTGAATGCGGATCGCAGATCCAGTGTGATGCAGCATTTGCAAAGCAAAATATAAATCGAAAAGTACAGATTATGTGAGAACTTGCGTCTCGTCTGATAAATTTACATTTGTATAAAAAAAGAAATGACCACCCGAAATCCTAGTTAAAATATATATTGATATAGACTTGCCATAAGAAACCTGTTAGAGATCAACCGTCAGCAGTCAATTCGTGGTGGGGTACTCATAAACAAGCCATAGTTTACTATGCAGGAAGCTAGCCACAAATAAATCTGCGAAAATCATGCAGGAATTATTCCAAAATCAAAATTTGCATTCACAACTTCTTTATATAAAATCTATTTTTTTTTTATTCAACTGAAGCCATAAAGCGGCTTCAACCAAGTATTTAATCAAATTAAAATAGTTCAAAAAGTAAAAGAAGCTTTTGGAAAATGTGACTGTGATTCTGTGAAGATAAAATTTGCAAATGATTTAAGAAATGCACCAATTACCTCAGTTGAGGTAGAGAGTAGTTTTTGCATGTATAACGCTACTTATAGTGCTAAACTTAGCGCAAATGTTTTTTGTAACAGCAACATACATATACAAGTTAAAAAAATTTGTAAATTTTTTCAAATTAAAAAAAAAATTATTTTTACATTATTATTTTTAAAAACTTAAAATAATATATGTATATATATATAACGAAAGAATGTTCTGTTCATGTTATGTATTTTAATAGAATGGTTTGAATTTGCAAATCATTAAAAACAAAATTTAGCGCATATTTTAAGAACATACTCTGTTTCTAAAAAATTGTTTAGGCGCTTACCATACAAGTTAAGGGCATATTTTGGTTGCGCTGATAATAATAAAACAAGGGATAAGAAATCACCCTGTGAAACCCCTTGCTAAATTATACGTGGTTTTGCCCGTTCCGTCCTGAATTCCACTGATGATTGCCGAAAGGTCAGATAATTGATGGTATAACGCTTTAGACAGGGGGAAGAGTTCAGTCTTCAAGGTCGCTAATAAGTTGCCTGTGATTAACAGTGTGGAAGACTTTCGACTGGGCAAGCGCAACCATATCCGTAGATCAACCCTCGATTGGCACGCCATTACGTTTGTGCATATTAGTCGCCTCTTGCGCTGGGTATGCCTACCTCATGCATATTCTAAGCCCCTAACCCGAAGGGGCTTCTTTTCGTTTACTTTTCTGCCTATAAGTCGCAAAATATTGCCCTCTTTAAAAATCCTGCACACAACGGGGTATGTTGCATTTTAGTATGCGACGATTTATCAATTTCCGGTAAAGTC